>JAHREE010000279.1:25565961-25655283 GCA_033628505.1 Tringa tobata | reverse complement strand
ATAAGGCAAAGGTAACAAACACACTTTGCAGGTAACACAGCAGCACTGTTATTCCCTGCTATTTTAGGCAAGCACATCATAAAATCCCTTCTATAAACTTTGATTAACTTGGGTTACCTTTAAAGTAGCCGGGCTTTTTTATCCACAATTTTTACAACAGGAAGAACGCTATTCTAAGTTTACGTCTTGAGTCTCTTTTCAGAAAAATTTTAAAGATGTCCTCTTCCTCCCGCCCTCATCTCCTGGAGGACTTTCCCACTCCCCTCCTCCTTTTCTTGCCCCCCTTCCCATTCAACAGGGGAAGATGGGGGATATTCTTTGTCATTCCCTCTCTTTCTGACACAAATGAAATGGGCTTTTCTTCTATCAGCTGTTCACAGAGGAGATACCCGGTGCCTCTTGGAGAAATACAACAAATACTGAGATCCCAGAGTAAATATTCCCCAAGCAATCTCCTTAGGTCCTGCTCACCGATTCCCATGTCATCCACATGTCCCAACACCAACCCAGCGTTTAATGCTAAAAATACCCCTACAAGGCACTATTTTGGGCTCTGTGCAGTCGTCCTGCAAACTCAGCAAAACACCAGGAATCAAACTAGCCAATTCCTGCCTCGTATATCATCACCTTCAATCGACTTATACCGAAAAAAAAAAAAAAAAACCAAACAAAAAAACCCCAAACCAACCCAAAACCAAGCCCGAATTACAATATTTCAAAGATTCCATTCAAAGGAGGTCAATTTTAAGTATATAAGTTTTAGTAAGTCAACTGCTTGAGAAGTGTATTGAAAAAAAGCAGTATTATCTCCCAATAACGTTCTGGCACGCCTACGTAACACAGCTATCTATGCAATCATGGACATAACTGGTTGCAACCATGCGACTCCAGGGATAAGGAGAACAGAACGTCCATCTAAAACTCTGAGCATGAAACAGTGACAGAAACACCGACAGAATAGCACAATACAAACCCATCTCTGGCCATAATGCTGGGAGATACCACGCTGCATAAATAGAGAAAAAGAGAGCCACAAGTAAGAAATTACCATATGTATACAGACATCTTTCAAGCACACTTTAGCGCCTGTCATAAGAGGACCTGATAAAATTCACCCATACAGAGAAGGCTAACATAAAACCCTATACCAATTTATGCACTTAAACAAGATTTGAGTGTTATACTGGAAGGTCTTGAGAATGTTCTTCTGCAAAGTAGTGAGGCTCACCCTCAATTAGTAGCTACCCATTACCCCAAATTACTGCCATTCAGATGTCAATCAGTAAGGATGCACCACAGGAATTAAAGAAGTCATTTACCACAAGTATTCCCCCAAAGATTGCATTGTCTTTATTTCTTCAGTTATTCTGTATACATTTTTATCCCTTCAAAATTATTTTTCGTTTTTTTGATTTCCACTTCATTACTTAACTATGGTTCAAAAATATACAGCTTTTCTAATGGAAAACAAAAAAAAAAATAAGCAAAGCCTGTTCACCATTTCACATCTGTAAATCACAAGATTTACATGAAGAGTCTTATTTTAGTCTAGGCACAGTTCCCTCAACTCTTGCTAATCGGTGGTGAAATAAATCTTGAATGCTTTTAAGTGCTAAACATAATTTCCTTATCTTAAATATTAATATTCAAACATAATAGCAACCATTAGGTCAAGTCTAGGTAAAAGGGCATTTTTAATGGTTTATTTGTTTTTTGACTCCTGACACATTGTTTCAAACAAATGCTGATCTTGCAGATAAAAGTTGAATTTTCACTGGAGAAAAGCATTACAGTTTGTCAACCGAAGGTAATATTTCCTCCGAAATATGTGATAATGAGAAAGCCAAGAGTTCCTACTTTCCTTTTCCTATTGCTGATTGAAAAGGCTATGCTAGAAAAAAAAATAATTTATGATCTGTAACATTACTAAAAACTGGATTATAGCTCCTTCATTTTCAGGTAACTCCTTTGATAAACTTCAAGTTAAGGTACGATTCAAAATTTGGGTTTATCTTATGTACTTTGATATAAATAAAAAGACTTTTTTAATTTGTTCAAATTAACAAAATTAAGTTTGACTTAAAATTATGCAGCATAATATTTACAAAGATATCTATTTTTTAATAAAATGCATTAGAAAAAGATTAAGACTTCACAGTTTTAGATTTCTTGAGTACAAAAAGCATATTTCTTAAATCAGGAGATGTTCTTCTCTGGTAAATCTAAAATGCTATTTCCATTTGCAAAAGAATAAATAAATTATCATATAGCTACAGTTTAAAAAGGAGAACAGATTTTGTAAGCAAGATTACAAAAGAAATCAGATTTCATTTTACATTTACTTTAGTTTCATAGAGCAATAAATAGAGCAATGGAAGCCTCTCCCCATGTAGAAAAACAAAGCTGCAACAGATAGGGATCCACCCAGTTCCAGCCTGGGGAAAGTGAGGGGTAAAACCCCACCTTGTAACCACAAAGTCCATGTAGTTGGACAGCATATAAACTTCAGCCTAGCCCCTTTTTTTTAAAAGTGGTTACTCTTCTCCAAATTACTGTGAGATTCTTTTTAATTAAATACATTTTAAAACTTATACAGAACAAGCAACATGGATTATCTTTTCCACCAGAATAATTTCCATTTTCATACTCCATATATTTATAGCATTAATATGTTTTTTTTGACTGAAAACATTAAAAACTATTTACCAACAAAGATGGATATGAAGAAACAAAATAGAACATAAAGTATTGAGAAAAAAAAATTATAAATATCCGTAATTTCTTAATGCAATTTCAATGACTTTTAAATTCCTTTCAAACTGTCCAGAAAGATCCAGGTTTTTTCCATTTTCTCTTTATGTCTTTTCTTAAACATAAATTTGACTAGTTATTGCATTACTTTTGAAAATTTTGATATATGAAACAATGTAAGAGTGTAAACATCTCACCAAGGAATGCAAAATGTTACTTTCTATAGCTAATAATTATTTCTTAAAATATGTAATCAATACAACTTTTCACGTATTATTCCCTTTATTCTGTTCTTAGCTATATTTACGTGTCTTTAGATAATATTAACATCAGCTTTGGTTATGTCAAAGGTATTCTTTCCTTACTTGTTGATAACTTGATTTTATGTTTGCAGACAAATGAATTTTGAAGTAGACCATTTTGAGATACACAAGAAGTGACTTGAAGATTAAGTCATGGGTCTCTATACAGTCAAATGGTAAGAAAGTCCTTAGATCTACGGTCAGGTATTTTAAGGACGAGTGCTTGAATAAGGGTGTTCAGTGTTGGCCAAGCGATACTAGAGCTGAATGTAATCAATACAATTAAGTAGGTGGAAAAGAGATGAGGTTTGATGTCTTAGAAGCTGCAATTAAAATTGATTACACTTTTGAAAAATACTTGACATAAAATACTACATTATGTGAGCAGCATTCTGCATCTCTCCATGCGCTCATCCAGTCTGTATGTCTTCAGTCTCTTGTTAAAATCTGAACTTCTCTGGCGCTGACCTGAGAACTTCTGAGCAGAGCTTCTCAGGATGCCCCAACTCCCCCAGTTTCATCAAACCTGAGCCCAACTTTTCCCCACAAGAGATAACCAGTACACCGGAAGCTCACACCCCTAGGGCTACATCCAGACAAGGTGATTAGTAATAGTGAACCTGATGATAGCAAAAAAATGAAACTCATAGGCGTTAGGAATAACCAAGACCAAACAGGCACAGAAAGCCTGCTGGTACTGAAAGGAACCGTTTCTTCCCCATTTCTTGGTATATTTAATCAGAAGATTTGCACTACAGCTGACTTTGTGCCAGTAGATGAGCAAGGCAGTCAAGTAGAACCTTCACCCTGATCTCAATTTTTCCTACGTGTACCAAACCAAGTTGATTCAAAGCTAAAATTTCAAGCAGTTCAGCTCATGCAGGGAAAGTGCAGCAGAAAATAAGCAGTAGAAACTAAAAGACAAGGCACACTATTTTCTTCTGAAAGATCTTAATTTTGATCAAGATCTCTGAAAGGGAGAGTTTATGGGTACAGTAATTGTCACAATTCTAATTCATAGTTACAAGCATGTTTTGTTTGCTTATTAATGCAAACAATCGAGCTGTTTGCATTTGTCTTCTGAGAAAAAAGAACCCTGAAATTATTGTGCAATCTTAATTTTAAAAAAAATACTGTATGGAAAAAGTACCTCAAAAAATGAATGCCCTTTTGATGAATCTTCTTTTTTTCCTAAGAATGTTTTCCCCTAAAACTTTCCTACCTGTGCTGATCTATAGCATAATTTTTAAACTTAAAAAAACCCATATGATATAGAATTAAAGTAAGCATAACATTTGGATAAGGTTGAAAGGTGGTTAAAGGGGTAAGATTTTAAATGCAAACAGAATAGTAATTAATTGCTAAGGTGCTTTTGGGAAAAATCACACACTTGACCCAAGCTGAAGGCTGAAATATTAATCTGTTTCTGTGACAGAGATCAAGCTTCATAGTCGCTTTTTATCCTCCTCATAATAGAAGCAACAGTTGTAAACCATAATGTTATAGTTCAAACAATGCCCCCCCTAAGACTTCAAATTTATTATAGCATTCATCTCCAAGACAAAAGACCTGGTACAGGAAAAAAGCTCTTTTTAGCAAAAAGCATGGTTGTTATTTATGGCTCAGATGCGAAGAATGAGTTTGGGGAATTTATCAGAGATGAAGGTATGAAATGTTTTAGCTTGTTCTTCTCTCTCTAATCCATAAACCATTTTCTCAGCCACCCAAGTGAATTCTAATGGAACAGGAGTGATGAAATAATATTTTCCTAGCCCTTTAACACTTTGCCTACTGTGTGCATTGTGTGACTTGTTCAGGGAAAACACAGGAGCTTATAGTTACAAATCTTTTAAATCAGAAAGTAAAATGATCTTGTTAATAAATTATGTAAAATGGCCTTGTGGGAAGATTCAACATACTACCGCGTGCTTGTGCCCACTATCAAACCGTATTCACTCACAACCGTTCTTACAAAGGACTTTTTTTTATTAATCTTTCGTTTGGTAGCAATTTGAATTTCCTGCGGATGCCTTGGAGTTATCCAGTCAGCCCGTAACTATCTAATTTGCTCTGGGTAGCAGGAAGGAGAACAAAGGTTACTGAAGAGCCCCTTAGTTTGCTGAAGAATAACAAAAAAAAAAAAAAAAAAAGATGCAGTATGAGACCATGCGGCTTTTATATTCTCTGAGATGTAACCAATGCCTTGCCTGGTTAGATTTTATGGCAAGCAGTACTGCTGTGACAGAGATGCTGAAGGCTGCTGCCTTCAACTCCCAATTGCCATGCTACCCTGCTATGCGGATTTCTTTACAGATAAAACTTATTCTTCCCTCCCTCTCAGTTTTTGCCGAGTCTGATGGCTTTTGTAAGCCCCCCATCACCACTAGTGCCACCCTGGATGCTCCTTCCACACAGAACAGATTCATGGGCAACCATCTGTTTGTCCACAGCTACAGTGGTCCTTTACTGGGCTTGCCTAAAGCTTCATTATGGTAGCAAACTCGTTTTGCTCTTCTCCTCTTGAATATTTAAGCAAGCCTAAATTCTGGACTTGTAGCCTCAGGTGGTTCAGAAGCTTCAGCTGCAGCCCTTGAACCTAAGGTGCAAAAAAAGACTTGAGGGTTAAGTTTTCCTACAGAATACATTAGGTGCAAATAGCAGCTTGGCTTCAGTAATCCCTTAGTACTTGCCACAAGAGATAAGCTATTTTTGTATCCATATACATAGACAAAGTTGGGGGCCACTGGTGCAAGAGTATGTGCCGTTTCATTCATGGAACAACTGACAGGATTAAACTGAGTTTAACAAGACTTTGATTGGAAGCAATGTCTGCCATTAGCCATTACTTGATTGCTATGCTGATAAAATTTCAACAGATCTAGCCTACTGCTCCTTTAAATCTCTTTCTGTATTACCCTTCTACAACATCTACAGCAAACGACATATTACTCTTTTGTGACACATCGACTCCTCCATTTAATAATATATGCCTAATTATATTGCCAGGTCCTGTCCTGCTGAAGTCAACTGGAGAGTTGCCAATGACTTTCCTGAATATAGAAACATACATATATATATATACAATGAAAGAAGATAGGGGAAATACATACTTTACAGATAAATTGTTTCTCCTCTAGCTCATTTTACATCATATTTCAAAAGAAATGCACATTGACTTCAAAACAATAAAACGAAGCTATTTATAAGAACAAGAAACTGCAGAGTAGCCAGAAGGAAAAAAAAAAAATCCCATTTAACAAATAAATTAAGGAAGAAAGAGATAATACAGCATCAGTCCCCCGAATTCTTTTTTTCTTTCTTTCTTGGGGTGGGGTATTCATGTACCTTTCCATTTGCACACACTTTTTGCCTTCGTTGAAAAATAATCAAGTTCTATGACTGTCTTTAGCTTTGCCATGATTCTCATTTATAAAAATATTTTCCCCTTTCTTCCTGTGTGAAGGAATCGACTATAGGAAAATTGCATAATTGCACACCTTCCTCTATGCTTTTTTTTTCTTCTAAGTGCAATATTATCAACTCTGTTTTAAGTTCACACTCTGAGTTGGGAGAACATGCAAGAGCAAGAACTCTTCTATTCATTAAAGTATAAATTGTGCACCCACCCCGCTACAGATTTGCGTTTCTTTTCTTCCCTTCCCCATCTAAGAAATGTCATCTAAAGAAAGCCATCGATTTTACAAGCATCAAAGGCCCGTCCCTTCCCTCCAACTCATCCTGTCTATGGCCCTCCTCAGTACTGGGCTGGGGGGTTGGGAAGAAGGAGGGGGGAAGGAGGGAGAGAGGTGTGGAGGGGAAGATGTTTTAATCTGGATCAATTACCACTCTGATCCACAGCGCAGCCCCGTAGCACATAAAACTGAGTGGACAGCACAGGGAGGAGGGTGGCAGAGACTGGCCACCGCTCTTGGACCCATGCGTGAGGGTGCCAGCCCAGCCACCCAGTCGGGCTCGATGCACAGTCCTCCCCAGATGACTGGGACCCACTAGGAGGGGATCTGCCCCGCGTCTCTGTTGTAAAAGCAAGCTGGCCGCCCTCTTCACAATCTATTCGTGCCAGTAACCCACAAAGCAAAACGCCTTCCTGATTTTTTCTGGGCCTCTTTCCTCTTCCGAAGAAGGCAACGTGACAGCGTCACCCCATCTTCAGCCGAGGAAAAGAAAAAAAAAAATAGCTTTAGTAACACAACATTTTTCTCTTAATAAATCATTTTTAATGACTTCCAATAAATCATCTTGTAATCACATTCCTTTACCACTTAAGCCAGTCAAAGTATACCTCTCACAGTTAAAATATTAATGTATTCACATTTCACGTAAAATTATAATAACTCGTAGAGAGGGAAACTAACTGGAGAGAAATCAGCTCAATTCATTTGAGAAAGCAAAGGTTATACTGTAAGTTTTTAAAGTTTCTGTGGCAGAAAGTAGTCTGTAATTGCCACTCTATATTTTAGACACCATTTCTGATGAGAATTTCACTACTCCACGTGCACATATACGAGCTCCCTGGACACATCCATTTTCACATACATACACAAATGCAATATACATAAACCATACTGTTTTGTCAATTTAGAAACATTCCAAGTACTTCTGAAGCAGCAGATTATGCAAAAAGACCCAGTGAAATGAGGCATTTAACACCCTAACTTCCCACCACATATTTTGCATTCCCGATGTCCTGCAGGAATTCTGAAGATTCTGATGTTTTCTTTCTCTCTACAGTTTCATCGCGGTGATTTCTGAACTACAATTTACATCTGCATCATACTACTTTGCCCTGACACAGAAATGAAAGTTAATTAGTTTCTATGACAACCTGATGCATGAAAGGACCACAGGTTCTTTCACATTTGTAAATACATTCCAACTTAGTATTCAGGGTGCAGAGTGTATCAGCATTAAGTACAAATAGCATGAGTTTGTTTTTAGTAAGGCAGAAAAAAGGACTGAAGTCAGATGACGTGATTCATCAGAGCATACATTTGTCAATGAACAGATGAGTCCCAATTTATTTCACTCCTCTTTAAAGAAGTCTCCAAACTTCCATTAAAAAAGAGTATTTAGATGTGAACTGGCATTCCCTTTAAAGGGTCTGTCAGAAACTCAGGGCCAAAACCAGATGGAGTTGTTTTTTCACCTTAGCTTTGCACAACAGCATTAAGTATTTTTATAAAAATATATTACTTTAAAAGTATTTCAAGGTATGCAGTATTACTCACATTCAACAATCAGCGCAAGTAATAAGCTTAATGCAGCAGTCTTTGAGCTAATGCTGTGCTTTGACTCCCACAATCCTCTATGCTCATTTTTTTTCATAACAGGTCCCCCCCCCAAAAAAAAAAACCAAATACTCCTTCCTTTTTAAAATTTCATCATGAAATTTAACTGTGGAGGTGTCCTGCTTCTACTCAACGCGTTCAAAGCGACAGACAATTGCTCCTTATCACACTGAGCGCCCGCCACCCTTGAGCACCAGAACCTCCCTGTGATCTAGCCAGGGCCTCCTGCTCCCCGAGAAGAGCTGTGGGAGGAGGACTCAACAACACTTCTCACATCAGGATTGCCCTGCAACATCTCACCAAGACAGTCTGCCCTGTTTTTTTCCCTGGGAGCAACAGGGTGTCAGGCCAAGAAGAGCCAGACGAAGAGCCCAGCCAGGGGGAGTCCGCGAAGGGAGCCTACAGGGAAGACCCACAGATGTTATTTCCCAAGTACCAGCTCCCCATGAATTGCATAGATATGATTCTATGATTCCATGATATGCCAGTTGAGGCAACTCTTGAAACATATTGTACGTCTGCAGGTTTTCTTCTAGCAAGGAGACAACATTGGAAAGATGTGAAAATATCACACCTATTCTGCCCCCCAGAAAACCAGGACTGCATCCTCTCCCCGGCACAAACATGAGTCACTTAAGTGGAGCCTGCTGGGCAGAGGAAAATCGTATCCTGAAGATACTCAGCACAAGAGAAGAGGAAAAAGTCTTTACACATCAGCAGCAGACAATCTGCCCTATATCACCCGCACTGTCACAAAGCAGTTGCATTATTTTTTATTGTAGTCATTACAAACTTTTTCTAAATAATATGGACATGATATAAATTGAAGTCGCACACATGAGCATTATGACCAAATCAGATCACTTACTCTATAACCAGAGAAGCAAAGGAAGAAAAAGGAGGAAGTATACCCCCCAAAAAGCATATCATTACTATTATTACTATTATACTATTACTATCATTACTGACTTTTTTCAGAATGAGGAAACCAGTGTCACAAGAGCAAGCTAGAGCACACGAATGCAGATGTTCCTCCCTCTCTGCCCCCAGAGGTAGAAGAATCCCTCTGAATAATTTCCCAGTAAGATGCTCATGCAAATAATGAGGAGTTATTCCAACTAATGATGGGCTCAAGTACTGACCCTGCGAGCTGCTTGCTCGGGTGGACCCCTGAATTTGTAAAGGCTTCCAAGACTCCTTCTCGCACAACTGAAATCTAATTACCAGTGTTCTCTCAAGCTATTTTCTTCCAGCCCAGCTCCAAAGCTTGTAAAACATGGGGCTCCCGGATTCTAATCAGAAACCCAGAAACCTATAAACAATGTGTAACTTACAGATGCCCTTCAGTGCATCAGAACGCTTTTTAGTACGGCTCTAAAATCCTAAATCACTCCGTATTATTTATCTCCAAACTTCCTCATATTTTAAATGTCATGGTGTCAGACTAAGTAATAAAAAGTTTAAAAGCTAGTAACTGAACTTGACCAGTAACACCTGAACACTGTATTTAAGACTGAAAATACTGAGGGGGATATTTATATTTTCTAATTAAGGAATAATTATTATTATTCCAGATTTTTAGCCAACAAACCAGAACCTAGACCTAAGATTTTAATCACAATGAAAATGTGACTACACAATTTCCAGTACATACAGATGCAGCTGTAAGCTAATCATAAAAAATAGTATTTCAGATGATCCCACGTTTTTCAGCTTCACCTGCTCTTTTAGAGATTTTTCTTAACTATAAATTGAGCACTGAAACTTCATTTGCTTTTCACACTAAATTGCCTCCGAGATTTTATATTCATTAAAACAAATGCCACAAGTTGCATTTTTAGATTGTGGAACTTTATCCTCATAAAATAGCATATTACAGCTAAATCCTCACATACAGGTAAAGTATAAAGACAAATATAAGTTACGCTAGCAGACCAAGTACTTCTCCTGACATCAGGAGCTAAGTGGCTCCTTTCACCTTAAAAAGTTAATGCGAAAATGCTTCACCTCTCAAAACCAACAAAACCCACTTAAATACTAGCAAGTCATGCCTGACATCTGTATAAAAACAAAAATAATCTGCTGTCAGCAAAACGTCCGAGTGCCTCTGTCACTCCTCTCCAACATGAACCTTTCCTTGACTACAAGGGTTTTGCTGTTACACTACACTCATTAGAATGGAATTTGTGTTAACTTCCATGTACCACGACTTACTAATAGGATTGCTAGCAATTATTATACTGAAATGAAATCAGCACAAACTATTAGATCTGTTTAAACAAGTTAAAAATAAACCTTGATTAAATGTTCTTTTTAAAGAAACTGCTCATTAGGGCTGCAGGGCCTTCCGATAAATTGGTGTTTCATTAACATCAAAGCATGAATCAAGTTTAAACTCACTTACCAAACAAGTTATACTTAAAAAACAGCTTTAAAAAATAACCTGGATTACAACCATCACATAAGATAGTAACTAAACGGGCTCCTTATTTACAGAGGTTCGGAGATTTCAAAAGGGAAAATGCTTTCCATGAGGCGGGAGGGAAAGGACATAGAGCAGAACTGTTGGTATCCACCAGCACGGGATTTACTCCCTGAGCTGGGGTGCACGTTGCTGTTTGCTAGGATGGAGCCAGAAAGGCACCGTGGGGGCTGAACTTGCGAAA
The DNA here is from genome assembly GCA_033628505.1 of Tringa tobata. Classification (NCBI taxonomy): domain Eukaryota; kingdom Metazoa; phylum Chordata; class Aves; order Charadriiformes; family Scolopacidae; genus Tringa; species Tringa tobata. The sequence goes on along the minus strand of JAHREE010000279.1, from coordinate 25,644,258 downwards.
GAGGACAAAAGCACACTGTTTACTTCCAGTGTTCTTACCTATAGAGAAAAAGAAAAAAAAATAATCAAAAAAAAAGCAAAAAGCAAATGGAGCTGGAACTTGAATAAGGCTCAGGCGAGCCATGCATATTTGCTTGAATATTTCCCGTTTTCTGTTTCTAAACCCATTGTCTGTCTTGTAGGCTGAGGATGCACATGCTATGTGAAATAAGTGTAATGAAAGGATGGAGGTTAAAAGTGACAAAAGCTTTCAAAGCTGCCTGAGAGGAAAATCTTGTTTTCCCAAGCATGCTGCAATGTTGCAGTTTATCCTAAGAACTCAGACTTGACAATTTTATCACATGTACTTAAAAAATAGTCTAATTAACAATTCTCTTGCCATCCTTCTCTAATGTGAAAAAAGATTTTACACGCTTTGCGAAAAGGCAATGCTGAACCGGGCATCTTCTCAATATAAAGATGATTTTATAACAGTCTTGCAGTCTTAAGAATTATTAAAAGAAATGGATTAACAGTAACTCAGTATAAACAAATGTACTCATTACATTCTACCAAGTAGTACATATATTTTGAAAACCATTTTTAAAATGGCTTTTCAATATCACTATCATAACAGATCATACAGTAATTTTAACCGTAACTTAGTCTGTCCCTTTCTGCTGATACCTTCTAAAACATGCTAGCTACCTTTCCTGCACCAGCATTGCAAAAATGATCTGGTTTAAAAAGGAACAAACCTCCCAGTTTAAGTAATTAATATTCCTTAATTAAATTCACCAAGCCACAGACAATGAATTCTTTATAAAACTGTGAGCTTGCCTAAAGCAACAAAGTCACACTTTTGTTAAAGCATTTTTAGTGTGTATTTTGCACAATTTTTTAAAGTTTAACCTCTGTGGATCAATGTGCTTCCTTAAAAGACTTTAATAAATTAAAGTGCAGAGAGCTTTTTTTCACCAGGCAGAAAAAGCTGATGAGACAGGTTTAGTTTAATCTCAGGCAATAGAAGTCATTAACCATTCTCTCAGGGATTAAAATATAGCTTGCCCTTTTCTTCTCTCACTTATCATTAGCATCACTTTAATCTCCCAGCGTTTCACACTGCTATTTTAATCATTACTTACTGCCTTTTGACAAGTGCAGAACATGCTTTTTCTCATTGAGGCAATATCCTGGTTTTAGCTGACAAATGTAGGACATAATGTAAAAATATCAAAGTGACATCTCTTAAACACACCTTCATCATAAAAATCTCTAAAGTTACAATATTCCTTTGTCTAATGTTTCTATTGAAATTATCATTTGAAAGGTTTCTCTCTTCCACAGAGGCAAAAGTTTGTTCTAAATAACACAACAACTAATTTCAGTCGACAGATACAGAGAGTACAAACATTGCAGGGATTTTAAAAATATACACCTCAAGATTTTTGTATATCCAAGATATATGTTCATAAACTTTCGGGTATTTCTCGTAGAGAGAAATATTCTTCCAACGTAACCAGACAGAAGTCAAATAAATCATGTGAAATGCTGACCTGCATTATTTGATATTTTATTGTTCACTAGCCTTGAAAAAAATAAACTAAGTATCTTTCTCTGTCACTTAGGTATTTGTCACTTACTTGCTTTCAAGATGAATTTCGGGGGGGAGGTGGTGAAGTTAATGTCACATATAATATTGTTTTGAGCAAAAAAGCAATATAAAAAGCATTCAAATTTTGCATTGAATATTTTACTTGAACCTCCTCAGACACATTTTAAATGCTAAAACCCTACAAAGTTTATTCACAGCTCTACAACTTCTATTCCAATTTAGCACTAAATATATTATCCAGGGTACAAAGGGTGGCCAAATGATCCATATTAGAAACAGAATCCCAAAGGATTCATACATTTGTTAAGTTTCCTGTCATCCTTAGCTTTAAGTAAATGGATAATTAAAAGATTTAAAACACTTTCTTTGAAATTCTATTTTGATTCAAAAAGAAAACTAACAAAAATAAATTGGTAATGACAGAACTTAAGAAATTATTTTAGTTAGTACTAACACAGTTCCTAATGTTTGGCCCCAAGCTCTTTAATCTAGTCCATCTGTAATGATCTCATAGTACTTTCAACCATTATTTAACTGTTAGAAGAAAAAAAAACTATGTTGCACTATATGTTTCAACAATAAAATCCCTTCTTAAGCTTCACAAAGCAGAACAATTCATTATTTGATCTCTTTCCAGGTTCAAAGTCTGTCTTATTGCAATACTTCAAAGAAATATGTAATCAAAGACAAACAGCTGTGAAAACAATCTTTTATTACTTTATTATCATCTAGCATATATCTTTAGGGTAAACCAATGAAAATGCTATACAAATAAAACAAATATTTCTTTTAAATTTCTCCTTAGCTATAAATAGACATATAGTTATAATCATTTCAAGGTAGGGCCCGGTCCTAGAAGGTGGAACTGCAACTCCCACCCCAGTATTTCACAAGATCATGCCTTTCACTAATTAGACCTCGATTCTGCAAAAACCCAAGCATGCAAGTAATTTCATATTTATGAACTGATTTATATCTTTCAGTTGCAATGTTAATAGGAGTAGTTTTTAGCCTGTGAATTGTATTTATAGCTGTGCAGCCATACTTTAATTTCCCATACCATATATTACATTACTCAGAACAATATTCAGGTTGTCAAATCAAGCATTTTGAAATTGAGAAATATCAGAAGATGGCTTCTGATGTAATCTGAATTCTGCCTCCTTATACACGTTACATTATGGAATAATTTTTTAATTATGTGATCACACGGTATTTTTTCCCAAGTTGCTGTGTTTTAGCCCATGCTCTGGATAGGCTGAGGAAATGGGGCAGTCTTTCAGTAATTTTGTATTCATCATCCAGCTAGTAGACTATACTATATTGTTCACAGTCCATCAGACAAGAAATACAGAAATACTTGGCTTCTCACGCTCCTTTGTAAGACATTCATAATAAGCTTCACAGATTCCAACTGAAACAAGGACATTCTTTTCCCGATTTATACCGAAACATACTATTTCCCATACAGCATAAAATAACCGTCGGTAACCCAACACAGAGGGAATGGGCAAGAAAGATGGCGCTAGGATTCAGAAACTTTCACTTTCCCCACGCACGCATTCCTCTGCTACGCTAACGAACATGCTGAGCAGCCACTAGTTCCATTGATTTCAGCGGCTGTAAGGAGAATAACAACTGCTGCAAGTAAGAGCCCACATATCTCAAGCTGAGCACCCTGAAAATGAATTATACGCAGTTAGTGGCCATCTGCCAAATGTTTTAATTGAGTTGCTCAGCATCACACAGAAAGCCTGTGACAGAAACAGGGACAAAACTGGGTTTGCCAGAGTGTCTTTCTCTTGACTCAATCACAAAAGCATCCTCTCTCTTTTTGCAGTCCCCGATTTGTTCCAGCTCCTGCAGAAAATGAGCCAAAGTTCGTATAAACAACCATTCTGTGCACCAGAATAGGCAGGGATGCTAAATAAAAAAATAACATATGATGCATAAATTAAAAACTGGATCCTAATAATAACTTAGTGCGAATGCTCCATGGACAATTGAAGTTGGGCATTCAGGTCTTTCCAGGAATTGGCTTTCTAATCTGAACCATATACACATATACTCCAATCTTGCCTCACAGTACATCAGAATTAATTGATTTTTATTGAGTTACTGAACATCGTCTTCAAATAAGGAGCAGAAGGTTGTAGGAGCTGAAATGACTTATCAGAGCCATAAGACTAGGTCTAGCTGATCCAGGCCATGTAAAGTACTGTTCATCCTGCCCTTTATTTCCTTCCTCTGGAGATTCCCCTCAAAGTTGGACCTGTAAGTCCATAGTGACTTTAATTTGCTATGAGGATCCTTTTCTATTTCATTTTTCTTTATTTCCACCAGCCCTACATTAGGATGGTCAACATAAATTATTTTTTTGGGGCTGTCAAAATCACAAGTGAGAAGAGGAACACAAGTGAGAAGAGGAAAGGCAGTATGTTTCAAAACTGTTTGTCTTAGCTATCCCAAGCTGGAGGTCAACACCGACAAGGAAAAGCATTTCTTTGATTTTCATCTTTCTTCCCACAATTTTCAGTTCCCGCCGCACTGCTCAAACTGCAGAAGGTTCTTAATCATTTCACATAACAATATTTTCTTAAGAGGAGAGAATTAAGCAGGCTGTAATACATCAAGTATAGCGATAAAGATCACAATGATCTGACTGCAAACTAAACCACCTTGTTTTCAAACAAGTTTACGTTTAGGATCAGCACGGTAAACATCATTGAGTTTTCCACAAAGAGTTTAGCTGTGTTGCCAGGAACGCAACATCAAATGCTGCTAGGCTCTAAGAATCACCACAGCAGGAAAGATTTTTGAAAACACCTTCCTGAAAACTGAAGAGTTAGTTAGTAAGTTCCTGAAAACATCCAAGAGTTAGAAGAAAAAGAAAGTTACGTTCTGAGCTGGTGAGCCAACTGCATTGTGATTTGAGATCTCACAGGATACACTCCTGACTTCCTCTCATGTTAAAGCCAATACCATCAAAGGTATCTGTGAGTCTAAAGCAATGTTATGGTACAAAATATATCTTTCACTAGTTAAGAGTTAATATCCTCTCAATCACAAAATGTGATGTCCCTACAATAAGTTAGCAGTTGTTGTAGCAATTTTTCTTTAGCCTCCTAAGGTTATCGGACAGCCCACTCTGGAGTCAACTGGCAAAGTGGACTGAAAATGGCATTTAATTTAACAAACTCCAAATTTCTCACTGCATGATGGATTTCACTAGAAACTGTAAGATTATATTGGCATAAGGATTATTATGGATGTATTTAAAATAGCAGGGCATAAACACATGGTTATCCAAGGAGCTTTTGTCATCCCAGGGTCAAACAATCACCAAAAGTGAGCATCTCTTTTGCAACAATGATCTCTTCAGTCCACAAAGCACAGCCCATCAGTTTTTCTTGTGTCCTACAAAATCAGCTACCGAATAAGGATTTCACCTAATGCATGCCTCTGCATCTTTAGGTAGTAGATGAAATTCATTCTGTAATAGTTTTTTATAATGCAACTTATAAGTCAGAAAAACAGAAGGAGAAAATAATTCTTTCACTCCTACAATCTGAACTTTAAGTCAACTTATATATTCTTCTTTGTGTGTTTATATACGTGTGGGTCATTTCTGGAGACCAACGGTAAACTTTCAGAAATCTAACATACTTCAAAATAGTTCTGCTGCATCAGTTTATATTAAACAGGTCACACAAACATTTCACGAATGGCCTAGGAAAGCAAGTCATGTATTTGGGCAAGGTGTAGACTAAAATCATTACTCTAGGTCCTTTTAGCCATGGATTTTATGATTCACTGTTTAAAATATCCTCCTACAATTCAGCTAGAAAGGCCTTTCACATACTTATGACAAACATTCTCCCCTCAAAGACTTGCAATCTACCTATACAAAAGCTGACTAGATGTTACATCTACTCATAATCCTTGGGAAAAAAATATCCTGCTGGACATAGACAATCAACTCCTATTGCATATCGCTATGTGAAGGTGCCATCTTTCCTTAGATAGATGCAAAGTGCCAAACCAAGCAGAAAAAGAAAAGGGTTGCAAAAATTTCTTTTACAAAAAGAAGTGGAAGATGTTGTTTTATACAGTTCAACCAACTAATCAAATCGTTGCGAGATCTGCCACTGAATTCAATTAGAACAGAACAATGCCTTTGGTTACATGAGTTTCTGTATACATAAATTTTATAAGCTGGTAGACTGACTCAGCAGAAACAAACAGATGATATCAGCAAAGGTAGTCTTCAAAGGTTAATGCTTAAAACAAGAATCAAAATAAGGTAGTGCTAGAAAAAAAAGGAGCAACAGACATTTGCCCTCAGTCTCGGTTCCACCCACCTTTATGAGGAACAGTGTCAAGTCACGTCTTTTTTCTCTTCTTACCAAATTATAGCCCTTCCAACAACTAATTATGTAAAGGGAGAGCGAAACTGAGATCAGGTTAGTAACCTGCTTACAAGTAAACAGGCTATAGTTACTGACTTAAGACATTACTATTATTTTAATTATTATTATAAGCTCATTCTTATCAGATATCCATATTCACCCAACTGTTCAGGGATATTTTGTAGAACTGGGAAGGAAAAAATTCAACTTGAACCATCCGCTTAGTGTCACGTGGCTTGTAAAGCCACAGATGAGGAAGGTTTCCAGATCTACATTGCCCAAAATACATGCTCAGCCTTCCACCAGACATTAATTTTAAAGCTACGTTTAAAAGCTGAGCTGCTCAGGAAAGCTACCTTGTCTTCACTTTTAGGTGCTTCCTAAAATATTATCTCTTTCGATCTGAATGCTTCAGCTGATCTGAAGCATAGATGCTTCTGCTCACAATAAGGAACCTGAAGACTCATCATCTACATTTAACAAAAGAATAAAAAACAGAGAAGCTGTAAAATGTCTCCACACACTACAAGGGTTCTCACTGGTATACAGGCAGCTTCCTGTGCAGCATTCTCCATTCTAGGACTGCAAACCTGTGGCTGACCATCCTTTTGATTCCTCTATGTTATTCCAGTTAATAATTTCTTATCTATAATACTATAATAAACAAAAAAACAACTGAATTACAATGCGAACAAAGTTAATATGTCTTTCTAGGATGGGATCGCTGAGAGCATCTTTCCAGATGGAAGTGAAAAAAAAATAAATTACGGGTACAGTTCAGATTTTCACATCTTGTTCGGGGAGTGGGCTCTGAACAAAGGAAAAGCTGGAAATCATCTGCATAACAGAAGTGGAAGAGACTTCTAGACTCTGATCAGGTGTAATTTCCATCTGATGAATAATGGAGCATCTAAGCTACAGTGTTTGTAACAGAAAAATTATAATTATAGCATTCGGATTATTTTTATCTTCTTAAAAAAAAAACATAAAAAATAAAATAGTTAATGCAAATGCACGTGATCCACCCAAGAAACAGGATTCTTTTTATGCAATACTCTTCTTCACATCTACTTAAAGCACATTTCTGAGACTTATAAACCTTAACAATGCCTACAAAGGAGATTGATACAAACAAGAAACTGATTTTTTCTTTTTTATTTTTCTATTTCCAAATGAGTTAACCAGGAGAGAGAAAGAACATAAAGCTGTTTGTTGTCTTCCAAAAGCAGAGATGTAAAAAGAACTTCTTTTTTCATTTCAATATCATTAAGAAATACTTAATACAATGGAGAGATATCTTCCTTCAGTCAGACAGAAGTTAAGACTATTAAAAATACTTTGGGAAGACAAAAGGATCTGCATGATAAGGTATTTCTATAGATCTCTTAGAACTGATTTAAAGCCGCAGTGAAAATGTTTAGAATCTTCAAAATCTAAGAGTTTTGCATGTTCACTGAGGGAAGGGATAAATGCCTTGTATATTGGGAAAGGATACAAGCATGATGTGATGGGGGCCAAGGAAGACTGAAGAACTAGATGAACTATATATTCTTTGAGGCTAGAGAACTGAGATGAGAAAGACCTACGTAGAAAATTCTTCTACTAGTGTATATTTAGCAATGGCTTGAACTACTAAAAAAAAAAAGAAGAAACTTTTTCCTAATGTTATAGGAAGTTATTCAGTTGTTTTTTCCTTATGTTCTAAAAACATAAAGCAGACCATGAAGAATATGTCAGATCTATTCTAATATATTTTCAGTAAACAGAGCAGACAACTGTCTTAGGCATCCTCTGAATACTACATGAAAAACTGCGAGTCATCAAGATGTTTATCAAGTGTTAATATTTGCACTGAGACCTTTATAACAACAGCTATCTATGTGAAGAAAAACATGTTTATCCACCCTCTGAGTAGGTTTGCAAGTGAAGAAAAGTGCAATTATTCTGCCCCTGCCAGAACTACTTCTGAAGCTGGATTCTTCTACGCATCTCTGTAGCGAGATGCCTTCCAAATGCCTATCTACGTCAAAACAGACTTCTGCCAAATCAGAGGAGAAAATTACTTTCTCCATGAAAAACTTAAGTAAACAGATCTTGTAAGGCACCCAACAAATTCTGAGAGACTAACCACAGAAGTGAACCCCAGAGCCTGGCCCTTCTTCCCCCTCCACAACTCCGAATCCTTTCAACAGCCTCAGGCTCACACCCAAGAGCTGTTTATCAAAAGCATTCTGGGCGCTCTCTACTGTCAAGATGTACGGTAAGCAAGATAATTCTTTAAGATAAAAAGTGTTTAAGAATTAAAACATCTTGGAAAAACAAACAGACAAACAAAAGCCCATCACTGAAAAGCACAAAGTGAAGCATGTCATCCGTACAACATCAGAAACTTCATCAGCAGGCAGGGTTATTTGAGCTACCCAAATTTGTTATCCAAAATTTGAATAAGTTTTTGCTCAAAAGTCTTGATGATTTGTTGTTAAGTGCAGAATAACTGGGATTAAAAATATAAGTACTTATTTTAATCATTCCAGAATTTAAGTTCTGTAGACTCTAATCCTGAGGGAAGGAGGACATGGACATGTAAGGCAAAAGCTACTTCCATATAAAAAGGTTTTATAGCTGAACACTAATGGAAAAGAATAATCTCCTACCTATGACATCATTGTTTCACCATTAGCAACCATGGATCAATGAAGAACATGCTAAAATTTCAGAAAAAAAAGAGGGGGGAAAAAAAAAAGATAGATAGATAGATGAGGCTTTTTCCCCCTGCCATGGCAAGGTTTTTTTTGCCTTCCAAAATATGGAATTTTTAAGTGGGACATGAATTCACAGATCAAAGTGCAAAAATCACCAAGCTGTCATAGACACATGCAGGCATAAGACTACTAAAAATATACAAGCTTGCTTGAATATTAGCATGCCTCCATCCAGCAGCATGTTCACACAAGCTAAAATGACATAGCCCTTAATTCTTCACATTATTTCCAGCTATTCTAGAGAGCCCTGTCCAGTGCAGCACAGCACAGCACAGCACACAGCGGGTTAGGAAACATACAGTGCAAATGAGTCCTAACTGCAATTTAAAATCTCTTGCAAAGCTTCTCCTTACATTATCAGAAGTTCTGTCACAACTACACTCGAATATTAAATATTTATTTGCAACATCTGAAATCTCAAAGATTTTCCCAGTGTAAATGAAATAGAATTTAAAAATGAATTGGGGACTTTTGCTTTGTTTTAACTCCAGTTAAAGGTTATAAAATATGCATTAGAATGGGCTGGCACAGATTAAGAGAACACAAAGCACTTATAATTTTCTGTTTACCACTTTTCCCAAGAAGTCTAATTTATTTGCCCTAGGGAATTATACTTTCCATAATATTTAACATTCTAAATATGATGCGATTTCTATAAAGTAGGTCATACAAAACTTGTAAAGGAGTCTCAGAGGGTGGGGAGGAAGGTTAAGCAAGTCTATTGTTTGTTCTGTTTACCACACATGGTAAACTGACAATACTTAAACACTTTTTTTTTTTTTTACGTTTTTTTTTTTTATTTAATCTGAGTCTTTTCTTCTTGGACCAAGGAATTTTCTCCGTCACAGAGTAATAGAGCTTGAAAACTCCAGCATCAGCAGGGAAGGCAGGCACTCCTTAGCCAGCCACTGTGTGAGAGAGAAAATGCAATTAAGGCTCCCACCAGGGACAGAGAACTAAACAAAACCTGCGTCTTCACACAAGAGCCTTTTTCTTCAATGTGAAGTACAAGGCCTCAAATCTTGTTGGTGAGATGCTAGCATTTAGGACAACACACTTTCAGATTTTCTCACAGCGGATCAAAGTAAATAATGCAAGGGCAGCAAACAAAAGGGAAAACTCCAGCGCGCTTACATTAAAAAGAGATTACAGGGGGCTTACAAGTGATTGAAGGAATAGATGACATTTTCAGAAACATAAAACTAAGATCTTTAAGTACAGCTAGCACAGCGATGTGAGTCTAGCTCACTGTCGTTTTAGCAGAAGACATGCAAGTAAGTTATGTGTTCAAATACACAACACCAAAAAACAACAAAAAAAAGATAATTACTATCTAAGCTATTTAATGTGAATGCAACTATTCCTGATCTCACTGAAGTCAGGGGAAGTTTAACTACTGATCTCAAGAAAAAAGGTAGCATTCTGGCCTACTTTCAGTCTACACTTTTAATTTTTCTTCACCCCTGTCCCCATTTAAATAAACACATGTTGATGGCGTGGGTAATTAGGATGGTTTCAAGACATGCATGAAACAACATAGAATTTTCAGTTCATTCTCTCCCTGTGCAGGCCAGCACAATCCTCTACTAATTCCATCTTCCATTTCCTTTGAGGACACCAATCACAGCAGTAGCCCTTCTCTACATCAGGTCAATAGTTAACAATTCTTCTGTTTCTCAAAATTAACACGTATTACCCATCCTCAAGCCTTTGAGGCTTTCCTAGTCTTCATACAGAACTCAAAAAAGTGATGACAAGTACGTAGCATTGCTTGACAGTTTTTAAGTGGCTCTTTGTGACAAACATCACCAAAGTCTTACTCGTTTTGCTGGGACCCATATGCATCAAACAGTGATTATGACCCGGAAAAGAAAACTTGCATGTTGAGAAAAGAAAGGAAGATGAAGCTTCAATGAGTGAAGCTGAAGTGAATCAAACACACTTCAACTAATGTAATAAAGAGCTTTGGAAAAAGCAAAATATTTTGTTGTGGTGAGAAACCTTGAAGATGTTTGTTGGCCATAACACACACAGTAATTCTTTGCTCAGTTCTGGCTCCATTAGAAACTTGAAGCTGTGGATAAATGTACTCAGTGAGAGCTGTGTGCCTGACGTAACATTCATTATATCTATTTTCAGAAACTTTTATTTTACTCAATTAAGCTATCTCCCTGCACTCCCTTTCAGCTCAGGGGACAGGCACCCTAAGATGATGATTTATCTCTACCAAGGGAGCTCAGACAGTTTCCACTGGATGCTTAGAGCAGAATCCATGAGAATCCAAACCATTTGGTCCGAGTTAGTCATCTAAGCTCCCTCTCCAGGCAACAAATAGAGAGGAGAGGGAGGAGACAGCGACAAGCACCCCCAGAGAGCAATTCATCACAACTGTCTTACAACACCCTCCAAGAGTGTCTCTCTCCATTAAAGATAGAGTCCATGACCTCAGAGAATCCAGATGACTAGCTAAAACGAGATGACTAATTTCTAGATGACCAAAGTTGGTGAGACAAATCCCACTATCAGACTATTCGGGGTGATAATGAGCAGAGTAACTCTCACAAGAACTGTATTGTCAGGGGCTCTATCCATATCTGCTGCTTATTTTGGAGAAACTGGAAGATAACATTGTTTTGGACATTAAAATCAGATTCCATCTAGATATCTCCCAATCTCACTAGAAAGCAATCCGTTGAATCAACCAATTCTTTCCTTTTCCCAGTCTCATCCTCAAAATGCCCCATTTTTTAAAGCTGGAGCCCTGGAACAGCAGAATATGCCAAATTCCACTCTTTTTTGTTTCCCACCAGCCTCCCTCTTTTCTACTATTTGTAACCATCTGAGTTTTTATCAAGTAAAACGTACATTTATGTCTTTAAAAAAAAAGGTAACACCGAAGGAGGGGAAAAGAAAAAAATGCCAGACAATACTATGCTCTATATCATCTCTCTCTTGTTATCAAAGTAACAATAATAATGCTATCTTATAATGATGATAAAGCGAATACTCCAGTTGCTACTTCGGAAAAAACATTTAAGTAAATGGATGCTTTATCTGCCAAAAGACTTGCAACATCTGTAGGACTTCATTTGGCTTCATGTGAAAGCCTTTTAAGACAGACAATACTTCAGGACTGACCTTTTAATACATAGCTTATTGGCTTTCTATTTACACAAATGTAGACACAACTGAAACAAACCAGTTAGGACCTAAATCATGGCAAATCAGTTATCATTATGAAAGAAAACTGAATTACATAAAAAAAACAAACAAATTAAAGCCTGTTTTATATGCATGCATACAAACCACATACTTTCCCCGACTTTCTCCCAGAAAATCAGCAGCAACATGTCCTGAATGAAAAAGTTGTCCAGCAACCATTAGAGAAAATGTAAGCTTATTCTTAGCATACGCTAGTGTCCCCTCCATCTCCACTGCTGAGCTGTTGCTGCTACTGAGCACTATTTCAAAAAACACTCAAATATTGATTTTAAACATTTCATTTCAGTTAGGTGAAAACCTACTAAGTAAAGTTAATTTTCAAGGAATTAGACTGGCGCTGGAAAATGCGAGTGAATTGCACTAATTTCCATTTAACGGCACTAATGAAACAAGATAAATATTGCATATGACTTATTATAACTTTGTTTTGAAAATCAAACAGTTCAGAAAATAATCAGTAGGCATTCAGTCAATGAGTATTTTATCATGTGTAAATACAGTGAATTAAATTCAATCCCCAACACTTTATACATTCATTGACTTTTATGTCCTATGTATATTTTTATTCTGTTTCAAGAAGTCTGGATCTAATTTAGAAAGAAACTGAAAAACAAACTATGAAAACTAGCAAATATAAAAAGCCTATTACTCAACCACAGAGGATACTGTCAGGCTTCATTATTTAGATGAGCATGAGCATTATAAGTTATTCTATTGTGTGTTCTGTTTAAAATTAGAAATACATAAATTAAAATTCTCATTGAGATTAATTTCAGGAACTAAAATAGAATTTAAAATGTGGTCTTACAGTGATGTCTGGAACTGCTGCGTGTGGTGATACTTGATACATACATTTGTATCACAAAGCAATTGAGATTTAGGATATGTTTTAAATGAGAGGAATAAAAATATTAATAATGATAAGATTTGAATTAATTTTCAGTAGCTAGGAGAACACATTGTAATACAGCAAAGTTTTTTGTTCGTTATAAAAACAGACATTAGAATATATTATTAAATGACACTTTAACCCATTATTTGAGTTCTCCTTGACATACACTCATGCATGTATATGTGAGTGATTGCTTATGCAATAAGCCTGGGAAAAATGTAAATTGTATTTCCTCATAGCAAATTGCAACTGAATTAGACTACTGGGCAGACATAAACAATGCAATCAAATTCCCTGGCTTTTTATTGAGCTTCTATTTGACTTAGTATACATTTGAAAACAAAAAAAATGTGTTTCTCAGGGTCTGTGACATTGCAGGCCATGAGAGATTCAATGTCAGTGCCGGCATACAAATTTATTAGTCTATAAAATTTGACATTCTCTTATTTATTCACAGAAAGGACAAATAAGATATTTTTTCATACTTACCAGAAATATCTGGGAGTGTTTATATGCTGCTCCATCTGGAGGATGCAAATAGTCGAGGCTGCTTTACAATTCAGCAGGCAAAGGCCTGCTGAAGGATAACAAATGACTTCATGGTGAAACAGCTATTGAAATTCTTTCAGTACGTGATATTAAAAACAACTGAACAAACAGAGATAAGGGACAAATAGGATTTGAAACAGACCTTCTTTTTTTTTTTTTTTTAACCAGTGTAAAAGAAAAACAAACGGAGCTCCTAGCTGAGGCTACACCTTCTAGTCATTTCTGAAGGTAGTTTTATTTCATACTTAAGACCTCTCCTAGAATGATAGGTGCTGACCAAGTTTAGTGTCCCAGATACTGAAAAGTTAACACCACACTCTATCTGGAATCCTGAAGGTGGGACAGGAAGTAAGGATAACTTCACCATTCTATAGAAAATCTTTGCTTAAGACATTCTTTCCAAAGGGAAAAAAATTTACTTGTTCCTATGGGTATGAGAGATTCAACAAAGAATATGTAGTAAATATTTATAAGCAATGAAAATTTAACTTTAGAAGTCAAAGTTGGAAGGAAAATAGGAAGTTTGGTTGAATTACCAATACAGCAAAATAATTGATGAAGCATGAAGATGAAGCACTATCATGTACTTCAAAGATGGAAAAGAACGAAGCAAGGAAGAACACATTTTTAGAAATTAGGCTGTGATCTGATTATTTGGACTTTCCATTTTTCATGGCATCATATTGATATCCCCATTATGCTGTATACTAGCAAGAAGAAGAACAACAAAATCCCTCAGAAACTTGCAATTGTAAGTTATTTATATCAGAAAAGACTTCTAGATGTCCTCTGGTCCAACCTCCTACTGACAGCAGTGCTAGCTTACATTGGGCCAACTTAGAACAAAGGGTAGCTGCCACGTATAGGCAGATACGTAACAGTAGGAAATCCACCACAGCTTTTGGGCTATTGGTCTTTCAAAAGTATCAAATGTAACTGCCCAGTAAATTCCAGAGGCTCCAAGAATGTCCCAGCGCCATGTCCCACCAGTAAACCAGGGTGCAGTCGGTTGTGTACCACCGTGTGGCCTGAGGGAAGACGACGGACCAAATCACAGGCCTTTCTCCTGTAAGGAGCTGCCATCTCAGTGATGCCACATACACCCCCATACCCTCCCCAAAAAAATCTTCGCAGGCTGATCCTACATGACGATATTTTTTTGAGGTACTTCTACGCTTCTCAAGTACCACAAGCTCTCTTTTTCAGGACGAAAGGGAAAAACTGACAATCAAACCAGTCTCCAGACAAATATTCATTCTGTTTAAGTCTGCTTCACACAAACAAGTGCAACCGCACTGGTTACAGTTAGAATTTCTAATCTTCCTAACCTGAGTTTTATTAAAAGCCTGCTCTACCTGGCACTTGCTGACAAAATCATCACTGACTGGGTTAGCATTTCTTAAGAATGTATTGACACGATAGTGCAGGATAACTATTTTTACCTCAACTTTGCACCAAAATAGGAGCACGTTCAAGATTAGACACCAATCTCAATGAGATACAGGAATTCACGCTGACAGAGGAACGGTGGTTCCCAATTTAAAACACAGATCATTTTGTCACCTTCATACCAATACGGTTGCATTCACGCCACAAAACAGAACAGAGGCTTTGCAAAACTACCCTGAAGTAACAAAAGTGTCCGGGCTAGATGAGCCTTGGTTATCGCTATACTATTTCTCTTCCCATGATACAGAAACAAACTCTAACAGTACAAACAATACAGAACTACATTCCACTCAGTGGGTTGCACAGCCCTTCGTGCTTTAGTACGTTTAAAGCAGGACTACTGACGTACAGAAAAGTTTGGTGTTCTGCCAGAACTGTGTTGAAATATAAGACCCAATTTTTTCGTGTTTGTTTTCCTTAAAACTTCCTTTACTTTAAAAAAGGGAGAGGGGCAGACATCGAAATTTGTAAAAAACACTATAAACAACTTCTGGCTTAGTATAAACAAATGAAATATCAGAACTTAAGATCTTCAGCAAAACACAAAGAACAAGTCCCATCAGCTTACTCTCCTGGGTTCAAAATTAAATATAAAAAGGAAAAAAAAACACTATCTCTGTATTTTCTTAACTTGGTAGGATGTAAAAATACTGTTCAGATTGGTTAATGTCAGATTTAAATCCACTTCTGTAAAGTAGCATTTGGCATTTCAATCAGAAATCCATCAGATGTTCCAGTTTAACAATCTTAAGGTTGCTACAATTCCCGCAAGAAAAGATATTTCATGTTCCCCAGAGCGCAGGTGTTCTAAGAAGTGTCTTGCTTAGTAAGGGGACATTCATGAAATGTTACAATTTCAACCTAATTAGAAAGAAATCTTATTAATTAGATAATCATGTAAAAGGATATTAGATTTTTTTAGATGGAGGGCAAAACAGCCGCACAATAAGGACCCGTCTTTTCCTGCCATTTTAAGTAACTGCTTTTTCAAACATCAGTTCACTTCTTAAATCACTGAGAATTTAACAAGTTAATCACAGTGAAAGAAGAAAGCTATCTGTTGAAACAACTCCCAACAGCAAAGCAATCCTCCCTGACTATTTTATGTGTTTGCACATATGTATATAATATTTATACACATATAATTTTATGCACGCATGTATATCTGTATGCTTAAGTCCATGAAAATGTCATCTTGCAACTTCTTCAGGAAATGTCTGTAATTTTTAAAAGTACTCTTTCTTTTCACAATAAAACAAAGGTTTAACATATTCCAGACTTTTTTTTTTCCATCCAAGTGACATACTTTTTTCAAAACTGCTTACTGAGTCCTATTTTACTTTACTTAATCCAAAGCCTCTTCAATAATTCTAAATGTTTCTGTTCCAAATCTCTAAAGTATAAGAGAAAAAGCATTGAACACTTCCTTTTTGCCATCTGCTTCCAATAACTCTAATCAATGGACAGAATATACTATTCTACAGATTCAACCTTCAGTTCATAGAAATAATGTGTTTAAGTGTTGCTATATAATAATAGCATCTACCCGTGAACTGGTTGGGACACTCCTTGTTGTACTGCCCCAGTGCAACAGGGTAATACATTTATTATTCCTACTGCTAGAACTTAGTAGATTCTAATTGCATTTCCCAAATAGAGCAACTAATTGAAAGTTCACAAGCTACCTTATCTCATTCGGAGAACCTACATATTCCCTTTGACAAACCAGATTGTAAACTTATCTTCCCATTTATTTACCTTCTGTAAGTTAGCATAAAGTTTATCTTCCCTTTTCTGCTTAAGAAATGTGTCTGAACTTCCTCAGCGCTTAAAGGGTCAAAATTTATCATTTCAGTTCATCTAATAAGTAATGTTTTTGCCGAACAAAACCAATTCCCAATAAATTCTCACTGTATTTGTGTGCTCTGATTTGATTTAGAGGCCTGTGGGGAGACACCATTTGGTAGCACAGGAACACAGAGGGGTAGGTGGTGCTGAGGAGAAGTAGAGCTCATGTGCCAGAAGTGTTATTGTGTCAGGTTGATTTATTGAGTGAGCTTCACTTCACCGAATGTTCCGAGATATTTATTTCCCTAAAGGCTCTGCAAAGATATGAACAGACCTGCATCCACAGATGTCATCATTGCTCATTTTACCGAGTCATGAAATTTTCTCAACTGCAATTTGTCCATCTAAAATTGCTGCAACAGAACAATGTCAATAGTAGCTTCCTACTCATACTACCTCCCTCTACTACACACTCTTGCCACATCCACCTCCTAACTTCACAGAATTTAAAGACACAGACCTTCTTCCGTCTACACATTAAACAGTTCCTCAAGCGCTTCCTTTTCTTAATACACTAGGTAGTGGAAATTAAAAAAAAAGCAAATACAGGGAGTAATTAGATGCCAAGAGTAAGGAACTAGAAGTGCATATGACTGAACAGATGAAAGAATACCAACAAGTGACAAGAAAAATGTCCTACTTGAACAAGTGAGAGCTAGAATCCCATTACCCGGAATTAAGAATAGTCAACTTTGTTGCGCTTTGTTTTTCGACAGTAGCCGCGGCGAGAAGTGAGCAATCATCGCTCTTACTCTACTCGTAATAGCAAAGAAGAAAGAGATTACACCTGGTCCTGATTTGATTTTACAGCTGTGTGGAGAGGAATAAATAGACACACAAATATACTTACACTCGCACGTGTTCAAAAAATTTTAACTTTCCTAGAAATAATAAAGAATTTAAGGCATGTCAAAAGCTGGAAATTATATAAAAAGGAAAAGATCACAAGCAGTGAAAAGGAAATAGTTGGTTCATCATTCACAGTAATTAAGGTTTATAAAAATTAAGATTTTCTTAAATATATGTAAAAAAAAAAAATTGTATTTAACAAATTAGTTTTAACTTGTAAGTGTTCCTTTAAGGTTTCAGAAGGATAATGTCCTTTTACACAAAGATAAAGTTCCAGGTGTTAGCTGGATTTAAATAATACAATATATAAACAGGATATTACAAATAACATAAGCTCTTTTATGAACTTTATCCAAAATGCTTTTGCTGTGCTACAGAAGAAGATCTATTTAAATACACATGTAAAAGTGAGCGCTTGTGGCCTATGTCAGAATACACGGGTTTATTTAAATATGTTAATATTTCTCATTATGCCATTAACAATAACCTTCATCCATTTGTGAAAAACATTTTGCCAAGCATGCACATAAAAAATTAGCAAGTGAAGCAAAATCACCTTAATTTGCTTTGGACCAGCAAATAACCAACTAATTTGCAGAAATCCCTGCCAAGCACTCATATTAAATGCTTCATGCTTATTTTATGACCTCTGCTGCTCCTCTCCTTCCCAGGCCCTGAATCATATGATCATTAACATATTGCAAGGTCTGAAACTTTATTTTTTACATTCTTTAATTAATGCCTGTTTATAGAAGGCCATAGGACTTCAGATCCAGTTAATGAAACTTCGCTCCCCCAGGCCCCTGGAGCCCAATAGAGAGCTTTCTCCTCTGTTGTTTTAGTAGCTTTTTTCCAACTGTTTGTTTATACACACTTAATTGATCTCTTTAGTCCCAGAAGCATTCCAGAGACACAACCTGTTCTGAGGCAAGCTAAAGTTTTTTTCCCCTTCTTTATAAAAGCCCTGATTGCCCAAGGTTATCAGTTTTAATTTGAAAGTTGAAGATTCAGCTTTATTTACACTGTCTAAAAGACAAAATTGATATGGGCCCTGAAGTGTTCATTTTTACATTCATACGCAGCAGAGTGGATTGCAAACACACACTGTATATAATTATTTTGATGTAGAACTAAGTAATTACTAAACACTGCTATGTCTTGTTTTATTGCATTTAAGAAACTCAGTCTTCATAACAAGTTGAAAATAAGAACAAATCAGCCTGCCAATGCATGAAATTTTCATGGCTCTTCAATTTACATTTTACATATTCCCTATGACAAGAATTTCTATTATGCTATTCTCTTTTTTCTGCTATAATTAAATTAAAAAAGTAATTGGCTGGTGCTGCACACTGCTGCAATGTCTTAATCACATAGACAAACAGTTTTACAATAGCTTACACCATTTGCCACATGGGGCAATGACATTATTGTACCAGGCTATAAACCAGGAGACAGATATCACATACCAGCTATCAACTACTGTGTTGAATCTCCTGGTGCCTGCTTGTGAAAACAGAAGAGAGAGGTACATTTAGTATGTTGATTGGCAACTCGATGTCTGAAATCTTAATTAACTACAAGTGACCAAGACTAACCACATGATAAAAGCAAATGTTTGTGGTTAAAATGAGTGACATTAGAAATATCTACTTTGATTTCAAGATGTAAAAATCCCTGGGCAGAGAAAATAACACAATATGCCACTGCTTAAAGAAAAAAAAGAACTAAAAATACTTCTAGGGTTTTTTTTAAGTGAAAAAACCCACAGCTAGCAGCCATCGAGTAACTTTAATTCAGTATAATCAATCTTTTCAATAGAGGGATAAGAAAAAAAAATACCAGCATACAAGACACAGTTACTCTTAATTAGAATTTCCTAATCACCTTCACTGATTTAGACAATACTTCCTGTTTAGAAAAAAGTACCACAACAAAATAAAAGACTTCCAAAACTACCCTTATATCAGGAATAATTTTAATAGAACCAGGCTTCTAACAATCACTACAGTATGCATCTTGAAAAGAAATGCATTTAAGAACCTATCAAGCCATTGACTCAAAACTTGTGAGGTAGTTTAGACAGAATTTCAATCTAAAGACAAAAGCTGTTAAACTGAGACTTCCCTAAAACAGGAGCTTGTCCTGTAAGTTCCTATGCTTTATTATTTTACTTTTACCTGTTTATTGAATACACATGTTAAAGACTCATCCCAGACGTTTTAACATAGCATCATTTAGGTTGGAAAAGACCTTTAACATCCCAGTTATAAAGTCAACTGGAACCATGAACTGGACATCTCACTTTCTAAAGACCTCAACAAAGCTGGCATGCTAGGAGAGCACCTAACACACACTAAACAGCTTAAAATCCTCACAAGATTCACCCTGGTTGGCTATTTTATTTTTTTTTTACTTTGTTTTTTCCCCAAAGCCACCTTCTGTGGAACGTTTCAGAGATCTGGAAATTTGCCTAGACAACGAGATGAAAACGTTTGGGTCCTTCACTCAAGAAAGTTCAAACCCACATCAACTCAAGGTAATAATATACATCAGACAATGGATCAGTATTAAAAATGTCTGTTGTTCAGACTGAGCCACCCATGTAACACAAAATTACTTAACATTTTACGACCACAAATAATCTGTGACAGGAATTAGGCACTCACTAGTAGCCTAAAGCCCTACTCCAAGATTCTTTTTTAGGGTAAAACAAACATCTTCACATATTACTTATGGAACCTCTGGTCTGGGTGTTTGTCCGTAAAGTCAAGCACATTTTTGTTGATAAGCCCTTTATAAAAGTTAAGTCTTTGATCTAAATCTTTAATGTTAACTGAAGTTAAAGTGAAGTATTTGTGCATATAATGCATGCACATCACCACAGTTAAACCTTTAACTAGATTTTCTGCCACTTTGAAGGAAAAAAGGGATTTTGTACTATTTCTTGGTAAACTAAGGCAACTTGTCATAGATATTAATTCTAAAGCCCAACTAACACCAAATCTCAGCTACTTGATGTATAGAGACAAGAGGCCAAATCAGACGAGCAACTAGATTCTAATTGTGTGGAACAAGAAAGGTCTAATAGCGTGTCTCAAAAAACTGATTAATACAGGTCCTTAGCATATAGTAGGCTCCAACACCAATACTAACATTTCCATGGTTCCCTTCAAAAACTCAAGCTGATAAATGAAATCCATCTTGTTTTAAGAACAATTAAGCCACCATAGGGGGGTATTTAGTCCTCCTACTTAAAATCCCAGAGAATCTAATGCAGCTGACCTCAGAAAAGAAATGTGATGGGAGGACTCCAGGGAATTAGCCAAAAATCTCATGGCTCTAAGTGTAAACTCACTGAGCTGGAAACTGTCATGTATATACTTCCTACCTATAAATCTCTCTTATCATAACTGATTAAGGCAGAATAGGCATGATCCTGTTCCCACTGATGACAATGGCAAAACTCCAATTGACTCCTTCATTCCTGAATTTGGCAAAAGAAGAATTCATCAGCTCCCAATTACTGTACAGCACAAAGGACTTGGATGTATCCTAAGGTTTTTCTTACCTCAGCCAGAAGATATTTTCTCACTTTTACCGACTTGGGTTTTTACTTCTAAGTAGAACACAATGGACTGAAGTCACGCAGAGAATGAGGAACTCCTAGGAAATTTATTGTGTAAAGAAATCACCTCTGCTAAGGTTTCTTAATACCTCTTATGCTCTGAGTCTCAAAGTCCATTTCTATTATTTTGTACTACTGTCATTGTTTCTTCAAAAGAGCAAGAACCTATCTCTACACCACCTAACAACACAATCCCAGTACCTGAAGTGTTCTTTCAAGTGCTACTGTAGTACAAAATATTAATGAAAAATTAAAAAATGATATGCCATCACTACACTTGCTAAACATTCTGCACCAGGCAAGGCACAGTAAACTGTCTTGAAGACTTCAGTACTGGTCAAAACCAGGTAAAGACATTGATTTCTTAGCTTATTTCTCAAGATTTTATTAACTCAAATTATAAAAGAGTGGAAAAATATAAACGTTAGTAAAATGGAATTTTCTAACTCTCAATTTAACCCTTTATAAATGCTCAAGGGCAGCAACATCAGGTGCTTGTTACTCACTCCATCTCTTTGTCATGCTGTCTCTAATTTTTTAAATAAGAGAATTGAGTGCCTTTGAAGGATCAAAAAATGCATTTGAGATTGCTATCAGATGCCAAAACCAGAACAGATATCTGTAGTTCATGGACCAAATGCTGGCCTCACTGAAATCAGTAGGATTTTGCTTTCTAATTTGCCAGGGCAATTCCTTGCCAGATCTCCCTGAGACTCTCAATAATATGTCTGGTCCTGAGAGATGACACTTGGAGGACCACCACTACAAGGGTTCCAGGTACGACACTATTCTTTCAAAATCCTCACAAAGATCTGCTCAAAGGAACTGGCAACCCAAAGTAACTGTATCTAAACCAAGCAGCACCAGGCAGTAATGTCTAATAATCCTGGCTTTGCTTACATCTGACCTTCCAAGCTAATGGAAGAAATTTTAACATCATAGAACTGTCCTCCATAGGTGCATGTCCATAGGCTGCATGTAGTAAGCTTTTTACAAAATCTTCCCTTTTGCCATGATTGTCACATTTACTTTTTTTAATTCTTTTCCTGTTAGAACCTGTTTAAACACATGTATAGCTTGGTTAGCATCCATAAATGCAAATAACTGATATAAAAAGAAATGTATTTTTGTGGTCTTCTTTTTAAAAAAAAAAAAAGTCTATTCTGCAATGCAAAGGAAGGTAAGTTAGCTCTTCCCTTTCCCTCAGACTTTGAAATTTCTTCCATGACTACAAAATTTACCTCATAAAACACATTTCTAATATCACAGTTCCCACTGGCTTGTATGGGAACTGTGGTACTTCTCACAGCCAAGAACTTAGCTCTGGAACAATCAGCTTGTAGGTGCATGAAACACTCTTGTACTTCTGTAAGTACAAGAAGCAAAATGAGCTTCCAGTACTTCCCATCATCATCATTCAGCAATCCTCACTGCAGACATTCAGCGAAAAATAAAATTAGAAGAACACTGACATAAAATGTGTCAGAGTATGAAACTCAGATCCCTGGCAGCAACGTAGAGTCTTCAGCCTTTGTTGAAGCAAAATACAAATCAGTTACCATGGTTGACTCAGAGATCTCTGGTTCACCACCAGAAGAGCTACAGTTCAGTATCCACCAAGCCACAGATTTATGAAGAAGAGCTCACAGACTGACAAGCAATTTTGTTACAAAAGCATCCCTCCAACATTGGCATCACAGGAATGTTTAGAACCCAAGTAAAATATTTAGTCATATTTTACACCTCGCCCAAAAGGAGCAGGTTCTCATTAGCCTCTTCAATCAGACCAACCTTCACTCAGCAAAAAGGCAGAAAGTTTTACAATGTCATTATTTATTTGGTAAAAATTTATCTCTAAAGCACACAAAAATTTATAACTCTAGGCAACAGACTTCACAGCTGAGAAAAGTTTGTGATGCCTTTATAAAAAGAGAAAATCAAAGCAGCTCCAACACATCTTATTTTCTGGCCTAGCTTTTAACAATATTTCTATTTATGAATAGATAGTCAATAAGAGAGCATTTACAGTGAGAAAAATTGTACTTCTCCACCCATCAATTTAAGGCTTGAAAATAGAATTCTTTGCCTTTTTTCAGCACGCCACCCTTTAGGGCAAAGAGTGGTAATGAACACCTACTAGTCACACAGAATTATAGTGCTCTTTATTTCACCCAGGGCTGAAAAAATTTCCAAAGGTTTGGAATCCTGAAACCTGTAAACAAAATCTGTGGAGCAGATAAAATTTTAAATGGCACAATGCAATTAAAGCTGAATTCAATTTGAGCGCACCCTGTCCATCTGTCAGAGGGAAACAAAAGCCGAGGAGCTCCATTATTGCTGAATCCCTGCTCTTGTTAATTTGCTTGCTGAGAGATTTCAATTTCTAGGAAGTGCACAAATTAGTGTTCAGTCAGGGCTAGATCCTCAGTAAGTATAAGCAGATGGTGGAAATCAGCCCTAATCAAGTAGCCAAAGCCTTTTTTTCTGTCTGATTAAAGCATTTTAATCCTTTCATATTGTCTGTGTTTTTTAGTAAATATCTACCATCATTTTTTTCCCCTCCCCATTTGCTATCATTTTTATTCCAAAAAGAAATTGAAATTCAGTTTCTAATTCATTACTTATTTTTACAAGAACGTACTTTTAATCCATACTAGTATACTTTGGGCCAGGCAATGTGGCCAATTAGATTATCCCAT
The DNA here is from genome assembly GCA_033628505.1 of Tringa tobata. NCBI lineage: Eukaryota > Metazoa > Chordata > Aves > Charadriiformes > Scolopacidae > Tringa > Tringa tobata. Next base: position 25,620,358 of record JAHREE010000279.1, on the reverse strand, counting down.
TTATTCAGTTCACTGAACGTTCCTTTTTTTTTTCTTTTTTTTTTTTTTTTAAATTGCAACAAAATAGTTAATATACGGTCAGCTAAAGCAACATATATACTGTTTGTCTTGCTAGTTTCTGATTATCCACTGGAAAGCTCCAAACGCTGAACTCATTATGATTAAGAGGTAAAAAGCCTCACATAGTAACTGCACAAAATGATGACACTATGTTTTGTGCACAGTTTCTACTTCTGTCGAGGAATAGAAGATGATGATTTTTATATTAGTACAAGCCCCACAGATGTCCGTTGCAGGAGGAAAGCATGTTTATACCACAAAAGAAGAAGGCCCTAATAACTCATAGATGCCACAGGCATTTGTGAATAATGAGAGCTAAGATTAACACAGAAACATTACAAATATTATTGTGAATAGAATACAATACATAATTAACTCTTCACATTTTAATGAAAAATAGCAGAATTTGTTATTTCAAAGGTTACGTATTGTTGAATTTGCAGATAATGGTAAGCATAAGAGTGAACTGCCTAACTGAACATATATTTACAGAACCAAGATAAGAATACCAAACAAAACAGCAGTAAATTTGATTTGCATAAAATATACAGGGTGAAACTTTTGACTGCAATTTATATTGCTTTATCTTTTGCAAAAATATATAAACAGATTTTTTGAAAAGCCGATATCTTTAGACCAAAATCTGTTTAACATTATTATATATGTTACACTTTCATGTGTGTATTATACAAACCAGCTGAAAAATATAAACTTTGATAGCTGGATCTACACAGAAGTGTGTAAAACAATAACCTTAGGGACACATTTTTCAAAAACAGTACACAGGATTTAGCCACACATTTACCATTAAAATTAATGGGAGTTATTTAGCTATAAATCCTGAAGCAAAGACTTTGAAAATGTACCCCTTAAAGTCAACACCATCAACATAATGCACGAGGGTGGAGGAAAATTGAATTTTGAACAATGAAGAACTTGAATATAAACCATGTGTAGTATTTGCACTGAACGATATTTTGGTATCCTGTAAAGCAACTTTATTGCCTAACTGCCATATTAAAAAACCCACACCTAATATTTTCAGAAATGCAATAAATAAGAACAGATGATTACTTCCATTTATCAGAGCTCTAGGTCACAACAATAATGAAAAATAATTCCTTGCTAAGTATCTGAAATGCTTTATCCAAAGAACATTTTTAAATCTCCTGAATGTGCTTCTAAAAATTTAGGGGTGATAGTACTGAGGTTTTTTCACTACAAAAATCCTGCATATGAATATACCTACTATCTGCTGATTCCTGATTTAATACACTTGCATTTTTCACGTTTTCCCCTACTTTTCCTATTAAAGATCCTTTATTTCTTCCAATAGCCTCAAGCAGAGTCCCCTTCCAGTCTCCTAAGCAAACATTAACACTTACATTAGCCTAACACTTCTAAAACAGCTTTTCTGGTAGTGAAAGAAAGAAGGCACCAGTTCCTCACTGAACTAATCCCACGGAGAGACTTGATCTATTTGTGTTCCCCTTTCAACCCTGCTCTCCCAAACACCCTCTTCCTCCTCCCATGCTTTGGCTAGAGAAGGAAGCAAGCCAAAGCATAGTCTATTAACAGCTATTTTTCAGTAATAAAAGTAAGCTGGAAGGTTGGGTTTAGTTTCAGACTATGCCAAGAGTTGGCCCATCATTTCGGATTACACGTTGTGAAAAAAAGACTGAAGTCAAGAACAACGTCAGCTTTGACGGAGAAAAGGTTCAAATCCTGCTTCTACTTTCACCAAGAAATAAAACAGAATTTAATCCCTTGCCCATTCACTCCTCAATTTACTTCTGGAACTGACAGGCAGTCTCGGTGTCAGGACGACTACTAAATATTACGCCAAAATTACCAGCTCATTTCCCATGGGCCACTGAATACCTGTAACAGAGAAGAGACAACCCAACTCTGCCAAGACCAGGGCTGCCTCATTCATCCTGGAAGGATTTTCAGGCTTTCTTGAGGTGCTTATTGCTTAAAAACAATATTAATGAGAGAAATGATGTGCCAAATCATCATTCCGCGCATGTAAGCTAAGTTCGGGATGATTATCAGCTTCCTAAAAATAGCAAGCTTCTATTTGGAACACTGCATGGAAAGCAACATTGTCTGTTGCTGCAGTAGGATACGTTTAAACGTTAAGATAAGAGTAACCCAGATGAATGAGAAGTGAACTCTATACGCATTCACCTTGTTTTCCACACTCCTCGGACCCAACCAGAATAAAATTTGTATATATTTAGACTCAAGTATACGATGTTAGCAAATACTGCAAATATAAAACATAAGGTTTCGCTAATTTATGAAACCAAAGGAATTTTTTGTTACTCTCAAAATCTAAATCCTGGGGTTTTTTTCAGCTCACACTTTGAATTCTTCAACTCCTCTGCTGTTTGTTTTATACATGATTTCCTTCTTGATTTGTAGTAATCACCTAAAAATTTGAATATGGTTTAATTTTTATAACAAGAAACATGTCCATGCATATTGCAAACATATGCACTGACACATCTGCGTTCAGTCCTTTGATTGCTAGAGTACTAGTATTTTTTAAGAATAAAATATTTTAAAAATAAAGATGCTTTAAAATCATCTGTTCAGACAAAACTAATTTTATACTGTATTTTAAATATACACAACATTACACTGTAATGTTACATTAAAGTATACACTTTTGAGGACATCTGCAGAAACGGATTTTTATTTTTTTTTGTAATGTAAATTATTCTTGATGGCTTGAAGGTTCTTTATTAACCTTTTTATTACTATTATTGCAGCTGTGACCATGAAGTATGTATATGCAGTAGAAGACTTGAAACGGGAACATGAAGAAGTTGTCTGCAAACTGTAAAAAAGGTTTACATATAGTTTAAGAGTCACAGCATGCTTATCATGTTGATCAATATTATCTCATTTGCATATACTCCATATGGCAGCATTCATCTGTTGTCTTTTGCTTATACTTAGACCAAGGACTCCTTGGGGCAGGGACTGAATGTCTGAACTGAGTAGTGCAACGGTCCACAGTGAGGACTTGTAGAAACAAAGGTGATGTGAAATATAGGAAAATCAAAATAGAATCTTTTTCTAGCTAGCAAACAGTTTAATACTGCTTTAAAAAAAAAATAAATTTAAAAAAGCAATAAACCACCCAAAAAACCCACAGAACACCAGAAACTAGAATCTAAAATTCAGACTACCAGCCAAACATTTCTTTGATTAGAGATAAAATTGTCATAGTTTGGGCTAATACTTCTGAAATCAAGGTTGAGAAGTTTCTACAAGGTAGCACAAAGCTGATATAAATCAAGGGATATCCAACAGCCTGTGTTATCATAAGCAGATAGCCATACATGAACTTACATAATGTAATTCTACAACCAATTTGAGAAGGTACTTTTTTTTTGCACACCTGCAGTTAACAAACAGTTAATAAAATTTAAAACCAGTTAACACTGTACTCATTGCTTTGTTTCCTTATTAACTCTGCAGTATAAACTCTACCTTCTCTACCTCAAGATCCCTTGATCATATAACTATACCTCTTAAATGTCATTTATCTACTTTATAAATATGAAAATACCCTTAAAGTACATTGGGTATTTTGTCCATATTTGGCTTTTAGACTTCTAATAAAATGAACGCTATTGACATAACTTTACAGAATGGAAAATTGGTTAACTAAACTCTTCAAGGTCTTTTTAGTCATGGCTTTCAAGCAAACTGATTCCTTGGAGGAGATTGACAGGAAAACTCTTTGTAGCATCTTAGCATGTTCTCTGCAATACAGTAGAAAAAAAATCATTAGCTATTCAAAGTAAAACTTTCAGCAAATGTGCCTAAGACATATTGACCTTCTTATAGTCAGGAAATGCATCTTGCATCTTTATGTGCTTTTAAATATAATTTGTCTAAACTGTCTAAAGTAAATCAAAAAACTATCACTCAATCCTCTCAGTAGAAAGGGTAAATTTTAATTGCAGAACTTAAAACCTCACAATTAAAAGCTGTGTTGCTACTTAAAGCTAGCACAAACGCAAGAATGAGAGTTCATGCATACAAATCAGCTTTTCTACCACATCCAGAAGGGTTCTGCAGAATAGCCTGATGAATACAGCCTGTACCTTCTAAATTTAGTTAGAAGGAAAAAGAAGTGGAATATTAGCCATGTTTTAGCAAAATATAAATTCTTTCCTAGTCACTTTGATTTGTGAATGACTTTGTGAATGTGAATCCACATTTGATTAGTGAGAAAGCTAAAATGGTGTTGATAATTCAAATGTAAGTATGCAAATAAAAAATGTGATGAAAAATAAATGCAACCAGAAACTGGAGAGGGCTTTTTTTGTGTTGCTTTTTTGTTCCTGGAGCAAGGCATTTTGTGGAAAACCTTTTGGTAAGCAAGCTCAGTATTTATTATTTTCTAATCGAAAGAAAAAACCACTTACGGCATTGTATTTCATACAGTTAGTCAAACCAACAGGTAGATGGAAGAGAATATTCACAAATATCAACTATGTACAAAAGGGAAAAATAAGAGTGTAAGTGAAAGAAAAATTACATACTTCTCAGCACTATGTTCATGATTTTATGCCAGGTTCTCAGCTGTTTTACCTTAAAAGGGCTCCTTTTAGTCAATGGGGCCATGTCAATGTATGCCAGATGAAATTCTAGCCTTTTGTCTGCAAAATCTCTCTCATAACCCCTCCTAGAGAATCCAGTAGACACTTTATATAGCTACATCAGCAGTTGTGTTTCACTCAATTATCCTTATCCGCCATCCAGAGGTGGATATGCAAGGAGGGTTTCGTCTGTTCTAACCAGTCATTCAGGAATCGCTTCATTTTCTCGGGAAGTGTGAAGGACAGAAGACAGAAACGGCACACAGTGAACAAACACCCTGGCACGCCCTTGCACTAATCTTCTCTGGGAAGAGGCGTAGGGCTTAAGGCAGACCTTCCTAATGGACTCTAAACCACCTCCAGATTCCCTATAAAGAAAATTTCATCAGTTTAGTATCAAAATAACTAAGCTACCGTTTTTGCGCTAAACAGCAGAATCCTGACTGGAATCACGCCTCACAATTTTGAAGAAATAAAAGTGTGCCCTGGTATTATCACGGGACCTAAAAATTTTGGACTTTACATTGTCCACAGCTGGGTGAATGGACTAGGCAAATTTTTCATCAATTATAAGGATTATTCTTTGAAACCCAGTACTAAAATCCCCATTCACAAACTTGGGTTCTGTTAAAGGTGGCCCAACTAACAACGGCATGAGAAAGTCCTTTCCCCCAATTTACAGGAAAGTGAACTGTATCTAAGATAACGGTAGCAAATAGGAAAAGGTGCTGGAGTTGTCACACACAATTTATATATTATGCCTTCCCTGGCTCAGCACTGAGTAACAGTTATCATTTAATATTTTTTTCTCTTGGCACAGGGAGGAGAGGCATCTCTGCCTGAGATGATGGAGCAGAAGAGAGGATTTAGAGGGGGTGAAAGAGAATGTTAATTGCAAAATCATACATTAATTTTCTGGTGTCAAGTAAACACTGCACCAGAAGTGCCCTTGGGAAAAAGAAGTTTCAAAGGTTTCAAAAGCATTCCTGGAAATTATTATTGCAGGTAAATGTCCAGGAATAAGCACCAGCATCTTTTTTTAGTGCCAGATCTGACTTGAAAATCATTGCTTTTTCTTGGCAGAAGCTTTGGGGTACATTTGTTGTGGGGAAAAGAAAAAAAAGTTAGCTACGTTAGCTAACTTGAATTAGACTACTCAAGTTTAAGGTTTAAGTAGAATTCAAGAAAACTCAGGTTTAAGTAGAACTCAAGATCTAAAAAGCAGTTTGTGCTTGAAACCTAGCTTCTACTCCTAGTTAAAATACCCCAAACTCTAGCTAGTTCTTTGTCCTCAATGCTATTTTAAATCAAGTCAGTACATTTAAAAAGCAACTTCTTCACAATCAATAGCAATAAATCTGGATTCCCACCTGCTTCTCCTCAATGGACATTTTCCAATGTCTGGCCCTCTGAGTTCTGCTCGATGGGGCCTCTTAGCCTCACCTTCCCTCAGACCAAGGAACAGCAAAGCAGTAATGAAGTCATTAGCTTTAGGGACATCAGTATACATGCCCAATCCTGCTTGGTGTCAGCAAGGTTACCAGCATTCAGTCAATATTCACGTCAAGGGATCTGAATCTGACATAAATTTACCCACTAAAGGAAGCATTCCCCAAAGAGGACACTTCTGTTCTGGGTAGGTCTCCTCTGCATCAGAGGTAACATGAACCAGCTCTTCTAGAAAGTACAGTAATCTAGGAAAGTGCACATCTCATCTTTCATGTCTGCTGGAGGGATTTTCATACTACATATTTATCAAGCAGGGACCTGACCTACTCAAAGGACTAACGATGTTTATTGGCAACGGGATACATCTCGGGCAAGTCTAGGAAGATTTTTTTTGTTTAATCTGCCACAATTTCAAGGATTAACATGGAGATGGGTCACAAAGAGTTCCTCTGCCTCCATTTTTTTTTTTTTAAGTGGAAAATAATTCAAAAGGAAGGTGAAGTTTTTGGGTTTTTTGTTTTGGTTTTTTTTACTGTTTGAAAACAATGGTGTTTGAAGTTCTGGAATTCGAATAATTTCTGGATTCCATTTGTAAAAGTGGAAACCAAAAGAAAAGCAGCTGTTGGTGGGCTAAAGCAATTTTCCTTCTTACAACCTTTTATGTCCTTTTATTTAGCCAGTGCTGAATACTTCCACTGGAAAGAACACCCTGTCCCCATGCCTTACCCAGACCAACAGTCAAACATACATTTTGTGAGAGATGAGGTCTGAGGGATAAACAGGCAAATACACAGGTCTCACTTCTTTAAGAAACCAGGCTTAAAATGCATGTAACATACATGGCTTGAAGTGTTTGAAAAGAGATTAAAAAGTACCAACCTATTTTATTTTAAACTTTTATTTTAGTACTCATAGTACTCATGCTACTAGAACCTGAAACATCTTTCTGTTTAATATAATAAAGAAACTGTTCCTTACTAACAAATCTATATAAAAATATAGCCTCTACCAAGGCCAACCATCTTTGCTGAGTATGTACCAGGGGCACAATTTAAAGCCATCTTAAGAAGTACTGATTTACACAGCCATATTTTTTTTCTGAAATTTCAAAGTTTTACAGAAAAGAAAATACCTTTAAAGACTAAACAAAGAATACAACAGTTTTTGTTTGAATGAGAATGTGGCAATGAGCTATCTTCCCCCCTTTAAATTATGGGAAACCTCTAAGTATGTCAAGGAATCAATAAAAAGGAAGCAAGTCCAACTAAACACTTCAATTTTTCTTCAGTAAAATTCTTTCAGAAAGACAATTTAAAGAATGTTTTGCTCCTAATGTTCCACCCTTCTCTGAATTCATTGTTCACTCAGTAAGGAAAAATGCTCTATTTTACATATCCTTAAATTGTAAGAATACTAATATAGTTAGTTGTATTTTTATAATACTAATATTAATATACTTAGTTATATAGCTCCTCATGCAGTTTTAGTAACTTTCTTTTGCAAGAATCAAAAAAGAGAAACTCAGCTCCTAACTTCAGTACAACTGAGTGGCTTCACATAGGCACTGTCCTCTACTTGGAAACAGCACCAAAACAAAATACTGGCCCTGAAGAGGACAATGAGAATTTTGCTGTTGCCTTTAACATCACCAGGATCTCATATTTTGGCGATAAGTGCTTTTAATTCCTACAGGCAAAAGAGTCTGGCATTCCCCACTCAACATGTCCATCGTGCAATACCACCAACAGCGGTGGATGAAGAACCTTTTCACAGCACCGCAAATAAAGGCATAAGCACCAATAAATGTATTCTTTTTGCTTGTCCCTTCTCATTTATTCAAGCACTCCATACATATTACTCATTACACTGCCTTTCCGTAATAACTGAAATATAAAAATAAAGTCAACTCTGTGATATCACAGGAATATTTGCTGCTTCCTCAAGTGCCTGCCATCTTTCCTTCAGGCACCATATCTGGAATTTCACCACAGACCATGAAATCAGGTATCTCATTTTTTGTTAAAATAAGTCTAAATAAAACAACTCTGAGAAGCTATAGTCCACATTATCTATGAAGACTAAAGGTCTTACAAAAATATAAATAAATAACCAAACAGAATCAAGGTAGACTTAAATCCAAAACTATTCTTATGATTTTGAGGAAAAGTCTGAAATTTTAGGATGACAAATCTCTGTGTAATTTTTGTATGGCAAGAAAATGGCACATTGATGGAAACACAAGTGCTACTACTCACACATGAATATGACATACAACATGAGAAGGACCATTCGCTAGCATACTGCCAGGAGCAAATGCCAGGGATGTGCATTAAGACAGGAGTGTAGGGACTACCAAGATGGTAGACTAGAGCGTACATAACTTAGGGAATCGGGCAAAGCCTTGTATTATGCCAGCATCAGTCTAAGCAAAGGTGGCAGACTCTGAAAGAAATTTAATCCAGTCCACTTCTCGTGAAGCAGGTGATAGATTCAGCTTCTGAAGACTATAAATAAAGTGAATCAATAAATAAGGAGTTCCTTAGTATTTCTCTCTTTAGGCATAAGCACAAACCTTGAAAGTGCAACCAGTACAATTTGAATTAATGTAGAAAACAACATTCATAAGTTTGTGGAAATGCCTGAAAAACGTCAAAACAACTAACTACTTTGAATCAGTATTCCTTTTACTACTCCTTTTATAACCCACTTTCATCACCCATTATAAAATATACACACAAATTCCTTTCTGGATATAAGAATAGTTGCATAATATTTATTGCTGCTTATTAGCATGCTCTCTTGATAGATTGCCTTCATATCATATGGGGGGGAAGAGGAAATTGGAACCAAAACCAAAAAGCAGTTTAATTATTTTAATTAATTCCAGCTTTCAAAATAATGCAGAATGCTATTGAATATTTAACAAGCTATACAAGCCAAAATACATTTATGCTGCATAGTACAAAATGGAACACAGTGGAAAGGTACTCTTATTGGCTCTTTGGTAAATCACATTGGAAGACACCGCAACCTAGATCCTAAGTGCGCTTTGTGTATATGTAAATAGGTGCTCTTGATGGTATATGTTACTGCAAGCTATAGATTACCAATAATATCAAAAGAAAAGCACAGTTGTAAAACTTATTGCTAACCCAATGAAGACAGACTAAGATACATGCAATCAAGAAACATTCTTGCTCTGGAATTAGGGGTCCTGGGCTTCCTATATACATTCACTCCGTTTTAACATATTGGACCAACTAACTAAACTAATTAGTTAAAAGTGCAACCTGAGGAACCCTCATAAGGAATGTAAACTAAACGGGTGGGGAGGTCTATAGGTGTCAATCAATAACAAAATGCAAACTGTCAAGCTTGCTTTGCTAACAAACTGTCACATCAACAATATGCAGTTAATGACTACAAATTAACTGTATACCAGATGCTTGACACTTTGTTATGACACTTAGCAAGCTAGTTGACATTTGGGGGATCAAAGCTTCTTTAATTACACTTTGTATAACATGTGCAACCTTTATGCTAATGTCCACGTATTCCTTAGAGCAAGACTGTTCAAGTCAAAGAGAATGGGTTTTGGGGACTTTGAAACATTCCAGTAAATCTGGATTTCAACTGAAACAAAACTGCTGAAAAGCTTCACATCATTATTCAGTATTATCACCTTATCTAAAATAACTCCTTAACTTGATGTACTATACCATATTCACTCACTTATAGACACCCTCTGCGTGAAATAATGCATTTTCAAACAGTGTTAACAGTGTCTATAAAAGAAAGAAGCACTAGACACACTGCATTTAAAAGCATCTCTGTGTTCAAACTAATGTCTAGAATCAATGCTACACATTGATATGTCTTTTCTAAACCAAAGTAATTTCCTCATCATAGAAGCAAATGTGGGACACAGCATTAACAACATTTTTATTTAGCCAGCACTTACTATAGAGCTTGTCATACCTTGGAATATATACTTTGGAAAGCATATGAAGTAAAAGCAGCCGCAGGTTTGCAAATCCTTATTAATACGAGCAAATCCATTGCCTCACCGTGCTATTACAAAAGTGTGTTTTCAAATATTTTAAGCCTCCTGTTTATTTCTTAAAATGGTGGTCCTCAGATTACACAGGAATTATATGCAAGTTTATGACCATATAATTCACAGTGGTTTGTTGAAAAAATAACATAAACCTAAACAGTAAAGAATTCTCTTAGCGAGGAAAAGTAGCCTTTAAAGCAAAACATAACATCAAAAGCAATATCTGCCTTCCTACTTTGGACAAAAGTGATTCTTGGAAGAAATACTATGAAGGCATACATGCAAAATGCCTTTTCTTCCATCCTAGACACCTAATTCAGGTTCTTAAACACATTTTTACTTGGATTGCATTAACACCACTCACCAATTCAGATTTTACCATGCGGTAGTTATTACATCGTATGTTAACTCTGTTGAATGTTAACTGCTACGATTACCGTAGAGCATCAGTGGAGATGAACTCTATGGAGGGTTCCTTGATATCTTTGGGAAAAGCTTTCAAATTGCATGAAGCACTGAAGTTAGGCTTACACGTCTCAGCTGCCTGCCAGTTATTTTATTCTCGCTGTTCTATGTGAGCTGATAACTTGATTTTCTGTAAAACCACAGCTCTATAAAATTTCTGTCCCAGCTATGTAATTCCAATAAGCCAAATCCTTTACACCATTCTTTGACGCACGCTTGCATTATAAATTATATTCATTGATTCATCTGACCTAACATAGAGGTCTAAAGCATAAGCATCTCCATCTGAGCAAATCATTCCTTACCCTCAACTGAGAGGAACAGGAACTTTTAAGGCATAATTCATCTGATCTATTTTAGAAAAACTACTTCACATCAGGAGTAGATGAGCAGAGCTCTGGAAGTATTTATTCCTTTTTTACATACCTCAGCTGCAGATTAATTCCTTCCTCGGGGCTTCCAGTAGGATCTACCAATGAACTATTCTATGGGGGCAGCTACAAGGTCATGAAAGAAACACCTGTGGCTTGTCTACATGAGTGGTTTAGCAAAGCTACTCACTGATGCACCTAGCTCTTGATCTAGATGGCAAATTTGATGACTTCAAAGTTCAGCCTAGCACAATTATTCAAAACCATCTAGCTAACAGTTCCTATTAGCAGTCAAAGGCAACGGGAGAAATATTAAGCCCAGATGCTTCCTAACCGAGCGTGGGATACAAAAAAGGCTAGTCAGGGCTGTAAATGAGAGCTTGACCACCCAGTTGGATATACTGTGTGAAGAAAGATATTAGCATGCAGAATATTATTTTTATGTTTTCTAGGATTCACTTAGATCTTAAGGTTCCAAGAGTGAGAACAATGCCCTTATGACTCATACGGTATCAAAGCCATGTAAGTGATGTTATTTATCCCCTTCTATGTATTCTTACACTTAATTATTTCATGCTGGATACAGCTTGTTTGTGTCATATTCTAATTAATCGTAAAAAAATGTGTATTTATCTGCTTTCCATTACATGGCGCAACACTGCATGACCATGGATACACATGCCTTTTATTAGAAAACCTTTTAAAGCACTGCCCATCATCTACAAAGAGCAGCACGGAAACCAAAAAGCTGCAGAGACAATCACAGAGAATCATAAAGTGAAAGTCTGTTGCGTGAATTCCCCATGCAATGCTCAAGACTTAATGGGTCTGCAGTGATAGACTTCTGAATACCATTTAACCCAGCTATCAAATCCAAAAGATCTGCTAATTCAGTGTAGCTTTTTCCTACGTGGCAGCAGAAATACACAGTCAAACTAAAGAAAATATTTAATCCTCCTTACTACATTTACAAGCACCACGGTGCAAAGACAGTTGTGTTTGCTGCCGGTAAATCTTTAAAAGATATTTCTTTCAAAATTAGGTTTTGAAATAGCCTAGCAGTAGGTCCACATCTTTACTTCGCTTCCGCTTATAAAATATATATTTGGGTAGTGGCAGTGTGTGATTCTATTCTGTAGTCACAAAGAGTAAGATTTGGGAAAAATTTATTTTCCAAGTTCTGCATGTTTTATCAGTTTTGGTTTTCAGACTCTTAGTATGAAAACCACTACATTTTCGCTTGCAGAGTATGTAAGTAACACAAAAGCATTCTTTAAGAAGAAATCCAGAATTTCATTTTAATTAATGTAGGCTAATCATTTTTAGTCCTTTACTCTAAAGGAATAAAAAAGGAAAATCATCAAACTTAACAACAGCATCATATACCTATAAACCTCAGGGAAGCTTATTTTCCTTCATCTTTAAAAAAATATTACTCAGATGAAAGGCAGATGTCTTAGACTGAGAAAGATTATGCAACTGATATAATATCAGTGGTTATCTATTAGGGAAAATAACAGAATTATCATTTCCATTATTTCCTATATGCTGCTATGAGCCATGTAGTAATAATTCTGTAAGTTTCCTAATATAATTTTAAGTGCTACATGTTTGAAAAAAAGTAAAAATTATATGAATATATCCACTTATGAAAAAAGCTTTCACTGATTAGAGCTCATTTCCCTAATATACAGATTTCTAAAGACAGCTCTATTTTAGTTATGTAAAGCATGTAAAAATTGGCATGTGCTCAATCACAGCTGAATCTGAAATTAGCCTGTCATTTTAGACACCACACTTTAGGGGTGGGAGAGGGGAAGCTCCTCCAGAAAAACTTTTCCTGGAGATTAAATGGCTAACGGTCCACTGCCAAGACAATGTTTCCCAGGAAGATGACATTGGTTTACTATTTTCAACCTTATTTTGGAGGCAGAAGAAAGGAGACAATACTATTTCTTCACGAAGGACCCCCCAAACAGTACTTGTTCTCTTGGCAGAATAAACAAGCTTCCCCAAATAGTGCCCCACTCTGACTAGAGCCACAATATATGTTAACATCGTACCCAAGAAATGGGAAACATCTGACCTGCTGTACACATCTATATCTACACTAGCCCCCCCTTGTTGTGTTTTCCTAGTGATGGAGAGAAGCAGGCGTTTCCAGGCAGGAATCATCTCATCCATCGGTGGGCATTTCAAACAGGTCAGGTGAATCGTGGTCCGAGAAGCACCTATTTCTTTCCACTTGGTACAAAGGTAGCAAGTTCAAATATTGGTGTCTGAACAGCAGACCCCTACATCTGGCCTGATGAATCCTGCCTCAGAGAGTATTTGACCACAAGCGACAAAGCCACGTACCTATTTTTGAATTTTTGCAGGACAACAGCCTAAACAAACTAGTGGCAGCAACTCTTCAACCGTCTTAAAAATCATTCTTAAAATAATGAGAAAGAAAGTAGAGAAGTGAGTTAACCCAATAACCCATCTTTCTATCCCGTCTTGCAGCCCCTAAAGAAATACAACAACGTTTCTGACTCAAGTAAGAAGACATGCAACTGCAGGACTGCTTTAATTCACATGTACATACAAATATATATAGTCTCTCATGTGTGAAAGTAATTATTTCTTTCTTTTGGGGCATATTCAGTTCAGAAGAAGCTAAGTATCTTCTCATTAATTGAAATTACAAACATTAGAAAGAGTTAGCCTCATTGCTGCCATGTTTAGCTTATTTTTCCCCATTTCCTGAGCAGAATATAACTAGGATTTTTTGTTCTCATTGAAACAGGCACTGACTTTTTCAAGTTGTAAAAAACAAAACCTATCTTTAGGTTTTGCTTAAATTCATTACCATTGTAGAATTCTTATTTGATGCGAGTTCACAAACTTTATGGAAAAAAAAAAAAACTATGGGTCACTGTATGAAAACTGAATTTTAAAAAAAAGCTTTTAATCAGTTAACAAAACCCCATGATATCCAAGCAGCATGCACATAATGATACTAAAAGCTCGCAATGGAACTTCAGAGGGCTATCAAGCCATGAAAGATCGCATAAAAAGACAAGTGATTAACTTATTTAAACTGAGCAGGAATAGGAGTCAAAACCACCTCTCTGTTATTTCTTCTCGTGTACATAGCATTTTGCTTTGGAACAAATGGATTTCGCTGCTGATACAGGATTCACCATTTCTCAGAGAATGAAATAAAATTGATACGATTTAGTTGGTTCATAGAATACAATTTGCTCATAAAAGAGGAAATAACTAATTCAATGAACCATGGTTTGCTAATGTGAATTCAGGCTTAGAAATGTGAAAATTCTTTTTTTCGAAAAAGCCCTGAATTTACTGATTAGTAAACTGCTGAGCAATTTTACTGGTTTACATCTTTGTATGCATTTCCATAAAACCTCTTGATTTACCAGCTGTATATTTAATGGCATTTTTAAAATAAATATTTAAATGAACACAACCTCTCAAAAAAAAAGTACTCACTACAATTAAAAAGCCCTACAGCAGCTTGGTAATGTGTCCTTAATCAGGACAGAAGTAGTTTGTGGGGTGTATTACAGTTGTAATACAGTTAAGAGGACGTATCCATAGCAGATGAAAGTTTGCTCTCAATTCATTACCCCTAATAAAATCTAATAGATCAAGCACAAAAAGCTTGAGCAAGGGAATGGCAGCTAAATACATGAAGTTCAAAAGAAAAGAAAGTCGTTAAAGGACAATCATTTAAAGGTTTTATGTCACTTAACAGGCCTACAAAAAGTTCCAAATAGTTAAGTAGGATAAATATTTGTTTCACAAAATGTGACCTGGTTAGGATGTTTATGTCTAAACACCAAATATTTTACAGGTTTGCAGGATAATGCCAACATTTCAAACAGACAACACAGAGGGGCTTAGACAATGGTGCCATGTTTGTGCTTACACGCTGGAGAGAAACATTTTAATAAATCAAGAAGCCATCTATGGACACTGAAAAAAGAGTGCTCATATTCTCCTGTCAGGCAGTATATGGACTATGGAAATACAGTCCACTATTCCGTCCAGTCCTCAGTATTGCCTAACCAGGACATTATGTTCTATATATACAGTAACCAGTATTTATTTTGTTCCTGAAATTAAACACGAAAAACAGTCAGATGTTCATGTGCTGTATTTTTTACTGCTTGTTGACTTGTCACATGAAACAGGATCCTGGGACATGACTACCATAATGCAAGGGTAAATCATTCAGGCTCTATATGTCCTTGGCTGTCACACAGGTTTAGAGTTATCTTCTCAATTTTTGTTTATCTTTCCGTCTCCAGCAGCAGTTAAGGCTAGGCTATTCTTTGGGGGAATATTAAGGGGGAGACTCCGGTCTGGCACTTTTAGTGATAGTGTAAGTAAATAATAAATAAATTAATTAATAATCTTCATTTTAAAAGTGTGGGCAGATAAAGATTATTTGCAGAAACGTGCAGCGCTTACCACCCCCCCCACTCCCATCATAAAACTGTCATAAATGGTACACATTAAGAATCTGTTGTGCAATTTTAAAGCGCTCTCTCTCTCACTGTATTTACAAACGGGGTGCCCTCCTTTCACTTAGATGGAGGTATCTGCAATGTAGAAACACCCACGTGGCACAGCCACCCCGTACACTTCTTTCACAACCAATGGTGCAACACAGGAACTTCTACAGTTTGCTTCACCCAACCACTTTTGAACGGCTTTATAACGAAGCGAGTAACATCTTAAAAACACAGTTCCTTGACTACCAAGCCAAAGATCACTGGTCATTGGTCCACAGGGAGAGCTGTATGTACGCTATCGATGTAAACTGGGATGAACCAATCCACCCCTGCAGATCTAAGTATTTTGAACACTGCAAGTACAGGTGCAATTGGTGGGATGTTTAGGAAATTTTCTCCATCTCCAAATTCTGGCTGACGTGTAAGGTATGTATCACGTTATCTAGGAAACAGCATGAGAGTTCAAAGGTGTATGAGAAAGTGTAGTTTTTTGGGATAGTGTTGGAGGACTGTGTGAAGCAGAAAGAAACAAATCTAGTGCTGTCCTATCCACAGGGATATTTTCCTTTGGGAAACAGTTCCTAGGGTGGACTAGCACTAGAAATAAACTTGTGTTTTGTTTCAGAGGAAAGTAGTGGTTTATCCCAAAAGAATATATAAAAATTGGCAGAGTGTGGGCAATCAGGATCCAGAAGTAAAAGGGGAACTATTTTACAGCACAGGAATGCCCAAAGAAACTAGCTCTACCTAAGGCACCGCACACAGAATTAAAGAAACAACGTTCTAGGTAATCATGGTAAAGAAAATCTACCCCAGAACACATATATTTTAAATATACTTTGGGCTTTCCTTGATCAATAGGATTAAATTTGACACCTTTTACAACTATTTTAGTTGTGTAACACTGCAAAATATGTATTTTCATTATGAAAACATGCAGCAAATATGTAAAATAAATCTTGCTGTTTTAAAGTAAATATGTAGTATACAAACACACACACATCTATATACAAATGTATAAGGTGTATACAAATCAATATCTAAAACCATTGTATACATTACGGCTACGGAGCTAATTGATTTTTTTTTTAGTGTGCTCTCTAAAATACAGTATTTAAAGTACTGCAGGTAAAGTTTGCAAGAGTGTTTTTCAACTACATTGTAAGTATACCATTAGCTTGTCTTGTTCATGTTAGATATCTGTTTATGCCATGAAGTTCAAACAAACATGTGACTTCTTTAAATTCTAAGCAAGCAATTTGTAGGCTGCTCATCCATTATCTCCAAACGCGCTCTCTGTACAAGGTCTACTAAAGTAATGGTTCTTTCATCAAAGCCTAATGGTTTGTTTCAAATAATCAAAGTAGTGTTTATATCACTGTCCTCAGGTGCAACCATTTTGTTTCCAGGAGAACGGTATAGTACATGCTAATGTCACAAGTGATAAATCAAAGCAGCTACATTTGTTTCTCTACCTTAACCAATCTACCCTATGTCTTCAACAACAGCAATGAAAAAATCACCCTGGCATTTGCACTCTGTAGTTTATTCTGAGAGCATGAGTAATTTTGCAAGTAGTAAAACATCGTATGTAAAACAACTCACTCATTCCTTTCTTCTAATAATAAGTATAGCTTGACTTATGTGGGAACTAGCACTGTTATCTGAAGCAGGATAGGAAGATGTTTCTCCCCACTACATCTCATGGATCTTGAGATTATTTTTATGCAACATCCTGCTTTTGGTTAAATACACTGCGTCTGATAAACTCAATTTTCCATAACACAGTGATAGAAAATTTTTTGTTGTTATTATTATTTTCTAAACTTAGTCATCAAAGGGTGGGGGTGGGGGGAACTTGCAAATCCCTTAACTGGACTAAACAAAAACTGAACTCACCCAACTGATACTTTGGAGGACCTTAGACAATTCAAGGGATATAGAGCAGAAGTGAAGTTAGATCCACAACCACATTTTCCCTTCTTTATTTTTTGCTATGTTTTGTTGCAACGTAAGTAAGAGTTTTGTGTATCTAATATGATATGATGGGAACTTCAAATACTCTGTGCACCATGTTGGATTTGATGTAGCAGTTACTCCAGTGATGTTACTCTCTTTACCAAAAATGTGCTGGGAAAGTCAAGTGGGCAAAGCTTTCTATCCAATGGGAAGCAGAACCTGCATAGCCATCAATCATGCCCCATTTTCAATTAAAGGAATGACACTGATAGCAGTGCCAGGAGATTCTGTCAGTCCGATTAGACACAGGGTGAGGGTTGCCCATATATTAACAGCTAAAGAGGGTGAGAAACATGGAATAACATGGGAACGATGACAGACAAGTGAGCTGGAATGGACCAAAGGTTTGCATTATGAGTCTAAGTGCAAATCATCATCTTCATCATTATCTAATATCTGAGGAAAATACTCACATTTTGTTCAAGGAAGCAGGTAGGGAACGGTTGCACGACCTGGGGAGGCTCCTGAATGAAGGCAGCACTTAATATACTGTTGGCCTTTGGTAATGCTACAACCCTGATCACATTTGAAAATATATGATTAAAATTGTGAGCCATAGCAAAACAAACAAACAAGAAAAAACCTTTCCATCCATTTCATTTTGGAAATCTGAAATGCAAGATTAATTGTGAAGCAAGTAGCCACCTGCACTCCAGGTCTTCTCATGATACCAGTCTGCTTCCTAGAATACAAAATTTGGTAAATTGCCCAGATCTGACAGAGTGCATCTCAGGAGTTACTGTGATGCTTCTATACATCCTGACACACAGAAGAAGGGAAACAAAAATCTAAAATTAAAATACCCCTAACAAATTCAAATTTGGATAATTTTGTCTTATGAAACTTCCTACTGATTAACTCTGAAATACAAAAGCATAAGGCAAAAAATCAGCAAAAAAAATTCAGTGATGCTATGCCATACCAAAACATTAATTTCTTTTTTTTTAAAATGTCAGCAAAAAAGAAAGTTTATTTGCAACAGTTTTTCCTGGATTTTGCCCCAGAAGTCGGCCTATAGGTTGTTTTCTTACCTTAAAACACAGGCCTGACTCTAAGTATGAGGATTTCTAGTTTTAACACTGATATGAATGTTTGTGTGAGGAAGTGGAATTAAATGCCATGAAGAAAATGCAGAGATTGAGGAGACTGTAGAGAAAACAGTTCCTGAACCCTCTTGTTTCATGTTCTAGATTGAAGTGCTAGATCTATTCTTTTCACATGTCTACCTGTGGATGCAGGAGGAGAGCAGAAATAATTCTGCTGTCATCTTTACCTTAAAAAAGCAAGCCAAGTAAAGAAATGGCCAAGAAGTAAAGGCTGCCCAGATTTTGGTCTAGAAAATATGCCCATCAAGAGGAAGGGAGGTCTGGAAAGCATAGGAAGGCCTGCTTGGCTTCTCTTTCCTATTAATTTTCTCTCAACAGCTTTTCCTTAGTGGCAGAAGCACAGAAGATGCCTACTCAGAACCAGCGAGGGTGGGGTAGGGTCTGGGCAGAATGCACCAAAACGGGTCACTAGCTGATAGCTTCAGTGTAAAGGAAGGAAGCAGGTATGTGAACACCGAGATAGGGAAGCACTGGAGCATTTTTCTGGCTTCTGTACCCATTTTCCTCTCCAGCCACTTCTAGCCCTACTGCTCAGCCCCCTACCTCTTCACCTCCCGAGCCACTCGCTTCACAAGGTGGCACCAAGCATCTGAGAAGATTCTGGAGACAAAAATAAACGGTGGCAGAGGAGCTATCCAAGTACCAAGAAAAGCACTGGAGGACTAACATGTAAAAAGTTGGAAAAGTAAGAAAATAAATCCCATTTCTGACCCTTTTTTTGTGCACATCAAGGCTATTATTCAATATGTTAAAATGTATCAAATGTGTAACCCCAAGACGTCAGACAAAGAAGAACAAAAATTTCCTCTGGCTAATTTTACTCAATACAGAATAAACTCCTCAATGAAAGTGTGAATAAGTTGATTAAATCTGACATTAAGAATACATTCCTACCGACTTGCTTTCGCACATGAGTCACCACAAAACCTAACTTTTTGAAAAATAAAAGGAACCACCGGATATAAATTCTCCTCAGTTCATTAAGGTGGGTATTTCATTCAGTGAAAAAAGCCTTGAAAACAAAGACTTACTTGGCTAGCCATCTAACACTAAATAGTGATTAATTTTCTACTACCACACTCCCTATTAGTATTACTCCCAAATGTTCAGTTTAATTTAAGTACTTTCTGATTCATGAACAAGGGAATAACATACAGCTATAAAAAGGTAATCCAATCCTAAAATGGCCTTAACCCCCATAATCTGCACTTCAATGGCAAGGGAAACTGTATAGTTTTGAAACTGTAATCAAGATTTTTTTTTCTTTTTTTTTTTTTTTTCAAACACACACACTGGAGCTGTCCTTTGCTCCCATCACTTATTAGATTACAATAAAACGACCATGCTCTCTTTATGGTGGGAACACAGCGACCCTGGGGTGATTTATAATCTTGTGAAACCCCGTCCACACTGCTGACCAGAGTTTTTCGGGTTTGTTTTTTTTTTTTTTTTTGAGGTCGCTATCTGTTTCTTCAACTGATGTCTTCCTGCTGTGACAACACTGTTGGATAGCTGTCAGCACATAAGTATTTTTCAGGCTACGTATTATCTCCGCACGCACTTCTTGTGGGTTGTTGTTGGGGTTTTTTTCCTGTTGAAAGCATTTCTGTGCTTGGTGTTTAGACAGAAAAAGGAGCATTCTAAGAATTTCTCATTAGTCTGATGCCTAACCCGGAGAAGACAACTAAATAGGAAAATAATGAAGTGGATGGCTTAATGACAGAAATACTACTATTTCTTCTAAACTTATCAAACTACTACTTACTACAGACTGTGCTGCAATCTTCTTATCAAGTATGTTTCTCCAGTTCAGCAACAAAATATCTGGAGTATTCCTTGATAAAACAGAAAATACTCCATATATGACTTACACGCAAGTTTTGAGAAATATCTATTAAAAATTTTCAGCAGAAAAAAAAGGAGAGGAAGCAAGAGATAGTGTACAAACAGTGCACCAGAAACCATGAAGAAGGGAACTTCCACAAAACCTAAAATAAATATGCAATTTTCTTGTTTATTAATGTTATTTCAGAAAATATTTGTGAAGCTTCTCCTCCCTCAGCATACTTGCTCTATAAAGGAACTGTCTGTCTGAAATAGACTTATTTCAGTCATTGCAATGGAAAGCATTACTCATTTTACTATCAATGAACATTTTTAGCAACATAATTTAAAGAAAAAACTAACTTGACATAGTCCTTATTCCTCACACATTGTAAACTATGGCATTTTAAAAACAAACTACTAAAAGTATGTGTAATTCTATGCTTCTTCTAAAATGAGTTAATATTTGATTTACGCATTCAAAAATTAATCATTAAAGATAAGTTAATTAGAGCCGAACACTGACTTTGTTATGACCCCTGGGCAAGACATCCTTGTGTAACCTCAGGTGAAAGTTTATGATGATAATAGCCACCGTCACCCCCTCAATTGCCCATGCTATGCTAGGAATTCAGCAAACTGTCCTGGATCCCACCCTGCACAGCGTGGATTCCCTGGTATCCCTACTTCGGATAGCCTATGGATAAGATATGGGAGCTGCCTCCCCCCTGATCTGACTGTCTATATTACAAAAGTTTCAATTTGGTCATAATTAGAACTTGATCCGTTAATGGCAAAATCTGCCCTGAACTGAATGTTGCAAGATTTCTCTTTTAAAGCAAATGCTTAGCTGATCCACATAGTACTTACTGGCTCCTACCTTTCCCTATCCAAGCTAGTGGCATTCCAAAACAATTTTCAATGGAAGTACAAATCAGATAACTATCACTTGAAACGATATTAGAAAGCTGTGAGTAAATATAATAGGTAATTGAATTACGCACAAAACTTCAGCAGACAACTTTCTTCATATGACAAACTGTAGCTAAACATAAAAGATTTTTTAACTTAGAATTTAACTGTTCAATATTCTAGTAAAGACAATAAAATGCAGCATTTCAATCAGCTGTACCTGACAATTTCTTCACCTGCCAAATATCTGGTTTAGGGAAATAAAATTATGTGCAGTCTTCACAATATTGCACTTGATATTTAAAAATTAAATAGGCTCAGAGGCTGGAGTTAACACCAGCTATTCTTTATTATTTTATTCATCACTGTAAGCTGTTTCAGGAGGATAAAAAAAAGTATTTCATTTCATGAAGATAAGGACAAATTGATAATTGTAGCAAATAAGTCAGGCTGTCCTTTGCTCTCAAGGAGGTAACCTACTGTTTCACTCCTCTAAGGACTTCCTTAATAAGATGAACAAAATCTCCGGGAAAAAAAAAAAATCAATTAAAATGGAGAGAAGTCCCTTAGGACAAAGTTAGTTTGGCAGTCCATGCACTTCTCAATCATTCCTTCAGTCTGTTCTAACACATACTTACTGCATGTTCCTAGGTAGTACTCTTTTTGGCTACAAGGCAGTTTCAGAAGAGAACACTGAAAACCGATGCTGAATCAGCAAGGGCTGCTGGATAAAAGAGGGGTTAGGAAGTAAAATATCTGATAGATGCAGAAAACATGATTGGAAACAAAGTGCATATTCCTAGGATTGCAACATGAAAAATCAGTAGGAGCTGCTAATATAAGGAAACATATCTTAAATCATTCTCCTATTAGTCTTTTTAACCAGGTCCTTATGGGGCGTTTATAAAACAATATATCAGAGGGTGGGGCAGAGGGATTATCCATTCATTCCACAAACTACAAAAAACTTCCCCAATCTCAGTCATGAATAGCCATCACTGAATCCCACCTTAGAAGAACAATCAAAGAACAAAACAAGAAAGCCAGGAATAACTTCTCTTAAGCACTCTTCCTCCCATTTAGTGATAATTTAAATTTATCTAAAACAAAACCAACAAAAAAACCAAACCCTCTTCTTGCTCTTTCATAGGCGAAACAGTAACAAAAATATATCTACTATTTAAAAAAGAAAAAACATCTATTGGATTAATCACTCTCTCAGATTAGACTTCAGGTGTATACTTTTGTATTAAAGCACTTGTCACTAAGGCCTAAATGTCAGTCCCAACAGTCTGGACCAACACTAACTAGCAAATTATATTGTCTTCACCCAAAATTTCCCACCCAGTGGGCTCTGGATTAAAAACTAGATAAATAAATTCTGTATATATTATTCCTTACACCTCAGAATGTGGCTGCATGCTGTTATGTAGATGCTGTGTTTCACTCTACTTAAGACCAGTAATTTCAATGATGGTTCAATGATGGACAAATGACCTTTACATAGTACAATGCTTTCAACCCATTTCAACTAAAGGGGCAATATATACAAAATTATATTTCAAGTTAGAAGAAAATAAAAGTGACTATGCCTATACAGGAAAGTTATTGCAAAAAAAAAAAAAGAAAAGAAAAAAAAAAAGAATGCATTTACAGCACATTTCGTATTTTGGACAAAATCTGTGTACAGACATCAAAGGGAGGATTCAGTTACCTGAATAGGCATGTAAAGTTATTTCAATCCCCATGAGGTACCATGATGACTTCTAAGAAGAAAGACATCTCCTGAAAGTCACTCCTCATATCTGCCACCCCTTTACAGGTGTCTAACACTGGATGCTCTCACACGCAGAGCACCCCAAGTGGCACGAGATGCTTATGTTTAGGCAATTACATTGAGATCAATTTAAGGTAAGATTATTTTCCCCTAACTTGAGGTCTCTACTAGCTGTCTAAATCTAAACTACTGATCAACACTCTTTCTATAGTCAAACGAATGAAGACCTCTAGAAAGCAGTTCCCCTTGTCTATCTTATTGTATACTTTAAGTACAAATGAACGGCTCTTCTGGAGGTTCCCATCCCTCTCTGTTTGACTGTTAAGGGAGTGTAGCTCAAATTAAAAAAAAAATTACATATCCGAGGCTAAAGGATTGAAATACATTCTCAGTCATGCTGCTTTAAAAATATATTATGCTGCTTCATATCTACTGTAGGTTAAGGAGGAGTGTCTAAAATTAGGTATCTAGAAAGCCATTATCTAAGCTCCTATTATTGTCAAAGGAAGTCTAGTCAATGCAGTCAAAGAAGTCTAGAAAGCTATTCAGTGGAGCAAATGTAGGTGTCAACTTTATAATAATGACTCTTCCTTTGACTGTATCAACTAAACCACCATTGACTAAATCTGTGTGTCTGAATCCAGAGCTGAATTCTTCCCTATGAGTTCGATGGGCTATCTGAATACAGGAGTCTAGTACCATCTGAGATGCCCCGAAGTATCCAAGACATGCAAACAAGCTGGCAGACTTGATGAAGGACCAGGGAAAGACTTGCATTCCTCTGAATGGCAGCTGCAAAACAGAGAAGATACCCTAGGGCCTTTCAAATGCATCTAGATGGCTGTGTTTATGCAACTGAATCATGTCCTACAATTCCAAACAGCAAGTTAATTTGGAGTAGCTAGTGCATTAAAATGATATGTTAGCTTACGTGAAAGTAACTTCTCCACACACAAGTCTTTTACCTTGTTGGTCTGAAACAAGTGACTAGAATACCTTCCCTTGTCAACCTAAAAAACATTATTCCTTCAAATACTTAACCCCGGATTTCTACTGTATCATATAATAACCTTAACCATAAATTTTTATTTACCTGTGCTCCTAAAGTAACATTTTTAGTTGGACAAATATACCCACATTTTCAAAATGAATTATGGTGAATGTGTCATTCAATACCTAAAAGAAGCGAAGAAAAAGAGACTCCATACATTTTTCCATAAAATATGATATTCCTCGGCTACAGCACATTTAATGCTTTCTCCGTCATTATCAAAAAGGTTTAAAATATTAGGAGCTGTTAAGATTTTCACACTGTCTCCACCTGATGACAGCCACCCCATAATGATAAACATCAATGTGATAGTAACCACAAATTTGTTATTACTCTGAAGGTGAAGAATAAGAAAGCATGTCATAAAAATTTGTTCTGCACACCTTCTGTGATATTTTAGACATTTAAGCTGTTGTTACATGTCATTATTCTGTCAGTAGCAGATCAAGTATAAGAGGTTTTCTATATATTTCCCCATCATTCCTTCCCTTCACCTCCAGTTCTCACTCATCTAAAGGTTCTTGTCCCTTGCTATAAATCACGTTAGTTCAACTGTTTGGCTGGCTGTGTTCCAAAATCAAATGCATGAAATGAAAGGGAAAAAAAAAAAACCAACCCTCTCAAAGTCTAAAATGTGATGGTTTGGTTTTGGGGTTGGTTTTTTTGTTGCTGGTTTGTTGGTTGTTTTTTTTTAAATACAATTATTTCACTGAACCAGTTTCGACAGTTAAAGAAACAACTGAATTAATGCAACTCATGGGACAGAACCACTGTCAGGAACAGGGAAGGGAACCTCTTAAATAGTGACCAGATGAAGAGTAACATGGAACCATTGTCCTGCCATCATTCCTATCTAAAAATTACATTTGAAAAAATTGATTCCTGACATGGAGAGCACAATTGACCGGACAATGAAATCAAAACATGAAAGTAGACAATGGCTCATTTTTTTCCTTATAAAAAGAAAAAATTTTAAATCTATACTTTTGGATGGAGAAATAATTACCAGAAAATAACAGGCCCAAGCAAGGAAAAATCATGTGCTGAGAGGGCACAGTGCAGAGCAGTGCTTCTCAACCTCCTGAGACTGGTGGACCTGTTGAATCTGAAAGAGCTGACACACTTAGGACACCAAAAGCCTCCCACCACTTCTGCCCAGGCCACCAGCACATGCTGGCATCAACAACGGCCTCTTGCAATTTGGCTTCTGGTGGCCACTATGCACAGACCAAGACTACAGGATTCCTACACCCGATGAAACATGTGACTCAGAGATTTTCTGAGCCTGGAAGCCACTGAAGCATCAGTACCATCTTCTACTTCCGAGTACACACTTGGAATTGGCCTCCCAACAGGTAATGGTGAGCGAATAAGGGAATGCATTGTATGAACAGCTGTCTTCTATTAATACGAACAGCTTCATTCTACAGCTTAAGGAGTAAAAAAATATTCTAAGAAATATTGGTCATGATCAGTGTCTTCTTCTGACTTGATTCCTTGTAAAGGAAAAAAGCAAAGACTGGGGTAAAAATCAAAGATTGTGTTAAATAGGACATACAAACTTAGAGTGCTCCTGGAGATACCAACTCCTGACTTTCTTCATAATTGGCCATCTCAAAACCTGCCTCCTCCTTCTACATTGTAGAGGGACCTTTAATAAATTTCACGTCTCGAAGCAGTTTGCTTCACCATGTGATCCTATCACACCTCAGTATGTTGGTTAGAGTCAAGTTGAAACTTTGCCATTATTCAACTGGGAAATAACTGGTAAGCATTGCAGATGATTTTTTTTTTTTTTTTAAACCACAACGAACCTTTCTTGACCTTTAATACTGGAGAAACTGAGCTCTGGAGAATAAATGCCAATTGCCTAGCCTACCTTTCCATCCTTAAGACACAGTCTTCTTGAAAGTGGAATCTCCTAAGTCTAGTCTAGTTGACTTTTAACAACTAATATTTTGCCATGTTTGAAGATTCATTACCAGTCACCTTTTCATTTCTGAATCTGCTTTACTGTAGCAAAAGTTGTTATGCATTCATTAGACCTAAGAGACTATGTTCGGGATTGGTGTTCTATTAACTGTATTTTTTTTTTCTCCTTTTTTTCCTTATCATAGAATGGTTTGGGTTGGAAGGGACGTGAAAGACCAGCTAGTTCCAACCCTCCTGCCATGGGCAGGGACACCTCCTGCTAGCCCCAGACCATAACTGAAATATAGCTACCTAAAACTGTTCAAGTGTAAGTACCTGCTTTTATGGTGGCTTAAAGCCCTGTACACTGAGACCTCCAATTTATAGCCCTTGTCTGCCTCCTGTCCCAAGCCATGCCCTGCCACCCCTTCCTCCATACAGGCACTAGAATTTGTGCCATGTAGCGAGACACTTCAGATGACTGGTCTGACTGGAAACTAGTCCTTCCATAAAGGGAAAAGGAAGAAAAAAAAAAAAGAAAAAAAAAAGGATTAATTTTCATCTGGTCTGAGCAGGGAAACAACCTGCTTACCATACTCCTGTTTAATTAGAACACTGTTGTTCAGGGACAGCGGAGAGTTCTTAACCTTGTCTAGCAGAAATGTGTTGCAGCCTGTCTTGATCTACATAAAATGAAAATGTGGTTATATCAGAGCATTCATCTCACTTTTAATTTAGCTCGCATAGGTGAGAATATTAGTGAAGACACTGCTGCACTGCCTTCATCAGGAACTGGCAACTGTAATGCTGGGTACAGGCTTTTAAAGGGACAATACTCTAGCTGCTAGACCACACTGCCAGATCTGCACCGCGCCTGTCACACGTGCTGGCAAAGTTACTGGCTCCTGCTACAGCCACATTTACCTTCTGCTATGAAAATAAACCCTAATACAGTGGAAAAATTTTTATCTTTTTTTTCCTGGATGCTATCACTAATTCTTGCTCCACAGTTCTCGCTCCCCCAATGCACACTCTTCTTGTGATGCTGTAAGGACGAAATACAAAAGCCTTACTTTCACAAGGACCACAAACTTTGGGGTCCTTCTGGAGTGGGAAAACAGACTTGTCCTGCATCTGACTCACTTCTCCCATCATCTTTGGGGGGACTCGCTCTTCAAGTAATACTAAGACCTTGACTTCAGTGTTAAAAAAAAATCCCTCAAAACCCAAAAGTTCTTTCCTAATTTTTCTTTTTCTCTTTTTCTTTTTTTGAAACTGTCTGTCAGATAGACTCTATAGCTAGCCCAAAGAAGTTTGGTTTGGTTTTTACCCTAAAAACAGATTCCAAGAATCTTGCCTTCAACACCAAGCTTTCATCCGTAGAAAAACAAAACCAAAAACAAACTACAGCATAATCTGTGAGCCCTTTTCTATGACCCTATTCAGATTGCTTTGATTAAAATAAACGTGCCCATTTCAAGCCTGAACCTGAACTACAGCTCTTCTGTAAACCCCACTGAGAACCTCAACGCAGCATTCCTCCAAAGTGCACAACTGTCTCTAACAACTATTAACTCTGCCAGGACACTCAGTAAGTGAATCAGTAACAATTATGTTTTGTTGGGGGTAAGACTTATACTACAAGAGCCGAAGCAGCTACCTGGGCTGAGAACACTGGTTTCCTACAAGGTTTGCTGCTCTTCATCACCAGATACGCTATCAGAAAGCAATAAGGCAGTGCAACTCAATGTAGTTATGAGCATGTACTAAGCAAAATGAGTTTAGTTATTCCAGAATTAATGAACAGTCCAGCTTTATACTCCACAAACAACGTGGAATGAAGGAGATGATTTCCTACTCACACAAGAAAACAGGCGGGACCTGCACAAACCCTAAGCTCTCCATTTGAAAACTGTCACCTTTATGGTCGCAATCAGTCAGGTCAGACACTCCATACCGAGGAATAAACAGCCCCTCTCCAGTGACACCATTAGCGGACAAAAATTCAGAGATGAAAAACCTAATGTTTTACTGCCATAAGCCGGCCCCCGTTACTACATCTCAGAAATGTCACAAGATCCTTCACTGTCCTTAATAAAAGCCAACATCTCAAGAAATAATAAATACCAGTAAAAAGCTATATAAAACAGAACAGAAATTTAATGAGAAATTCTAATTCTATTATAAAAGTTAAAAACATTAACGAATATAATCTTAGTATCTTTTAAGTGTGTCATCATAAACACATCTGAACAGCATAAAACATTTTGCTTAGCCTAAGTCTGTTCTTTTCTGCAATTTGTTTACAGGGTGTATCTGGTTTGTCATTTAAGAATGCCATGCATCGGTCAGATGTTTTCTTACCTTTTTCCCATTAATTTCAGAAACCATTCTATTATTGGACTATTCCTTGAGCTTGATTCAACAATCCCAATTAATTGTTGGATTACTCTAGCTGTAGTCAATAGTCCTTAATCATGTATTTTATCTCACGCTGTTTAACACTTAATAGACCTATTTGCTAGCAGACTAAAGATTAAAAGCCTTTTTTTTTTTTTTTCCCTTTTGAACACTAGTCCTTGAATGCTGTTTGATCCTGAAAAGTCACAAGATATTATACCTTACAGCATGAGTGTACTATAGTTAAAAGATCAGACCTGGGAAGTCTGGTATTGTCTGCACTTAATGTCCCTATCTCCAATCACTTCCTTTTTGACTCTGGAAACAGGAACTACTCAAAATACTCTTAAAATAGGTTTTCATTAAAAGTGCCATTCTTATAATTACTCATGTCACCGGACCCTGAATTTTCTGAAGAACAGAAATCCACAAAGTCCCTTCACATGGTACACAGCATCCTAAAAGCGCCCTGCCTGAACAAATAGCGACTCTTAAACAACAGTTTCACTCCAAGAAATAACATGGAAGATATCATCTTCTTACTGAACAGACCTACTTTTGGGGAGCATTAAGGCAAATGTTTGCTTATTTTACGAGTTCAGTTTTTGCTGCTCTTTCCTGCTGTTAACCCAGCAAAAGGAACACGGTTCATTCTGCAGGAGTCCCACCCCTGTTCCTGCAGCAACAGGATTATTAACAAAGTTCTCGTCGCCCCACCAAAATTTTTATTCTCTTACATCCATGAGGTCCCAGTAAACAAAATCATCATTTACCAAAAACAATTAGGCTGTGCAAGTATAAACACGGGCAAAACAAATGTTACTCATGATGAGCATTTGAAAGAAAAAAGGACTGCAAAGGGAAAAAAAAAAAAAAAGGCAGTGAAAGATTTAATGAGCTCAAGCTATTTAACTTATCAAAGAGAAGGAGTGAAGATCTGAAAGTACCTACCCGGGAAACAAAATTTCAATAATGTAAGCAGTTGATAAGCACGTAGTAAGCAAATGTGGAAAAAAAAACCAAAAACAAACACAAAACAAAACATAACAGAAGGTAGAGACTAAACAAACTTAGAGATGTGAAGAATCCCTTTTAATTTATAACTTTAAATTTGAGGAAAGTTTGAATATTCTTCTGAAATATTTCTTTAGGTTCAAATGATTATTTAACCTAACGCAGAAATCCCAAACCTGTATTACAAAGACAGGCCAGTTATTTACTATATATATATTTATTATTTTTTTCCTGGCATTGAAGGCATAAGGTGCCTCAACCTGTCTTTCCTGACTTTTCTTGTTCACTCACAAGTCATAGTGAGTCTCGGTGCTTTTGATGAAGGCAGAACATCCGCTGCCCTGTTTGCAGTTCCATCTTTAAAGTCATTTCACCAGTTTCTCAAGAGGAACCCTGCCTCCAAAGAAACATCTCTAATTAGCAAATTCCCTGAGCAAGAGACCTGAGTTAGCTTCAGAAAGTTAGCGAAAGAGAGTCACGCTGGTATGTTGTTATCTATGATGAGATGTCTACACGGAAACAAAATGAGAAAACTGAACTAATGGGCTTTGAAACACGGAAGGAACATTTGCAAGTATTTGGAAAGTGAACCAGCATAAAGAATAGTGCAAAGTGGTATGTGCCTCTGTGTACCCCCTGTACTACACTAAGGTGACTTGCCTACACACCCTAGGAACTAGCCCTAACCAAGCCAGCCTGAGTAAAGGAAGAGTTACAGGGATTTTACTGTGCTGCCATAATGTGGAAAAAGGCATAAAGGGAGATATTTAAGTCCTAACTTGTAGGAAAAGGTACATTAGATACCCTACAAACTATCGGTTAAAAGCTTTTAATACTCCAGAACCTTATTAGTGAAAATTATTTTTTAGCTTGCAAAAAATAATGATCCTATTTTATTTTGCATTTGCAATTATCTGAATTAAGGTGAGGGAAAATACTTCGAGTTCCTTGCCAAACTTTAAAAGGGAATATTTTGATGTGAATGATTACGTGTGTGCATATTTAAATTCCCTTTTGAACTGCTTTCATACTTAAACTCCAACATCTTTAAGAATGGGTGGAAGCAATTATTTCTGTTCTGATAATCTTGAGAAAAAATTGCAGCAAAACCACAAAAGGCAGAGTGCAGAATATTTTAAGATTCACAGGAACACACGCTGATCTAAGGAAATTCATCGTAGCTGATCTAAACCCCATGCTCCATTTCAAATGGCTTAAAGGATAGCAGAGAATGGCACTTGAGAAGACAAAAGCATTTCAAAGTCTTACAAAAAATAGCTACTACAGATACAACTGTAATAAAACTCTTTGAAACTGGTAGAAGCCTCGAATACAAGCTCATTTGGACATGAATCTATTCTTCTGAAAACAGATTTGCAAATATGAGACGTTTCCAGAGCAGTAACTAAAATAAAACATAATTATGCTGGAAATAAAAATAAGCATTTGATTGTGAGCTGTTTCAAGAGCAGGTCCACAGGCACAGCTCTGCAGTAATGAAAGAAGATTCTATTAAAAACAACAGTCCAAGAACAATCATGAAGCTGCAGAAGTATTCACTAGACAGTAGTGCAGGTTTAATATTTATGTTTTTTACAACATGTATTTTCAACAATGGCTACAGTCAAAAACATTATTTAAACTGGAATCTGAAATAGCCATGATTCTTACAGCTTTCACTTCCGAGACATAGACCACCATCTCAAATTAGAAAAACAAAAAAAAACCTTCTAGGACTTTGAGAATATTAGTGCAGTATAGAATGGTCAACAAGGGAACTTCAACATTCATTTGCACCAAAACATACTTGAACTATAGAAGCTGCCCATACGGAAAGTCCATGCATCTACTATCATAGGAACGTGATGTCTGAAATGCTTAATCCAAATACCCCATCTATATAATTTTTACCTCTATCATCCATGCCGCCTCAGTTCATCCATTTCAGGTTTCTACGTACGCCTGAGCTCACTAATTGCATGAGAAACAAGTGCAGAACTACTTTTATAACATTTTAGCTCCCTTTACGTGGAGATCTGATAAATCTCACGAATACGTCCTCTGAATTACTTCAAAGCATTCAAAAAAAAACTGGACAAACAACAGAAGATCTCGGGGAGAACTCGAGGGAAAGAAAATGTACTTTTCACTATGTAGTCAGTCAATACCTTATAGAAGTCACTTTTTCAAAACATTAATCATCATCTCAGAATAGTGATAATGAAATAATAATCACAATAATAACAGCAATGACGAAAGATAATTACGACAACTTTATTGACTTAGATTTCGCTCCCCCTCTACTTCTACACATATAGAAAGAGAGTTGAAAGGGTTTCCTAGCAGTGTAATTAAAAAAAAAGAAAAAAATTTTATAATGAAATACGCATTACAGCAGCTCAACAGGCATTCTTATGTAGGTCAACTTGAAAGTCAAAGGTCAGATTTCCACACTTTCAGCTGAAATAGTGGTTGCACACACAGCAAATGCTGAATCAGTAAAGACACTCGAAGTATTCAAAGAGAAAACACAACTTTGGGAGGGGCAGGGCAGTAAAAGTTATAGATTGTGCCTACAACTCAAAATATGGCAACTGTATGGATATGGACTTTGTATTACTTAACTAATCATTTCAGTGCCCAATTATGCCTTGATCATTTTAAATGCAGGATACGTTGACATTAACGTAAAACCAGATTTCTTTGAAAGCTTATGAGGAGCAGTTGGTTGAGTAGTGTTTTAATATCGACTTGTCAGAAAAGGAAACCTAAAAATTCAGATCTGTGCTGCTCAGTCACATACACAAAATCCCAGTTAAGTCCACATACAGCAGCTAGAGAATTACAGGCATATTTTTCAAAAAAACTATCCCAGAACCAGCCTTTGAACAAGAGCATGTTTGGTATACCTAAGTAAGCAATCAAAGTGAAGAAAAATCTATAAAATACCCTAAAAACATCTCAGCTTTCATTCACCTATTTATCTCTTACAAAATGGAACTAGAATGGCTCAATCATTTTTGGTTGAGTCTCTCCTGTCTACCCTGAGGAGTTATGAAACATAAACTTTAATGCTTTTGTTTGAAAATCTAGGAAGGCAGAGGCTCTGCCTGCGAATACTTTTACATTCTAGATGACCATTGTGCAACAAGTAATATGAGTGCTTTAGTAAATAGGTATTGGCACCTTTGCAAGGAAACTATTTGTTTCAGGCAGTAAGGTAATAGCTGGTCTCGGTTAAGTCTATGGGCATCTTGCTATTGCCTCCAAGTTTGCCACCTAACAACGATCGAGGCAATCTATATTCTAGGTGTCCTATGTAGCAGAGTGTTTAAAACATTATTACTGTTTCAACAACAATAAATAGGAACCACTACAAGCTGCTGAATATTCAATACTACCCAAAAGACTCGCATTTGTTTCTTTTAAGAAACGTGCTGATGAATTTATAAGAGAGAGCCAGGCTCGACACTTTTCATATAGCGTTGCGTACCCAATTCTAGACTTTGCAAAACAAAAGACTCATCACAAACATTCCTAAACCTTCTGACATCTTCAGAAATCCAGACAAAAGACATTCTTCTCAATTGCTCCTCCTTGAAAATCTCAGACACTCGATTTCAGTGTAGACAAATGCCAAAGGGAAAAAAAAAAATCAATCAAACAATTAAAACAACCTACTAAATTTCACTATATAACAAAGGAGGAACAGTGTGTGTTACATAATTTACAAAAACTGCAAGACATTATCATAAATCCTGCTGACAAAGGAGGAGCTGCACTTCTTTGGTATTGGGATCATTACACTAAAGAGGCAGCAAAACAAATGGCAGAAATGTGTTACTTTAAAATGCCCCGTTTTTTTTCATCCCGAAGTTGTAAAGTTATTTCTACAGCATGAAATTCCATTTAAAAAAAAAAGGTGCAAATTATGATGAAATCAAATTAAGGAAAACGCCAGAATTCACAAGCCAAATACTCGAATACCCTACAATGGCAGGGTGCTCCTGGCCTCCTGAAACAAGTACCCGTGTCTCATGACGACTCTTGGCATTGAGCCCACGATGAATCCCTATCTGCATAAAATACTGCCTTCTTTGCATGCACAACAGCCTCGAACCAACATCGCTTCCAACAATACAAAGTTCCTTCTCTTCACTGTGGACATTTGGTGGTATATAATATTATCATCTTGATACAGCTAAGCAGTTAAGCCCCTTGCAGTTCAAAATGCCCCATAAAGTCTGCAAACCATTACTGCCATCAAAAACGGACTAAATGAATTAATATTTCAGAAATTCATTAAAAATTAAGAATACTCATTTTTACAACTTCCTAAGTTTAGCAGAATATGTTCTTCTGCCAAATTGTTTTACATTTAAGAAGGAAATTGTTATTCCCAGGAAAATATTGTTAGCTTTAGAACTGAAATGCAATTTTTTATGTCGCCTTTCAATAAAATGGATTGCATATATCTTAAAAATCCTTATAATTGGAACTAATCCTACCAGCACCAAGATATACTATCTAGTATTTTGAGCACCGTGTATAATATCTAAAATATTTTATTTAATAGAAGAAAACTTTCATCATTTATTGAAATGTTCTGGGGCAATCTCTGGAAAATGCTATCTAAACACTGTGATACAGCTTAATGCTGCAGTTCACGGACTTTTGTAATTTGACTGCTAAGAAATGGCTACCTTTTTTAACCCATTTTCCAGCCCTAAAACTTTAAATTCTTAGCTCTGAGAAAACCAGCTGTAGACCAAACACTTCTGACAGAAATTACCATTCTTCATCCCAATAAAGTGATAAGTGAAAACAAAAATAACAGGCTGGGAGCCAATTTTACAGTCTGATATTCTGCATCCCTCCTCCCTGAAACCTCCCATTCAGCATCACCACTGTAATTCCAAATGCTGCCGCCTTCTCCAAAAGGGGCTTCTGCTTATTTTCCAGCTTCACGAGTAAGACTTCTCCATGAGCCAGCCCTCTCCTGCCTGGTATTAACCACCTCTGTCTCTTAGGGCATCTTAAATCCTCCTCCAGACACGAATGCCTTCTCCTTAACTACCATTCGCCATTTAGCTCCCATCAGCAAACCCAACAGCAACCTCTGGAGACCTGGCTGTCGACCTGTACCCGTTTCTAAAGAAAGGTAGGCTGAGCAGGCTAAATAAAGGCCAGGCATAGAACACGTATGTGCTGGGCATGTATGTGCTGGGCACCCAAGCCCCAGGCTTCACTATTTACTTAATAACCTAAGTCAGTGGTACACTCAAGCGCACACGCTTCTCCCTGTGCAACTGGAGGCCCCTCTTTTTTCCATACTCATAACCTGAAAAACAAACGAAGCAGTCAGGAAAGCTGAACACACCGCCTGCTAATTGCTAGATGATGCTGAGGAGCGTTGAGCTCATTTCCAGGCAGAAGCTGAACTCATAATCTGAAAATCAAATATGGAAGAAGCATTGCCTGTGGTGGCTGCATGGCGTCCAGGGTACATAGTTAGGGTCGAGCGGTTCTGCCCTGCTTTCATTGCCAATTACGTACCCAGACAACAGGTCGCTGAAGATCAAGAATGCAGGAGGAAGCACTTACAGAAGTAGCCATAGGTGAGATTCTTTGGAGTGGATTAAAAAAAAAAAAAAAAAGAAGAAAAAAAGGAAGGATTCAAGGACGTTAATCCCACCTTATCCAACAACTACGTGAAATTAATACTATCTGTATTGTAGATAGTGCCAGTAGAAGAGCAAAATATTGCCACGTCAGTTAAAGGAAAAGGAACACAGAAAGAGAATACGCACAAGAATAGTCTTAGGGTGATTTCCAGTGCTCTGTCTGCAACATCAATAAAGCCACCAATTACGCTTTTAGACTGAAAAGATACCAACTTCTACAAATCGTTCAAGATCTGAAGTGCTGCTACATACTTAGCTTAACAAAAGTCTCCAGATGATGAAAACATACTCTACGGCTATAGAGAACTTTGGTTTACCTATATAATTTTGTTCACCTACATAACTTTCGGTTTTTATTCTGAATAGCTGTTATATTTACCTTTTTCCACAAAAGAAGTGTACTTCAGGGCGGTGAGAAATAAATGCCTTTAGAACTCTTAAAAGATCAAACCCAAAGTAACCAGCTGTAGCAAAACCCCGCTTGCTCATCTTTTGCCAGACTGAAGGCAACCATCGAAAGAAAACAAGAGAGATTTCTTTTTTTTTCTTCCTCTTCCCTCCCCTTTAGAAGTACTAACAACTTTTCTCTTCTTGCTTAGCCACTAAAGGAGGAAAGTGATAATCCCTTTGAAATTCAGCACTTAACACCTATACGGTAGGTGATAATTGCTGCATTCCAAGAGGATTAGCACAGTGGAACCCACTTTACAGTGAAGTCAGACCATTCCGAACAGAGTGAAGTTTTGCTAAAACCATGCCTACCCAGGGAAATTTTGAGTTTCCCACTGGTTATATGTAGAGAAGGATCTTGTAGCTTCAGACGTTTTTCCACCACGTCCGCAAAAAAGCTGCTGAAGAAATCAACTCATGTTTAAAACAGGTCTTCTCTTCTAAATAATAATAATTATAATATAGTAAGAGTATTCCTAAAGAAGTATAAATACAAACTAGTATAATTCTATCAACACAGCTTGCAAAAAGTGCACAGGCCATCGTAGCCTAGCTTTTCTTACGGGCAACAGAATATTGCCATCATCAACAACATTTGGCAGGACTATTGTGAACTATGTGCTCACAATAAAACAGTAGTCAGTGATTTTATACTCTACCAGAACCCAGAGGTCTATGTGCCACTATCAGATCTTGCATAGCTATAGGAGATGCTTTCTATACTAATGTATATGGTGCTACCGGGGGGAAAAAAGTCCCAAAAAAGGCAAGAGGTGTAAGTGATGAAAGTCCACTCAAAAAAGCAGAATAATTTAGGACATTCGCTCCACCAGCAGAGACTTAGGCTTGACCTAAGTTCCAGGGTTCTTCCACTGAGCAGTAGGTCCCACAGAGCAGAGGATGCTCTGTAACGAGTGGGCTTCTTCTCCCTGAGCAAGCCGAGATGGGCATGGAAGACGGGCATGGAGAGACACCTCTCACCTTTCCCTGCCACCAGAACACGGCTAAGGAGAGCACCCAAAGGTGAAACCATGCTGTACCTCAGAGACTGACCGCATTTGTTTTGCAATACACAGCAGGCCTGCTTGCCAAGATCCAGTGAAGCAGATTTCCAAGAGAGAGGAACGTGGCTTTCAGACATTTTTCTGTCAAAGAGTTTACTTCTCCGTTTGTTAGCGCTGACCACCCCACCACCTTCACCCTGTTTCCTCCTTTTAAATGTAGTGTTAAAACCCCTGTGTAATCGGGGTAGGCTCAAGACACCGCAGTTAGGATGGGGGACAATTTCATGGCACACAGGACGACAGCACATAAAATTGAAGGCACCTCCTCCCGCCACCATCAGTCATTCCTGTCCCCGTTGCCCGTTCACTTGTAACAGCACAACTGCTGATGAAAACACATGGTGAACTGTTTTCCCAAAACAGATGAGGGTTAATAAAAATAATACTGAAAAAGGGGGGGGGGGGGGGGTAAGCGGGCAGCATTTTTAACCTAGCACAGAAAACGGTCACACGTGGTTGTACAGGCATAGCTGTGCAGGAATGCGATCACGGTGCCTGGAGGAAACAGAAGAGAGGCAGAATTATCTAAACCATCCCTGCTATCAAAAAAGGCTGTAAATCACAGCCTTACCTCTACAGAAAGAATATAAGCAACAGAGATCTTTTATCTGATTAAGAAGCCATTTATCTCATTCCTTTACCTATCATATTTATGTGATACATTTATTAACACAACACCTACTAATACATGGATTTATTTCATACTTGCTTCTCATTAAATTTCAAGTTCCTGTTATTGTATGAATGCTCCGGCTACTGATCTCTGTGGAACGACCCCCTTTCAGTATCTCTAGCCAAATGCCGCTTATTTTAAAGGAGAAAAAAAAAAAGCAGGAAAGGTTTAAGATGTTAAACTTGTTTATGTGTAAACCTGTTTATGTGTAAACATATAAATGTATTTATTTTTTTTACTTTTCTCTTAAACTTGTAAAGCGCACCTCAAGTTTCCTTGTCTGCCACACAGCCATTGCTAACTAAGGGAGCCTAAACTGAGAAAAGCTGGCAGCTGTAAATGTCAAGATTATGCCCTCCTTATTACTGATACTCCTTTCCACAAAGCCCTCAGATCCTCTGATCATCATATATGGCAAGTGAGCACTTAGGAATGATGTCAAAGAAACTACTTCAACATCCAGGCAACTTTTAAAACCAGGCAACTCTTAAAGTGAAGATAACTCCAAACAGCCAAGCAGATTAAAAATGGTGACTGAAGACAGAATTTTCTCCCAGGCAAATTGCCAATATTTTTTTGAAAGGTAAACCCGAGCTTTTAATTAGCATGAACACTCCTCCCTATGAGCATTGCCACTGCCTGGATCGTCTTAAAAAGGAATAAAAATGGCATCCCACGACTCTGCTGTGGAGCTGAGATTTCCAGCAAGCGCAACAGAGAAATTACAAACCCTTGCCATGGAAGCTGAACATTGGTATAACCAAAGGTGAAGCAATTTTTAAAAACCAAACAATGCCGCAGCCAAGTGAATGTAAAGTGAAGTAGGGGTAAAACACATTTAAGCCTGGCAATTTCTCCACTTTTTGTTATTGGTAGTTTTTACTAGTTACTCGTTATTCTGGCTCTGTAAATTAAAATCTCTACTAAGGAAGCTAAATCAAGGATGATTAATATCTTCTGATTTAACTGCCCCTCCTCCCACAGTTCAAAATGAAGTGAAAGTTATCCTCAGCCTGGCCTGTCATGGTGGGCAATGGTCCAAATCAAGAAAACTGGGTCAAGCATCTTGTAAATCCAGTATTATATGCTTTAGCAAGCATAATTATCTATTTGATTCTAATACAATACTGTTTCACACTTATGATTTTGGAATAATAATTTCTTCTAAGAATGGAAAATTAATACGTTAATAATGAAAATAATATATATATATGCTTCTCTGAAATTACGCCTATAATATGATTATTATTTTTTTTTCCAATTTCTATGTCCGCTGCACCATTTTATAATTATTAGAAGATACCCCGGGGCATATGTTGTGCTGGTGTACAGCGACTTCTCTGGTGGCTGCAATCATTCAGCCCGTGGACTCGTGAATCACAAAGCACCCACGGCTTAGCAACTCCTCGTACGACACATGTCATGTCCTATCTTGTTGCTTCAACGCAACCCTTGCGCTCCTACCTACCGTATCACCAGCAGCGAAACGCTTAAGTACAGATGGGCCGAGCGCTGCTGACATCACACCCCCTGGAACGCATCCCTGCATCCCTGCATCCCTGCATCCCTGCATCCCTGCTCCCACCCCCAGCCTGCTGAAAGCACGAGGCATTTGTCTCTCAAGCTCAGGACCACTGGGGATGAGCGTTCACGTTTGGTACCAAGGCGCTCGCAGGGGCATCTGAATTTTGTTGCGGGGGGTGCTGTGAGGATTTAGTAATTCCCGACGGTCTTTTGTAGGTGTTTCTAAACCACCTCAGAGTCAGCCCAGCCGCTCGTTTGCGCGGCGTGAGTGCCAAGGAGCTCCGACATCAAACATTCCTGGGAGGTGCCTGCCCAGTAGCAGTGGGTACGACCAGCCCTCTAATCAGCGTTGAAATCGTTGATAGCCCTGTCTATCCACACTATGACAGACAAAAGCTGAAATGTATTAAACATAGCAATCCATCATCCCGCAGATGGGAAGCAGGAGCCAACAGAGTTCAGAGGGAGCGACTCCCGCTGCTAACAATGGCTGAAGTACTGACAGTTCACTGCTCCTCCTTGCTCCTCACCGGGCTCTTCTCCCGGCTTCCCAAGAGCCATAAATGAACAAACAGCCCGCTGAAGAAGAAGGATTTAAACGCTGTAGACACGCTGATCACTATTATTCCAACTCGGAATGCCCATAAACAAGCTTAACGAGACATCAGTTATCTTTTTTTTTTAAAAAAAAAAAAAGAAAAAAAAGTAATTACATTAAGGACTTATGAACTCAAATAAATAAGAATCAAAAAAAACCCCACCGAACTTGGAAACGTTAGGTGGGTAAATCTCATCTCAGTATATGAGAAGCTTAGAAGCTAAATATCTAGCACCGGCAGCTGGAGACAAACTACAAACAACAGTGCTCCAAATTAAGAAGTAATTTATGTGGAATACATCATTATTTTAACATGAAGGATACAAAGCTTTAAAGGGGAGAGGAAAGACTAACGGACTTTTAAAGAAAAATAAGTCCAGAGCGAAGTAACGTTATTTATGAAAGTTGATTTTTCTTTCCTGACTTATTTCTTGTAGGACACATGAGTCACATAATATAGCCAAAGGAAAAATTGCAACCGCTAACACCACATTAGTAAAGTATAAAAGGGAAAGACACTTTTCTTAGCATTTCAGCCTTGTCATTTCCAATTTTCTGCTCTTTGGACATGCTTGTATTCAAATTCTGGAACATCTATTCAGCATATCAATCCTAATTAGACAATCTGGGTCTGGAAAGGATGAGAGCTGGGTCATTTGCATAATTTAATCATAAATACTCAGTGATACATATTTCCAAATGCATTTGTACAATTATCTTTTCATCCTTGGGGCAATGGTATTAATATGATTAGGCAATATTTCTGGAAAAAACAGACAAGTATGCACTCTTTTTAACTGCAGCTTAGGGCGATATGAAAAATTAATTAATTTCTGAAGAAAATCAATTTCTGTACGTGACCACATTAGACATTGCTAAACCAAGACACAGAGTCCTTTCTCAATCAGAACATTTTATCATTCTTTTCCAAATTCTGATTGTTATATGAACGTTTCAATAATAAAATTATTAGATTATTTAAATTATCCTAATACATAGGCATGGAAAAGTGACTATTTCCTTTTCATCCTACCCCGACAGACATCGTGTTTTAAGAATTGCATTGTTTGACCAGTCAATAGGACACCTTAGCATTTGGTCTGAACTCATCTTATGTGATCTTTTATTAATGCACATTATACCGATTGAATTCAAGGACAGCAGGAAATAATTCAGCTCTGAAAACCACAGCTGAAAAAAAAATAGAACCACGCTAACCTAAAGTATTTTAAAATTAATATAAGGTTGCTTCCTTGTTTGTTTTGCTACGAAGAATTAGATAAGGTGTTCCTTCAACAGAAGCATACTCATTACAAAAATGTTGTGACATATGTGGGATACAGCCAAGCACCCAGGTGGCTAATCTCATTTTTAGAAGAAAGATACTGCTTTGTATGTTAATTGGTGCAAAAAAAAAAAAAATTACATTTATGTTTTTATATGTACCATCTTTATTTCTTCTCAATCAACAGAAAAAGTAGAAATTACTGCATGCAAATGTTCAATATTCATTTAATTTGCATGAAGGTGCTTGAACAATTTTTTTATTCTAACAAGCTCATTTTTCATGCGTTTTGTCTTTCATCCTAATCTAGCATCTGTCATTCCTTTTTGAAGTTATTATCGGCCCAATTCCCTCTTGGACATGGTTGCTGGGTGACCGGTATCTTAGCACCCACTTTGACAGGAACAGATGTGAATCTGATCAAGAGATTTCCCATGAGTACCTGAAATCACAAACAACTTTCGGGAAAAACAAACAGCCTCGCTGTCACCGTCCCTCTCTCGCCCTCCTTCCCATCCCTTCCCCCATCTCCCCCCTAAAAAAAAAAAAAAAAAACCAACAAAAAAACCAGAGTAGGAGGAAGTTGAGGCAGAGTTATCCGGCGTCATTAAAAAGCGTTATTATCTGGCAGGTGAGCTCCCCAAACGTCTTCCGAGCTGCTCCTGCCTTCAAACGGCGACTCTCGGCTTCAAGTTTTAATAACCACCCTTTGAATGCTTCCAAAGACGGCTCTGCGTTTCTAAGGTCACCATCTTCTAAACGTTCCCGCGTTGAACTCGTTTTCCTCACACGAGTGTTCTCATTTAAATCAATGGGATTACTCATGTAAGCAAATTTCGCATGCCTACAAGCACCCACCAGTTGTTTTAGAAACACCTAACTCACATTTTGATTACAAATAATGTTCTTTTGATCGTCCCTACACTCTGTATCTGCTGGTATCTGTGAAACTCCAGCTTATGAAAACTCCGCTAGCTGTGCCACGTGGGTGTACCAATACTGACAGTATTTAAGGATCTGCCTAATTTTATTCCTATAAACCATCCAACCGAGACGCTATAGGCAACAGGAGTCCTTACACAAGCCAAAGTCTTCTTCCTGCTTGCAGGATGAAGACTTCCATGTGCAACCCAGTATCACGGTGACTATTATTCGTTGCTGCACACGTGATATGGAAAAATTTGAAGGAACCTGGGAATCACAGCTACGTGCTTCTGAAATAAACTTGGAACTATAAAAAGCAGAGGTGAGATTTTACAGAATGAGTGACTTTCTTTAAAAAAAAAGCGTCTAACAAACTATTTCATTCTAGTCTCTCTCCTTCCCTGCCGAGGCTATGCTGAGGCATAATCAATGCCTGGTATTTGCATGTTAGGGTTTAGTGGAGGAGTAATCAGCAAAACTCAGTCTTATGTCTAACAGTAACTGGTTTTTATCTATATATAGATACCAGCCCTGGAAAAGAGGTGATTAAAGGAGATGGAGGTGATCCATTCTTTCAAGTATATAATAAAAACACAAATAACTTCTTCCCATCAAGCATCTCTGCCACAAGAATCTCATCCCACATCAAACTCCAAAGCAAAACTTACTTCTCCTCGCTTGCTTTTCCCAGGCACTAAACACAGTCTTAGTGAAGAGAAATGAAACATTTGTGAGCCAAAGACTGAAAATTTGATCATACATATGTAAACTTATAAGGCTGCATGTAATAGTAACACCGGGTAAATCTGCTTTAACATGCTGTCAACCAGCCTTTCACTTTTGTCTCTTCGCTCTGCTACTCTTCAGCATGTTCCCAGCCCCATAGCCTCAGGGCTCTTGTCCCTACTGCTAGAGTTAGCAACTGCTTCCAACCAAGCATCCTCCGCATTCGAAGTTTTCACAGCGCCTAATAAAATGGGGCTTTCACAAAGAATTGTAAATTTTCTTCTTCGTTTTCTTCAAAATCCAGAGAGCTGTGTGAGGGGAAGAAAATAAACAGAAGGAGAGGAAAGGGAAACTGAACGTTTGGATTTTCAAAGATCTGAATTTGCTCCTTCGTTCTGAGTTGTTGTTTTATGATTGAACAGATAACAAAGGAATTTTTTCCTCTCTAGTTTAGATGCAAAGAAAATCTAAGACAAACATTTCAATCACAATGAAGCATTCATTGCCACTACAGCTAATCTTAAAAATTTCCCTTATTTACCACTGAAATCAGAAAGTGGACAAAACACTTTATTGCTAAATCGAAAGCCTTAGAGTAGTCTGATGTAAACTTCACCGGACGTGGTAAAACCAGTGCATCTTCTACCCAACTTAGGAACAACAGAACTACAAAGGAAAAGCCAAGCAACTAAGTGCTTAAAAAAAAAAAATGTTTAAACTCCTGAATGCAACTGAACCTTTACCTTCCATTAAAAATAATTTGGGAACAAAGGCATTCTTTGTGTCTCGGAAAAAACGTCCCACTCTATCCACTCAGGAGATCAGCATCACACAGTAGTCAAACCTGTTGATGGCATCAACAAAAACTGAATCGCTAAAAGCGTAAGGCTGACTTAGGGAAAGACAAAAGAAGAGCTTAGGGATCGATATAACCACTTCTTGGAGCTGAATTAGAAAGGGACATTATGTACACATTTATAATAAATACATAATGGTGGTAAGTAATCACCATTTAGAAGACTTGCCCTTCACTCTGCCAGTCAACGGAAGTGCAGGACGTGAATAGCAGCCCTATGACGATGCACCACAAAAAGGTTTGGTTATTCAGAATGGCAAAGTCATGAATGGCTTAATACAAACTGCACGGAAAAATTCACCAGTGTGAAAAGCAAACAAACAGAGTAAAGAAATATCTTCTTACTTGTTGTGGTAACACCATCATTC
Source organism: Tringa tobata (assembly GCA_033628505.1). Lineage (NCBI taxonomy): Eukaryota > Metazoa > Chordata > Aves > Charadriiformes > Scolopacidae > Tringa > Tringa tobata. Next base: position 25,576,645 of record JAHREE010000279.1, on the reverse strand, counting down.
CTATTTCTCACCTTCCGATCCTTTTTACGCAAGCCAAGAAAATGACTACAAACTCGGGACCAGGTGACAGTGGGAGCAGTGATTCCACACAAAAGCCTCCTCTGCCACATCCACATTTAAGAGTAGAAAGTCTACAGCCAGGGATCATCAGCTGAGCTGTTTAGTCGATCTAAAGTGTTAAAATGGTGTATAAAGAGAAAAGCAATCTATACTAGATGAGTAGTATCCAAATCTGTCACTCATTCACTAGAAACAGGTAGACTTATGCAGTCACTTAATGCCAATTTCAGCACTGAAAGTGTCTTTCAAGGATGGGAAAGATTGCCTGAGAATAGGAAATGGTTTCCACAAGAAGGTGGAAGCGAAGCCTGGAAGGTTTGCAGAGCCTCTGTGGGATAGTAATTGCTGAGGCAAACTTAAGCTGAACAGAGCGCTCACTTAGTTTGTTAAATAAATGCAAGCTAATTCTAATTTTAATGTAACCCTAGAAGCATATAGTTCTAGATATTCAAATGAAGTAAGGAACCCTTCCCTGTCCTTAGGGCTCACTGTTTCAACTTAGCTGGCATACTCCAACCTGGCACTACACTGGCAGATACCCTTGGACACCCCGAATTCCGTACCACGTCACCAGAGAGGGGTGAGCACTCACCGTAGGGTATTTAGGCTTCTAGCTCAAACCAGAGTACCAAAGGAGGAAAGCCATGGTGGCATCTCCTCGTTACCTTTATTGCTTCCAAGAGAAGGTCTGAACCCAGACTTCCCACGTCCCAGATGTTTAATCTAATTGAGGGAAGGAGAAGAGTCTTTTTGGAGGAAGGAAAAAAGGAGTCTTGGTGTCTTCTTGTACACTGTCTCACTGGGTAACCCTTTTTGAACCTTGAGCCACCATGTCCCAGGTGAGCAGCCTAATGATCCATCTGCAGGGTCACTCTCTATAGCCTCTATACAACATGTACTGCCTACAGTCACTGCCTGCTCTATGTTTGCATCCCACATGCAGGAAAATGAAGCCTAACTTACTAAACCCAGAGGAGAGTTCACGGTTTGAGGATTTAGCCCATACCGAACAAATTTTATAATTTAAACTTTTTGCGGCTTAATTATACTGAGAAACCATTAGACATTTTAAAGAATTAGAACACTGAACTGTTAAATATTAGGCACATGACCCATACCTAATGTAAAGTAAGTTTCTAAAAATGTCCTCAGAAAAAATTTAGTAGAAAAACAGGTGTAGGAGAGAATTCAAATGTGACCCATAAGGGCCCAGTATTTAGAAATGAATTGGGATCAGTTCATTCCTTTCCCATGGGGTAACTTGTATAAATGTAATTCTATGGTTTCATAAAACCAGGTCAAGTTTCTGTCCCTTGAGGTCCTTTGGCAATTTGAAGCATGGCAGCACTTTTTCCTGGCTACAAGTTCAAATCTGCATGCGTTCTGGATTTGTGAAAGGAAACGATTAGACAAGCTGAAAGGACAGACCCATCCCCATTACAGCACACCTTCCACACAGAAAACCACTTACAGGGATGAAACTCGATTTCACAAAACAGTATTTAGAACCGGTTGGCTCTTTTCATTTCAGCTGATGAAAATGCCTGCGTTTTTCACCTCTAGAAAAATAAATATTTTTCTTTCATCAGCTGGCACACCAAATAAAAGAGTGACAACCTTATCACACAACAGTGCCAGCAGTTTTAACTGACGACATCCTTCTCCTTTAATGTCAAAATGTTTTACTCTTGTAGTCATACTTTGGAATATTTGTGAATGTGTGTATGCTTCACAAAGCATTTCATAACTATTCTTTTACTACCTCTCATGATATCATTGTACTATCCTAATTTCAGTAATAAAGGATGTACAAGAAGATGAACAAGACAAAATCACAGAAGGGGTCACCAGAAATGATGAATCCTGTGCCTGGCAGACCCACACCAGCAAAGGCTCAGCAGAAGTGAGCTAAATGCCATGGAGGCTCCTCTCCTTCAGGAAGAACCTGAAATTACTGTTTTTAACATCATGTCAACGTGCACTGGATAAAAGACCAGAATGATATTGGGTTGAGTGTGACCACACCAATCCCTCCATACTCCTTCTGGGTCTATTAAAGCTTCCCCGGCCTATGTAAAAAGGGGTATTGGCCAGCTCCACGCAAACATCTTGGATGTCCACCTGGACACGTTCCTGTCCAACCTGCTCTAGGTGGACCTGCTCTGGCAGGGGAGTCAGACTAGATGATCTCCAAAGGTCCCTCATAACCCCTACCATTCTGTGATTCTGTGATCTTCTAATCTCCACATGCAGGCTAAAGGCCAGGAGGCACCAAGGACTGCCCCATCCCAGCCCACAGGCAGACTGACCTCCACAGGGACAGACGCCTCAAAGAATGGAGGAAGGATAACAGACAAAGAAATTCAAGGTCTTTGAGTTACTTTCTCAGTGTGTATAAACCTAAGATCAACATACTACAGAGGTGGGCTGCTTCTTTTGAAGATAAATTCCTCCCTTTCCTCCACTCTACCAGGATGATGCTAGAGAAGCTCTGAAAGGTAAAATCTGTTGAAAGGGTATTTATTCTGAGCCACATTCCACCTGTTGTACCTTGAGGTGGCCTCAAGCCAACCCAACAGCTGTGGCTATAGCCAAGCATCTCGACTAAAAACCTCATTGATGCCCTCCCCAGGAAATGTTATGACTCCTTCCTCACACGGCTTGCATATGTGCACCTGAATTTCACTGAATTTCACTGAATTTTTAGAGTTGGAAGGGACCATAGAGATCATCTAGTCCAACTCCCCTGCTAAAGCAGGACCACCCAGAGCATGTCAGATCAAAAACAGAAACAGCTATATGCCGTTAAATTAGTATTTCTGATACATTTCCCTCATAGCTTCTCAAAAATGTACGTTATACACAGCTATACTTTCAACTGTAAATTACTCTAGCAGGAGCTGAGCTTCATTTTCTACTACTATTTTTATTTTTAACATGATATTTCAGCAGCAAATCAATTTTGAAGGGAATCATAAGCCATCTACAATGCCCAATAACGTAAGACAAAATAATTACTAACATTTCATGTTTATTTTTTAACCTGGCCCACTAAAAACAAACAAACAAAAAAAGCCACACCCCAAATTTGCAACAGAACCATGCCATTAGTCTTCAATGGTCGATACAGACACAGAAAAATAATAAAGTCTTGCACACCATCTAAATTGTAAGAATTGTTCTAACAAGCTAAGGGAAAAATATATTAAAAAAAAATAATAGAGAACTTTCAATTTGTATCAGTCCTTATTATAGCCTTTATAGCACCTGAGGCGTTTTCCTTCCTCCTCCTTTTTTTTTTTAAGCTTTTAAGCAGAAATTTAAGGAAACACAAAACAATTGGAAAATGGTTTCACTTTCTTTCCACCAAACTATCGGTGAGTATGAGAACTAATACGGGAAAAGGGACAGCCATGGCACACATCTTGGAAGTGCCCATTCCCTTCACAAAGAGATAGGCTGCTTCTGTTCCACGAAAATGAATACAAAAAATCCCAGCAGTGAGTATGAAGCCAGGGATTACACCAAATTGTGATACTTGTTCCTGCCAAGATGTTGCCCCGACTTCCCAAAATTAATTCATACGAAAGACAATACTCACAAAAATGTTAAAAAATGCATCACGAATCTATTTTTTGCAACAGGTGTTAATTTACAGGACACAAATCTAAAGCATTTTTTCAATGGTTTCAAACTGTCCCTACAAATGCAAGAAAGGATACAGTAAGACAGCTTCCTACCAAAGATGTCAACTGAGTCTTTTATAGCACTTCCAAATATATTTTGCATATGCTCGGTTTAAAACATGTATGTAGGCTATTGAAAGCAACAGGACTATCCACATTCTTAAAGCTAAGCATATGGTTTAAAACCACGGCGTTTTTATTTTAATGTAAATAGCTAAGTCCTACAGGTGACCTTCTCCAACAAAGAAAGGTTTTTACAGCAGGCCAGGAGACTGGAAGCAAATTATATGCTTCATAAGGACAGATAACACTGGCATCCATTAAAAAATTATATAAAACCATTTAAAATATTGAGTTTATATTTTTACTGCATTTGGAAAAGTGTAATTCAAAAATAATAGCTTTAGTACTATTTTTTAAAGAATGCTCAAACTATTAAGAGAGCCTGACTAGATTTATCACCAGTAAAAATGTCATGCATTGTTGGTACTCCTCTTAAAGTACAGTACCCGAAAGCAGCTTTTTTCTGTCCCATACATAAAACCATGATCTAGCTCTTCATTTAATAAAAAGTAATTCACGGGAACAACAGGAAATCAAGGTTACAAAAGCCATAATTAAATAGTAATGAAATACATAGTACCTGTTCCCTCTATAGTTTACTTTATACAAGTACTTTATTTTTGATCCCTTACAATTGTTTTATGCAAAATAATAAAGCAAAGCATTTCCCGAAAGTAAAACTTAAAAATCATTTCTGTCATACAGGGATCTGTAAATACAAGCACATTCTGAGACACGTCCTGAACAACAGCTTTCGGTCCAAGCGTGAAATACTTATTACCTGTTCTCAGTACGGTATCGTTAACAAGGGCTCTAACACGAACATTATTCAGTTGTGAACTTCAATCATGACATCCTAATGTTACAAATATATTTTAGCTGTCAATTATGCTAAAATGTTTGCAGCAGTCCCACTTAGCACCTCGCTTCCCCCTTCTCCCCAGCCCTATCCAATTCCAGGATGGAACTCTCTTATTGTCAACCAGGTGGTCTATATGCACACCTATATGCACACTTCTCAGTTAGTCATACAATCTAAGGAACAAATTAATCAAAAAAAAAAAAGTGTCTTAAGAGCTAAGATGCATTTTTTTTCCAGGATTTTCAGTATCACATAAAAGTATAATGTGAGTAAGAAAGCTAGTCCGAAAGCTTTAGCTTGAATCCAAGCTTGTTTTGGAATTTAAGCCGAATATAGCCACCTGGCTGATTTAGGGAATAATTCTACAAATTCAAAGGATGAATAAAACTTCATTACCAAAACATCCTCCTATTTTAATGGAAAAATAGCATCCAGTTAGTCTGGTGAGGTGCACCGGGAAATTTTAATTGCACCTGCTCTTCTGTTTATGGACTTATGGCTAATTCCAGCCTTCCAATGCACATAAAATCCCTCTGTCTTGTATTTGGGGAGAAAAAAAAAGAAAAAAAAAAAAAAAAGCTTCTTTTTTCATACCGAAACAAGTTTCTTCAAGTTATACTGCAAAGTATATGGGATGCAAAGAAAATACCTAGAGTAAATTAGTTTTGAAGTGAAGAAGGTACCTTGAAACACACTAGTGAACAGAAAGTTATGTAGGTGTCACCCACACAAGTGTTCTCAAGAGGCGCATAATAAAAACTTTAGACTGTTTTATTACATCAAAACCATATGATTAAGGATATTAAAAAACAGGTTTAGACTATTTTAGAAAGTTTCTGTTCATTCCTAATAAACTGTTTGGATACACGCGATTTACAGGATCTCTCCACACAGTTTTGCAGACTGCACGGTGTATGTTCACACACCTGCAGCAGGAGGATGTCGACTCTAAATCTAATTAGCAGAAAACGACGTTTTAAAGCAACGTGAATTGAAATACGTGTTGTGATCCATTTCCTCAATCGCAACTCATGGAAAGGGGTTGCATTAGTTTTGGTGAACGTATCCTGAACCGCCGCCGCTCGGGGTCCTTCCACTCCGATATCCCACCTCTAAAAGAGACCCAGGGAAACTGACAGGAGAGAGTGGGAGTACACAGCATTTACGGAGTTATCCTTCCCCGGTGTAGTTTCCCAGCTCATCGCTATCAGTGATTTAGACTAAAGAATTCCAAACTGGGACTTAACAGTATGGTCAAAAGCTGATCCTTCCTCTCACGAAATGCAGCAACAGCATTTTTCCACTTGACGCTATGGAAAATGTGCAACTACCCTTTTTCTTCCATTTAAAAAAAAAAAAAAAAGTTTAAAACAGTTCACAGTTAATGCTAAAATTCCATATTTAATAGATTACACTTCAATATTCTGCAGTGCTCATGAAATGGAACATCAGCACTTGTTAGGAGATGCCCCCGGCTGAGCGCCGCATCAGATAAATAAGCAGAACGTAGTGGGTTAAGGATAAAGTTACTCCGTGAAGCAACCTGGGTTTTATCCTTTCAAGTCACAGCCATACCTTGATTCTAAATATAAAGATTTTTGGTTTATGTTTCAGGGTTTTCGAAAATAATTTAAATGATAATGGAAAAAGAAAAATTCTTCCTTAATGTACGCTGGAGAAATTATCTATATATGAATTAACTCTCTGGATCATAATAGCTTTTTGCAGATGACTCTTCAGCTCTACCATTTAAATACGTATTTAGGCAACTAAAAATTTACTGTCAATTCATATTATGTCAGTCCACATTATGGCGCTGTTACAGTATGCACATTTAAAGATTATTGAAAAAATTACTGTTCGTGTGCAGTATATAATTTGCAAAAGGTTAATAACTATTTTAAAACAATGAATGGAATTAACTCCTAATGCAAAGCAGATGCCCCAAACTTATTTTTAAAACAAAACATATTTAACTTATAAAAGAACAAAGAGGATCTAAATCCAGTCCTGTTGCTTAAAAACAGACAGGCATCGTGGTTGTTTCAGGCTCTCGGTTCCCTGGCTCATACAATTTTGATAAAACTCGGTAGTTTCTGACTGCTCCCTCTGCTACCCTGAAGCCAGAAATGAATTTTTACAGCTAAACTTGTAAAGCTCCTCCACAAAGAGGCAATGCTGGCAACGCTGGACAAGATTTACCTGTACCAGGCCAGCAGAGATTGCAGAAATAATTTAATACATCTAATGACATAGTTCAGAAAGAAAAATGCTAAAATTCAATCCAGTGCATGACAATTCTCTGCTTCACACGCAATTCACTTTAGATGATGAATCGCAGCGATAGGCAAAAACAGCCGGCTGGAACCATCTAGTAACAGGAGAAAACAGAAGAAATACTAAACGGCAGTCAAACAAAATTATCATTTCCAACAAACATTGGGAACACACCCCAGATGACAAAATACGAGGCAGACAAGTGGTAAATAAGATTACTTTAAGTGCATTTTGGTTTACAGCGCTGAGGGGTGGCGGAGAAGAACCCCCGTGTGGGAGCCCGTAGGGGGGGACAGGCTCCCAGCATCCCAGGTGGGACCAGCAGCCCCCGGCATCGCGTCGGCAGCTCCAGAAAGAGAGCAGAGGCCTAAAACCGAAGCGAGCATCCGAACAGATGTGTGTGGAAATAACAAGTCTATTGGCTGTGCTTTCACACACCACCTCCCAAGTAAAGTTGATACGAAACTGACAGCAAAGCTGTGTGCATTTCTACCAGTAAAAGATTTCTACAAAAAAAACCACAAAACCCTCACAAACTTTACCAATATTCACAGCTATCAGAGAAAGGAGGAGTTAATCAAATCATGGGAAGAATTCAGGAAAAAACATCCCCCTGCCCACCACTGGCAGCCCCTGCACGGGAACAGCACCGGCAGCGCTGCACATTCACTGGGGAGAAGTGTCCCCTTCCTCAAGTATTACGTACTAGGCTACTGCCAGGGACTAAGTATCAGATTAAAGGGATAAATAGACTGTTCTGTTGTAGTAAGTATGGTCCAAAGACCTCACCTTCTGATTTATAATGTTTACCGATAAATAAACACCATAAGATGGATATTCAAGTTCTGTTATTGCGAGCGGCTGGAGTCTTTTAGGTTTTTTTAAGTCCGAGGAAGCCACCTCCAAACCTTTTACTCCTTCTTTATAGTTACTACAATTTATCCTCTGGCCTTCGAGAAGTCGTCTTCGCTTGTAAAACCTACCATATTTCTGCTGATTATATTTTAGTAATCTGTGGCAAGAAGGAAGGTCATCAATATAAACCACAGATACTATATATTTGACATTCCTTCTAGCTGCACTTGCTGACCTGTTAATTTAAAACATCTATGATCTGTACTAAGCTATCTGGGTGAGATACTCCTTTAATTAGTATAAACAGAAAAAAAAAACCAACAAACAAAAAAAACCCCAACTATGCAAGTGTGCAGTATTCGGTAAAGAAGCACATGCCAGGTCCAAATAATTTGAGAGGAACAGAAGCTAGCAAAGAGAGACTGAGTAACTGCCGTGTCAGACAGACTTGGAAGGAGAATTGTTTCACGTTCGGTATCTTTCCCCTTTATACTCAAAAAATCAATTAGGTTGCTTTCCAAAATTTGTAAATAACTTCCAAACTGTGCAAATAATTCTCCCCTTTAAGTATGAATGTCAATGAACTCATTCAAAACCATCTTCAGATGTCAGAAAAGATTAACATATCCCAGCCACAGGAGGGAGGTCAGAAGAAGGCACACACGCTTTTAGTCTTTACTCGGGGTGGGCACGATCCAAAGCCTAAGACTATGGGAAAACTCCACGAAGAGACCCAGCATGGTAAAATTCCACGACAAGTGCTCAAAACACAAGAGACCAGAAACAATCTGGGATCAATAGCTTCCAGGTCATTAATCCTAGGCAGGTGACATCCAGTGCACAGTTCGCTACTCTCTTTCACGCAGACATTCAAGAAACCTGACTCGATTGGCATCTAGTAGCTTAAAATATTTTCCACGTTTTGCCTCTATCCTTCCCCTATTTGTTTGGCATATGGCTTTCTAGCATCCCATTAATGTCAAAACGTTTAATCGGAATGTAAGCTAAATGCACAGTTTGCTATTTCCTGGATTTCTGTTTGGCGACCAGCGCTTTTTATGAGGAAAATAAAAGCAAAGGTCAGTATGACCAGAAAAGAAAAGTCATCTTCCATAACGGAAGCTTATTTTTCCAGTGAACTGATACAGAAGCCTAATTTAGAAAAAGGTCCTTTAGTATCATGTTATTATTAGTAGTATCACAAATAAACACAGAAACCAATTCACTTTACAGACCTCCACATTAAGCATTCAATAGAAAATCCCTTGGTGTTTTATCGATTTTTGTTTTATTGATTTTTTTAAATAGCAATATCACAGTTAAAATGTATCATTTTGGTGAAACACATCTAAAACTTTTCCATCTCCAAATAAGTTACTACAAATTATTTCCACAGCCACTGGCAACTAACGATTCAATCCATTTAAAGAACAACAAAGTAATGGCTTTATTTGGATGCCTTTTTTGATTAAATAACGTATTAACCTTGATGAAGCTTTCCAAAAAAGGGATTAGCGTATTCGAGTGCATCAGCTGATTATGAGACAAATATAACAGTGATAAGATGCTGGTTCAAATTTTTTGAATCTGATGAGTATAACAATTTAGCCGCTAGGATGGAGTTGGCTCTTAACAGCTTCCATCTAAACAGTGAGTGTCCACCCAGGATACAAAAAGAACATCACCCGGCTAAAGTATGCAGTAACCCAGAGTCTGGAAAGGTCGCTTAAATCACTAAACTGAGCAGATCAAAATATCCCACCTAATTACTCTAACGTCAGAAATAATTAAAAATAATTTATTTGTAAGGAAAGAAGAAGCAGAATGAAACTCAATGGAGGGGACGCCCAGAAAGTAAATATAGTTTTATCTTCTGATGATATCATCCATTTCGACCAAAACTCACTGACCCACTTTGCTTTATTCGTCTATACTGTAATAATACATTTTGCATACCTATTGTATACCCTTTCCATTAAGTTATTTGCTTAATGGATGTATAAATAAGTCTACTACAATTACGCTTTTTAAGGGTCAAATCCTATCCACTTCTGAACCCACTACTGTAATTTCCACTGCGCTGGATGATAAGACAGCAGACCTCAGAAACAGCTGAAACACAGCCGATTCTGTGCCGTGGTCATAACCAACCCATGTTACAACCAGGCTGCCAAACCCTTTTACAGCCCTGCCAAGTCCAGGAATTGGTGTCCCTGTAACTCTCCCTCCAAAACAAAAACAAAAACAACAACAAAAAAAAAACTAAACAAAAAAAAAGTGTTTGTTTTTTTTTAATTTCACGTGTTCAAATTACAATTCACACAGTACGACCGTGGCAAAATAAAACTTCCATCAGTTTTATTTTAAGGATCGCATCTTGGAAGTGGCGCAGAGTTGTTACAAGTTACATGCCACACCAAAAAAAAAAAAAAAATAAAATAAAAATTCGTCTAAGAGCAGCTATTAATATTCATGTCGATTCCACATGAAAACAACAGCAGAGTTACCCGAGCGGCTACAGTTCTGTCAGCGCTGGGAAGTTATTCCAGGCTGTTTTGTCCTGCTGCCCTGAATATTCAGGAACTTCAGCAATCCAGCCAGGCACGGCTACCGCAGAGCAAGTGCCCTGCTTCGCCTGGCTCCCTGCGAACGAGTCCCAAACTACCCTGGGATAACCGGGAGGAGAGGAGGGAATGTCACACAGGCATCCCCCCCCCCCGCCACTGGGGATGGGGATGGGGATGGGAAGGAGTACGGCATCGCATGGGGTTAATTCCCCACGTGTTGGCTCCTGCCCGCACCTTGAAATCTGACAATAGGAAAGTGAAACGAGCCCGCTCGCTTTATTTGCGCGTATTGAAGGGAAAAAAAAAAAAAAAAA
>JAHREE010000279.1:25488317-25556276 GCA_033628505.1 Tringa tobata | reverse complement strand
ATGAGATGGCATGATCTGACATGCTCTGGGTGGTCCTGCTTCAGCAGGGGAGTTGAACTAGATGATCTCTATGGTCCCTTCCAACTCTAAAAATTCAGTGAAATTCAGTGAAATTCAGTGAGATGCATTAGGCTTAAAGTCAACCTGACAAAGTGCGCGCGCCGCGTTTTTTTCGTTGACTAAGTGGAAGCATAGAAGAAGCAGAAGTAGGGAAGTCATCTTTTCCCTGCTTACACCGTCTCACCAAGCCCCCTCTGTTTGAGGAGGGGTGGGAAGGGAGCAAGTGGTTTCATAGGAGGCCTCCTTGGAAGTGTTCAAGACCAAGTTGGATGGGGACTTTGGAGTGGAAGTGGTCCCTGCCCGCCTCAGGGGGTTTAGAACAAGATGATCTTGAAGGTCCCTTCCCACCCCAAACCATTCTGTGATTCTATGATCTTGACACTGTCATCTTGAAAGGAATTGGAGGGGCTGCCCGGCTGTAAAGACTTGATGGGAAATACGAACACCACTAGACACTTTTTTGAGTTCTGGACACCTACCCGACACACAACACTACAGAAGCTCTGCGAGATATTTTCATTAGGCCCTTTCTTTCTTTTGTAAGGTGTTTGAGGTTTGTGGGTTTTTTGTTTGGTTGTTTGTTTTTTTTTTCCTACACACTTGTTCAGAGACTGTTAATGGGCAGCATTTAAATTTTCTTCGAAACTGTTCTCCTTGCTTTGGAGATGAGGATGGACTTTGCAAGGAAGGTGACGCATAGCCCTCTTGTCTGCGTAGAAGATACCAAGTAGACAAGCTTTCACAGTGGTACTGAATGTCTTGAGCAGTTACTTGCTTATTTTTTGTTGTGCATTGGGATACTGGATAATGTTCCCAGTCAGATCCAAGCACTTACAATGGTGTCCAGCATAATGTGATTTCCCGTGCAGGATTCCAAAAGCTGTAAGAGGCAGTTAATTCTATCACACACACTGGGTCACAAGTAGGCGGCAATGGACTAATCCCGTCATCTTCTAACTGCGTCTTTAAAAGCTTTCAGTAAACCATTGACTCACATTGTATAAACTTCTTGAGATACTAAGACCTTGTGTAGCCAAGAAGGAAAACTCCGAATATATAAGCTCTCAAATACCTTGGGCTCAGTGTCTAAAATCATCTGGGGGATGATGAAAGGTGAGCTAGAATGAACACATTTCTCCTCTCTACCTCTATTTGATAGTGACATCTTTTTCTTTATTGTTGCTACGCTTTTCTTCATTAATAATAAGCAGCTAATATATGCTCAAATAATTCTTGATGCCAAATAGTTGTCACACAAAATCATAAATATGGAACACAGTGATTTGCTCTGTTTTCACATTTCCAAAGAAGGACACTTATTTTAAAACAGGATAATCCTCAGGATAGATATAAAACATTAAAAAAAAAGGTTCCTGTATCTTTATGGTAGGTATAATAGGGACAGTGCGGCCAAAATAAGTTCCTTTAACATATAAACTGTTGATTTTTATGGATAATGGCCAAAGACTTTGACTATTTTTTTGATTTTATAAATAATATAACTTCACTGTTGTCTGTTCCTCTTCAGTGCCCAGTGATTTACATGCGATTGAATTTTATTAGTATGAATACTGGACTTTAAGCTTATGCATTTGAGTGCTTATGCAGAGTAAATTCTTGGAATATTTATCCAACAAAAATAGACTTATGAAGACAGCAATTCTTCAATACATTCTTAGCTTTAGGCACAACTGTAGCTCTATAAGTAGGTACTTAACACTGAAATGCAAGAAGCTGAGTCACAAAAATAACAAAAAGAATAATAAAAAAAGAAAACCACATTTTATTCCTTTATTTTGAAAAGCAAACGGAATTTTGGGGGAAAATCAGCAACTGCATTCAAACAAGAAATAAATATAAGAAAATAGTAAAAGCATACAAGGAGGAAAGTTACAGGAATAAAATTTTATCCATACAAAATATTTTTGAGTCAAAAGTAATACTAGCACAGTTTATTAAAGTTGTTTTTTTTTCATAAACATATGAGTATGAACTTAAAATATAAACTTCAAAGCAAGAAAAATGAACTACCACCATCTAAGTTGCTTTAATCTAGCTGTTTAGAAAGAGTTTTAATTGTCGTGCTTTTGCTTAATTACAGCTTTCAATCTGATGATCACTCTCAGGCAGCTGAGGATTATTCCATTTTCACACGTGAGGAGGGATAGGGCAACTAAGATCCACAAAAAAATTCATGTGCCGTACTCATGCTACAGTCGTCATGGGATTTAATAGATGCTTAAATCCCTTAGTACATAGGCTCACGTTGACACAATTCGCCACGTGCGTAGGTTTCCTTTGCTGGATGTATAGATGGAAACCCAAATCCCAGTCTTGCTGATGTTTTTGAAGAGACAGTCCATGCCGAAACACAAACAGTCTTCGCTTGGATTCCCTATGTTCACACAAGTGGGGCTTCAAGCAAAGTGAAGCTGAAGTGAGACAATTTGCTTCTGCATCCATATTTGCATTCTGTGGTACAGGTAATAACCAGTTAGGCAGGTCATTTCCAGGGTGGGAAACCTGTTTTCACATATCCAGCTTCTATCGTTCCCACAGGACAAGAGAACTAAGCCGGGTTTCCCACGTGGGAGCAGTGAGCACAAGCAATCGACTATAAGGTCTGCGATGGTGAAGGTTTCTCTGGTTCTTCTTTGGAAAATTTAGGCCCATTGACCAGTATACTACTACCAGGAGAAAGGCCACCAAGTAGACTCTCATACTTTTCAGGTAAATGTTTGTGTCACCTCTCTGAGAAATGATTTTAAGGGCTGAATTCAGCCACGCTTGCTGTTCGGCTGTACAGGCTCTTCCCTGTAAATATCACGGGTATCCCATCCTGGTAAGGAAGACCTTCTGCTCTCCAGTGGTAAATCTGTCCTGTCTAGTAAGTGAGGCTCCTCAAGTAGCTTAGACACTTCTAAAATGTTATCCCGTGGCTTTTACTCTCTGTTTTAAACTGTTCCGTCTACAACCATAAAGCTATATTCAAAACAAGCATTCTCTTAACAGCTCTAAGTTTTATTTTTTACTATCAAGCTGAAACAATTACAAGGAAAATAATGCATATAGCAGTATATATAATCGAGAAAATGTTTTCTTGAGTGTTTTGTTTCCTACTGATATAAACTTAGAACTTAGCTCACAGTTTACAAGTAAGGGCCAATAGCTGAATACTTTTAAATACAGTGACATATAATGGCTGCAGTAAATACAGATTTGGAGGCTACGTTTACGCTAGCAAATTAAACTTGTCTGGGAACGTTCCTATGCAATAAAGCCAACGAGAACATGCATGTATTTGTAAACTCATCTCCCGTCCAAAAGAGGGTAATGGCACCAGCCTGCCAACTGGGAAGGGTCTCTGGGATATGCAGCCTCCCTCTCCTTCAAACTGTGCCCAGGAATTGGTTTTTAGGATGCTTAAAGTGTGCCGGGGGCCATTTGAACAGTTTTATAGTATAGACCATCATGTTCCAGCACCTGGGAACATTCCTGGCACTGTTTAATTTACTGGTGCAAACGTAGCTTCAACTGTTTTATATTACTGTAACTGTCCTGAAACATATATTCACATTGGACATTTTTATAGGTACAAGCTCTTGATCTTGCAATCATTACATGGGCAACATTCCTATTGACTTCTAGAAATGAAATCTGTAAAAAAAATATTTCCTTAATTAGTGAGGAATTCAGCCTTGGCCTATAATTAGAAAAGAAAAAGGAAGTAAAATTATAACACAGGAGGAGCTTGCTAAAATACTCCCTAAACCAATTTTTGAATGGCATTGAAGTATTACTCACTAATACAGGGCCTGCTTTATTAATTTAGCAGCCTGGACTAGAGATTCAGGTTTTTGTGCTCTCGTGCTTTTGTGTTGGGTATCTGAAGCTGAAAATGTAAACATGAATGCATTTTCTACAAGAGACTTCTAGAAAAAATGTTAGGGAAGGCAGGGCACATTCCTTGCTGGGTTTTGTGTTAGATTCTTTACAGTCAATATCAGTCCCAGAAACCAGCCCAGGGAAGTTGCAACAGGTTGACTGCGGGTGAATTTATAAGGCTATTTGTAACTCTTATCAATAGGAACACCATAAAAAGGCGTTATGCAAAGGGAGAGAGGCATTTATTTGCGTATTTCCCCGCAGTTAATATGAACTAACACAGTACTGACCTGTTTGGAAGTCGCATAAAGGCGATGCCTTGCACTTCTTTTTATAGCTGTAGCTTGTTTTGAATAGTCAGACAGATACAAAACGACAGAAGAAAGATTATTCTTTAGAATTTTCACTTTGCCATTTACAAATCAATGACGTTTGCGTCTGTCTTAACACATTAGTGAAACGGCCTGTAAAGGAAGACTGTTTTACAGATTGAGCTGAAAAACAATATTGAACAGAAAAGCATTGCTAGTTTTATTCAGAACCAGGAGATACTAAGAATGATATACTTGACACTTCATAAATAATAGCGCACAAAAAATCAGGAAGAAAATTACTTTTTAGCTCAGTCTTGCGGTCAATTGAAATTTTTCCCAAATAGGAATTTTAGGGTCAGTTTTGATAGTCGAACCCTGCAAAAGAGAATGAAATCTTCCTTTCTTCCACTTGAACAGCTTTCAGATAGCAATTGCTAATTGGAGGTTTGTTTGAAAGATTTATTTGGGAAATGGTTGACTTTCTTTCTACAGCTTGTTTTCCCACGGATAATGTTTTTAGTATGCATCTCAGAAACATTTTTTAATGACAAAACCCTTAATTATTGATGGGGGAAAAAACCAGCAAAACAAACCCAGGCTTATGCTCTTTAATTCATCCCAGTACTCATTGGCCTCTGATATAAATCCTAGCAATCTCCTCGCTTCTTTGTGCAGACGATAATCATACAGAACGTAACATTGTTGTTGCTTGCTGCTGAATTATAGCACAAAACTTGGTTAATTAAAAAGACTCGGCAAACAAAGTCCCTGTCTCTGTGAGAAGTCTGATCTCGCTTTAAGGCTCAGTTATTTCTCTCATAACCACCGATTATCTCTTTTGCAGAAACAATTCCAATAAGGCAAAGGTGCCCTCTGTAGGGCAGAGGCTGTAAATGATGATGGGTAGCTGGAGTCATTCGACACTCACAGAAAGCCACAGAGAAGAAGAATTGCCGAGCGGCCGGGCTCTGAGAGAGACTAAATATTAGGTATAAATGAAGCAGTGCAAAAATAACACAAGAAAAAAAAAAAACCCAACAAAAAACAACCCGTCTTAAAATAAAGCTGAAAATAACACTAACTGCAGATAACAGTTTTGCAAAAAAGCTGCTCCGATGCTAAATGCGTAGCACAGTGAAAACCGAGCTGCAGGAATCTCCTGCATAAAATGAAATATGAATTTCAGTCAAGAAAACCTTACGGAAATACGAGAGTTCAGAGAGCAACATGCTTAAAAAGTCCCTGTAGCATGCACTCCTAAAAAGTTTACCACAAAGCAGATTCATTAACAGTCCCAGGGGGTTAGCATATTGCTTGCTAAGAAATTGCTTTTGTTAGCATGCCCACAGACACATCTTAGCTGGCGTGCAGAATCTCTAGCGGCTATTTGCAATTATTTGGGGAATTCTTTCCTCAATTTATAATGGCAGCTAATGCCAGCCCAGAGAGAGGCAGGGAATCCAACACTAGTCGTAGTTCATTGCTCGTTATTAATTAATTTCTAGGCCCCACTTTTATAATCCATTAGGATGACCTGCAGTTCTTGATTTTCAGTCTGATACTCTCCCTCTCTCTTTTTTTTTCTTTTCACCTTTAATTTTTTTTTATTTATATAAATACTTTTGGAGTAACAACAACATTGCTAACACATAGTAACCTGCATAACGAACTTTAACATGGAATGGGCAAAACCCTTCAGAATCATGACTTAGCCTCCTTTTGTCTTTACCAGAAAGTGAGAGAAGGAGCAGAAACTTATTCTAAGTAGCTGATTTGCTAGATATGTTGGGGTTACTGTGAAAACCCTGACTGAACCATAGCTTAGAAAGCAAAGACCAGAATCACAGAATCACAGAATGGTAGGGGTTGGAAGGGACCTTGGAAGATCATCTAGTCCAACCCCCCTGCCAAAGCAGGTCCACTTAGAGCAGGTTGCACAGGAACGTGTCCAGGCGGGTTTTGAATATCTCCATAGAAGGAGACTCCACAATGTCTCTGGGCAGCTTGTGCCAGGGCTCTGTCACATTCAAAGTAAAGAAGTTTTTCGTTATGTTCAGCTGGAATTTCCTGTGTTTCAGTTTGTGCCAGTTGCCCCTTGTCCTGTTGCTGGGCACCACTGAAAATGTTCCTGCCCCATGCTCTTGACACCCGCCCTTCAGCTATTTATAAGCATTGTTTATAAGCATCAGTGTTGTAAATATGCAGTCAGATCTGTTTCTAAACATGGCTGTAAAAAGAAGGGTGGGTTTTGGTGACCTGTGGAAAAGTTAAGGATAATAGGTTTTAAAACTTATGGGTTGCTAAAGGTGTTTAGAATATTTTCTGGTCTATATCATTAACAAGGCTCCATTTTCCTAGCGCATAATATCAAGACTGACAGCCTTTCAAAAACAGGATTGGAGGAAATGGAGAATGTAAACCTACAACATTGCTTTTCCTAATTGCAGATTCTGGTCAAAGAGACCTTGTTCCTTTCTTTACCCACTGTTGGAAATACTGGCATGATGGACATGTCCCATGTTTTGGACCATGTAAATGTCAGATTAATGCTATCTTTTGTTTTAATTAATATCTGAAACAGTAAGCTCTTTTCCTCAATCCATCAAATAGCAGTGGACCTCCCAGCCTCATTTTAAGAGAATTAATTTCACTACACTACTTTTTGATCTTCAGGGCATGCTTCCAAGTCTATTTACACAAATAAATGTTTGGGGAATGACTGAGATTATGGAGCTTTGTGGACTTTTTTGATGTGCCCTTTTCATATCCCTTTGCTTACCCTATGAGTCAGATCTGACACATAGCAGGGTATTCACTCTACCTTGTCTCACAACCAAAGTTAATGCAACCCAGAGTGAGGATCCTAACTCAATGGGGAAATGTCTGTAGCTACTGCCATACTATGTGAGTGTCCTTCACAGGTCAAATCCTCATGACCATTTCTTTCCCTGACATAAAGCATGTTTACACTGTAAGATCTCTGAGGTAGACACCATCTTACCCTGCTTAATTGTTGCATCTTTAAAGTTCGTAGTCATATTTGAATGCATGCCCTGAAATGTGAAAGTAGCCTCTGGGTAGGTCTCTTTAAAGTCTTTCTTGGTATTATCCAACCATTTAGCTAAACACGGGACACAACATCCAGGGCTATTTCTTCCTTTTGCTAGATATCTTGCCTATGTCTAAACATGCAAGCTGGATCCTTCTGGTTTATTTTATTGATCCTTCCCGGTCCTTTTATAAGACTGTATTTGCAGTTGCAAAGGTATTATTTAACTTTGTTGAAGACGTGTAATAGATTTAATTTTGGAAAAGCAATACTTTTCAAGCATTAGGGTTTTTTTTTCCCTTAGATTTTCTTCTTTTAGATTTTTCTTTCCAACTAGAGGCTGCCAGTTTCTCAGATTTACTGTCCGGCAGCTGCTTCCAGACAGTACTTACACAACCTATCTTTAGATGCTTTGTTTATGTATCAGAGATAGGAGTCTGGTCTCCTTGCACAGTCAAGGAAAAGAAGCATGCATGTTCAGCACAGAGATTTAGAAAACCTAAACTATAAGCCCTAAGCTGATGTTATTAAAAAAGTCCTAGGTGACTTGAGACAGGCCTCTACCACAAGTGGACTGTAAAATATGTCAAATATTCCGTTTAGTCTAGGTACCCAATTTCTTTGTTTACAATTTAATCTTCTTAATTTCATCAGTCACCATTTTCTTTGTATCCATTTTGGTTCTTTACTGTGCTTTTAGTTGCTGTGATTGTGTTAATTTTTTAAATTTTTCCTCGTTGGCTGAACTTTTTCTATCTAAACAGTCATGATCAACCTTGACTTGAAAAAAAAAGATCATAAATCTCAACATAAGATTTGTTATTTTCTGGTGTCTTTGTCTTCTTTTTTTTTTTTTCTTCTTTAAAATTATTAGAGCATTCTGTAGTATACAAATGAAAATGGACTTATTTCCTGTTACTGTAACTGGCTTGACCCTTTCTTTCCAGTTTAAGATCATGCGAGCTGTAAAAGCAAAGTGGCATTGTGCAAAGTCCAAGATATCTGTTTGGTTTTTTTAATCTTTAATTTGTATAGTTTTATTAATTTTACTCAGCTATCTGCAGCTTTGATACTGCTGCCCCCAGCACTTTTATTGAATGGCTGCCAACTGTCTTTGGGCTCTGTTGTCTAGCATTATACTCCTTGGCCCCAATCCTGAAAAATTTATACACTTGAGTAATTTTACGCATGAGAGCAGTCCCATTGACTATTGATGCATAATGTTATTTGGGAGTGCAAGCATTTTCAGGGCTTGGATAATTGTTTTGATTTTGCTGGTCAATCATCGCAAAGTATTTATAATGGGATTTTTTACCCAATTCTAGAAATCTTTTTTTTCTTCTCAGTATCTGTAAGCTGTCACAAGTATTGTACAGTCATATGTTTGCACATAGGTTAGGTAGTTTTAATGATTAAATCTACTCTTCATTTTGTATTTGTGGCAATGATGCCTGCAAATATGTATGTTGGCTGGCTTGGATGTCTTATGGCTTCCTAAGTATACATAGTTAGTTTTTTTTTTTAATTTTGTACTGCAGATGAGTGAAACACTAGTAGCTGATTCCCATAGCCCATTCCCATCCCATAACCCATTCCCATGGTATCAAGTTAGCTCTCAGGTCAAACTTTGGAGACTTTTATCACAACATCCATAACTAACCATATAAGTATATATGTGCCTATGATTTATTTATTCATTTATTACATGCTTCTAATGCCTTCTGATTGCATTATTACCAGAATAGTCTTCTTGCTCAACTCTCTAGCTACAGAGGATCAAGAGTATGTAGCCCAACAAATACTACAGAGCAATTACTATAGTTAATCTATGCCCATCTTTTTGTTACTGTCATCCCTTTACTTGGCCCCTTTTACTAGTAACTAGTAGCTGAACCTCCTCATCCTTTATCTAGTTTAAACAAAGCACATCAAAATCTACAAGGGCCTGAATCCCTAGCTGCTAGAAGTGTCCAGGCTTCTCCTGAGTCAACAAAGCATGCCACATTTTACTGGCTAAGAAACTGGTTGAATAGACATGAAAGCCAGATTACTACTCTCTTGTCTGATGTTCAATATTGATTTCAACTTCTTTTCCTTTTGCATTCCTTAAATACCATGCATTCACTTCACATCCTACATAGACCGGTCCTGCTTAAATTGTAATCTTAAAAACCTAAATACTTCTTTTTGGGCCACTGTTTTTACCCTCTGAATGATGTTGTATCAATCTCATCCTTATGCGGATCTCAGTAATATGCACTATTCCCTTCAGAATTTTTCCCCAGTATTGTCCATTTCCTACCAAAAGCTCAGCAGTTTGAGAATAAGCAGCCTGCATGTGTAGACAAAATAGGAACAAAACTTTAGGTGATAAAGCCTACTCAATGTAAGCTTTCTTCTGCAGTTTATGCTACCTCTGAGATGCCTATCAATCAGCTTTATTTTGCTTATATATTTAAGACTTGTACATATTACAAAAAATCTACTGATTTCACAGACATATATGTTGCTCCTTGTGGAATCCAAAAAAAAAGGATTTTTTTTTTCAAATTTACATTCAGCTTCACTTGCAGTGTCACAGTGTGATTAAACACTGATGCTTAACACAGTTGTCCATAAGCTTGTTTTTAAGTATGTGACTAGCTTTAATAATTTCTCAAGCAACATATTTTAATGCCAGAACCATTTCAGATTCTCTGATGTATTGTTTCAGAGTATTCTTAGCACTCTATTTTGAGTTGTAGTCACCAAACTTTTGTAGTGGTATTGAGCACACACAAAAATTATTGATGTTGAAGTGATGAATATTGGGTAATACAACGTAGAAATCCTATCTCAGGTTATGCGGATAGTGTTTTGTCATGTTGATTTATTAGCTAGAAAACAAGGATCTGAACAGGTCCTTATCTACCTTTTTGGTACATTTATCAGAAAGCAATAGAAATGATACAGTTAGTGAACTTTTATTTTGTAATGCAATTACATATTTGTGTACCTTCTAATACTGTAGGTATGGTTTGAGATGGAAGTTATAAAAATTAAATAGAACTATATTTTAGGTGAGTTTATGGAGATTAAGAAAAGTTGCCTTCTTTCAGAAACTGGTACAGTTTACTGACTGGGTCTAGACTGTCGTACTTCTGGCCCTCCCACTCAGATTTCTAGGGTCAGGGTAGTCCACTATTGCAAGAGAAGGAATACTAACCTTCTGTAAACAAATGTTTTTCTTGTAGATACAGCTCCTGTACAAGCAAGAGGGAGGGTAAGTGACAAGTTAATAGAAAATAAATATTATGAAAATTATGTGTAGAACTGTGGTCTTGCTGAGCACAAAAAGGAATTAGGAGTTTTAAGAAAGCTGATTCAGAGATGCCTCATGAAATATCTCTGAAATACTTTGCATATTCTTTCATTTCTTCACTATTATTTTCCCTTACATATCAGAATGTAGTACAGGAGTAGTTTAGGGACCTAGAAATGCAACTGTGAACTTTCAGAATTAAGGTATCAGGTTAAGAGAGTAAAATAATTCGTTTAATCAGAAATACCTAGTTAGTTGGGTTTTTCTCCTTCTTTGATATTTTGCTCATGCACATGTTTTTATCTTTTGTTATAAGTGTTTCAGGAAAGTTGGTTTGGGGTTAGCTGATTTTTTTTTTTTTGATCAAGCGCCTTTTTACTAGGTTGGGGTTTTTTTGTGTGTGGGTAGTATTGACCTTTTTTTGGAAGTACTGTTGACTCATTCTGAGTACAGTTTAAGGGAAAACTGTTTGACCTACTCTTTTATTTATCAAACAGATTTTGTCTGCTTCTGTAAGTTGTGTATACTTACTGCTGTGTTGTATCACACAGGAAATTATTTTTTGCTATGATGAAGAGCAGCACAAGTTGTCTCCAGTTGTTGAAGTCAGTGAGGTCACCCTTTCACAGTATCCTACTCATGTTTCCTTATTTCTGTTATTCAGAAAGGCTTTTCCTCTCTGCCTTCCTAGATTTCATTAGACACATTTATCAGTTTCATCAGGGAGGTGAGTCAAATGCTGCTAGTATTTCTGCTGTGATTTTACATCCTGCTGCTTTGTTGTTTTCTAGCTTCTTGCTTGTAACTTGTCCTGAAATCCTGTTAGGGGTGAGATTAGTTGTGTGGTTTCAAATATTACAAATAAAACTGTGGTTGAGATAAGTAGATGCCGTTAATGATTTCTTTTAAAGAATCTCCCTGTCTCTTCTGTTTCAGCAGTGAGAATCTTCCTCCTTTCCTTTTGATTGTCTCACCTTAAACTTTGCTTGCTCAAAAATGCTATATGGTTTCACCGTATATCATAGCATGCCATGTATTTCATAGCTCTTTAAATGCTCTTTTCCCACTGAGGCACCATATTCCCATTCTTGCCGTGAGTATACTGATAGCCGGTTGTGACAGCTGAACCGAGCACATTGCATCTGTGCACTTCCCTTCTTTCTTTCAGTTCAGCTTCCTTTGCCTGAAACACTAGTGTAAATCTATACTTGGGGCCAGGTTGGAATTCCTCATGCCACCCTTTTGTTTTCAGTTCTGTACTGTTGATCTTTGTCACTTCCTAATCAGAGGGTATCTTTCTTTGTTTTATTTTTAGTTTGGCAGAGCAACGGTTGTAGTCAGCGCTGACACCTGCTGCCTGGCACGCTGTTGCATCTTGGAGATATGACCTGCCTTCAGATGATGCTGTTCTGGTCAAATTTTTCTTTTCCTATCTGAAAAATTGCACTTTTTACTGTGAAAATGTGGAGAGCAGTATATCAGACACCAAATATTATTCATCAAGTCATCATTTTGGTTCATGATTTCACATCCCAGTTTTCCCTTTGCACTCTCTTTTCCATGTTTCTTGCATTGTAATTCAACATTGAAGTCATCCGTCACAAGGAAATGAGCTGTATTCTGATGTTCTGTCAGTAACAGCTTGGAGGCACCTGCAGAATCATCTTTGCCTTCAATGGTACCTTCCTTCTTCCTTTGCTGGAATGCAACACTGTTCAACATAACTTTCTTTAGGATTAGGGTTTGGAATCTGATGTGTGTGGCACACTGCTCTGTAGGTTTCCAAATGCTTAGTGGCTTTTTTTGCTGTCTGTTATAATAATAAGTACTGCTCCTTTTTGCTCTCTCATCATCCCTGCTCTCTTCATTGGTGAAATTCTTTTGTTCAATTCACTTTGTGTGTCTACTGTAAAATACATCTCCTGGAATCACTCTTGGTGTCCAGACTAATAGAAGAGAGTGGCTTATATCTACTCTGCTTAACTCCCATCTAGAAGGGACTGGCCACATCCTGACTAAGCAGTACTTGATCATGGGTCTCTTCTGAGCCTCACGTACTTTCCCCTGTAGCCTAAGAGGTAATTTCAGTATTTCAGTTCAAAAGGACATTACTTAATGTCATAACTGTGCTGTAAATCATGTGTTGTGTGAAAGTAAAGGTATGTTTGGTGTCCTAAAACATAGCATGGAAATATGTGGCTGTCTTTGACAGTGCAAAATTTTTTAGGAGAGCGACAGAAGACACCAAACATGGATGCAGGCTTATCTCTGATATCTACCGAAATCATTGCTACAGCAATCCCCAGAACTGCACTGGGATTTTTCTTTTGGAGGGATGAGTTCAGTTAGCCATGGCTAACAGTCAAACACCCACCCAGCTGCCTGATTATTCCCACCATTCACTGGGATGGAGAGAGGGAGAAAATAGTAAGAACAGGAATGAGAAAGCTCGTGGGTCAAGATAAAGGCGGGGAGATCACTTGCTAATTACCACCATGGGAAAAACAGACTTGACTTGGGAAAGTGAACTTATTGTTTTGCCAATTAAGATAAAAATGTAACCATTGCTTTGGGTGGTGGGAAAAAAACAAGATAAATATTAAAACAACACCTTTCCCAGGTTGAACTCTACTCTTTCACTCAGTCCTGAATCCCCTCCCCAAGAGGCAAGAGGGAATGGTCAGTACATAACAGTTATTCTCTGTTGCTCCCTCCTCCTCACACTTTCCCTTGCTCTGGCAGGGGCTCCCCACAGGCCATGATTCCTTCAGGGATCTGCTCCCCCATGGTCTCTTCCACAGGCTGCAGTATGAATATCTGCTCAGGCACCATGGAGTACCTTCTCCTCCTCTGACCTTGGTGTTCCTCCTGCTGTTTCTCGCTCTGTTTTTCCTCCCCCTCTGCCTGTCCAGAGTTTTCTGCCCTTTCTTACGTATATTTTCATAGATATGTCACCATCTTGGCTGATGGGCTCAGCTTTGGCAAATTTCACACAGAGTTTATGGGAGTTTCCTGCTCTTTGAGAACACAGATTAAACCCAAGAAGGATAATCTAGGACACCTAAAACGGGACCACATACCGGTGTTTAAGCAATGGAATTGAGCCCAACTTCCATGCAAATATAAGGAGGTCTTTGAAGACCTCCAGAAGTAAAACTGTAAAACTTTCCCACTCTGCTTACCTAAATTAAAATTAATATGCATAATTAATTGAGTAGCACATGATGGCTTAAAGGGTAAGGTCTTTGTATGATTTACCTCTTTTCCGGAAGTGCAGACAATCACACTTCTGATGTACAGCAGCTTTAATCAGACAGAAAGCAATATGTAATCACATTAGGACATTATTTGAATGTGTACTTGCCAAAACTATTGCTAGATGTTCCAGAAATTGTCTATATACTATTAATTTTTCTCATTTCTTTTTATAGTGTATCAGATGGTCGGTGATATCTGGCCTCTAAGAAAAACTGAAACGCTCAGCCTCCAGATTCCATCATCTTGTTCCTCACAGAAGTATGGGAGCAGGACAGAACACTCTTTTCAGGAAACTTCAGGGAGAAGGCTTTTTTGTATCTCCTATATGTACCAGTTTTGAACTTCTAACTTCAGCAAGCATAACGTCCATGTTTTCTAGAATCACAATAGAAAACATAATTCAGTCTCCAGATTAAGATACTGAAATGGAAAAATCAATAAGTGAGATGCTGTATGTCATTTAAGATATCTGCATGGCACAATATGACATGTGACTGTGTCCCTCTAGAGTGGCAGAAGGATGGCCGGTGGGCTACCTTGTTGCAGCTAAAATAGCCCTATACACCTCTGTTTCCACAGATGAATCCTGCTCTCTGTTGCTGCTGACTACAATGGAAGTTTAGATGCATATGACATAATTTTTCTGTTCAGTTTACAGATCTACTCCTGTGGTGTGTGCCCTAGGATGTTTAAGACGTTTGTAGATATGACACAAGATCTGTGGGAAACATGTGACCTCCCAGTGTAGAATCTGAAGGGAGGGGGAGAACATGAAGGCCAGGGGAGATAAACCACAGCATTTAAAATGACATTATCCATTAGGGTTCAAGCTACTGCTGCACTCCCTTCTTGCACATATAGTTACCTACACATACAGGTTTTTAGATCCTTGCACATATAGTTACCTAAAGATAGATGCCTGTATTTTATCTCAGACTGCATCCTACCATTGCAGACAGGACGAGAAAGGTTAGACAACTTTTTGAAATTGCTTTCAAGTGTTATTTCCATGCCATCTCCAAATTTTCAAGGCAGCAGGTCAGCCACCATTCCCAGGTGTCTCTGTTGATTCATTAATGCCAGTATCAACAGTAATTGCTACTCAGAACTATGAATAGGCTTTTGCTGAAGAAACTCTATAGCTGCTTCACGTAAATATGGAAGTAAAATGAAAAATTTAGAATGCTTAGCTAAAACCTGCAATGACTTTTAACCTGTATTATTATCATTTTTACGTAGCAACAAGTACACTGTATACAGTGCATGAAGAGTTTAAGTGTTTTCTCGTACAGCAACTTTTAGAGTATAATTGATTCTAAAGAAACAAACAATCTGGGAGTACATATAATACAGCTTTTAAGCACTTGATTATATAAAAAAATCCATTTCACATTATATGACCTCATTTTGAAACCCAATAGCTAAAGAAAGTATGTTATGAATTTCCAATAGAAAAGAAATTGTAGTTTACAATCCATATTGTGTGAGATGTGTACTTGCATTTTAACTATCATGTTACATATTTGTATAATTGTAAATGTGAAGGTCTTATCATTGGTTTGGTCTTGCATTTTGGTGACTAGAATCGCATAACCCTTACAGCTATAAATTAGGTGGTGTTCTGCCTCTGACTCCAGTTAATATTTAGCTAGTTTGTTCTGGGCTTAAGCATGGGAAAATAGTTTCAAGAATTTTTATTTTGCTTTTACACTATGAAGAAACATTTTGCAGAAATTTGTGCTTTTCTTTTAAGTTTTATTTAGACCAATGTCAAGTATGAAAATGGTCTAGAAAGAAATTTTCATTCATCAATATATGTATACAATTGTTCTTGAAACTTAACAGTTCTTACAGACTTTCTTAGAAAGTCTTTTTCACCCACCAGTTCTACACTTTCTCCCTGCCTCTGTTTTTGCTCACCTTACTATTTTTCTCTTGTCAAAATCATGTTGCCTGTCCGCTAATATTTGGAGATGGAAACATTGGTATTATTTCTTCATATGCAACCGTTCATCTTAGTCTTATATTTCTTTTCTTTCCTTTCCACTAGATCAATGGGACTTTTTCTGTGCTGTCAGCTGGCCAAGTATTTCATACAGACCCAGCAAGTCCCACTCTCTTAAATGAACACACTTAAGATAGTGTTTGCAGCTTCTGTGTTCTTGGACTTGGATTCAGCTGGCCTGGGGTCAACTGCGAATCCTTAAATCCCAGTCAAGTCTTAGTAATGCAAAAGCAGAAGGCAACAAAATAAAGACATTCACCCAGTAAAATTTAAGCATACTGAAGGGCTAGTTTTAGAGTGTATTTCTCATATGGGTCTGAGATACGCTGTTTGGATACAAGTATACTCTCTGGTTTACATAAACAAGCTTTGGGGCATGATGTGGGGCAAAAGGTTGGCCCCATACTAATCATGGGTGGGGAAAGACTCCCAGTAGATACTTACCAGCAGCGTAAAGGGGATATGAAATACCCAACTAATTCAGTGTCTTGCCTTGTGGTGGACTTGTGGCTGGTGTTAGGCAGGCAGTATTATAAGGGAGATGTCCAGGATCACATTGCACAAGGGCAGCTGGAAACTGGAGGCAGCTACAGCTTTAACCTGCAGGGCACGTTGCCTTAGGGGTACACTAAACCTGCCGTGGGCATGTGTGGGGCCAGGTCACAGTGCACACTGGGTTCAGTCTTCTCCCTCCTGGGGTAGAATAAAGATAAAACCAAGAAATCTGGTGAAAAACAGGGTGGGGAATGAAAACTAATAGGGATAGATGATATGAAGCTAATTGGAAGAGGGAGTTATTTGTTCCATTTGAACTAACCTGATCAAAGAAGAATTCATGTGAGTTTTGGGTAAGGTTTATAGCAGTTCTTTTTTTTTTTTTTTTCTTCCCCCAAAACCTCCTTTGCTTATCTGGAGTATTAACTTTCCATTTCCGCTGCTGAAGCAGATGTTTTGCTTGTCGCAGACATTAAGGCACTCTTAATGTGCAGTTACTGAATTCTTTTCTAAAAGAGCATTTTAAATTTGACAATGTTTCTTACATTTTTAAAGCGGTGACCTCATTTTGAAAAGATTTTTTTCCAATACATATGTCACTACTGGAAAAATATTAATCTGCAAAACTTAGTATAAAATGTCTCCATTTATTAAACATCTACTGTACAGACATCAGCTGTCACAAAATCCAGTCATACATCCTTGTGAGTCCTGGCATTCTGAAAAGGGTTTGTTTCAGGCAGGAAATATATTTTCTTTGTGGTTTTATTAAAATAAATATTTAAACAAATTCCAACAGTTAAAAACGCCTTTGCAAAGCACACCCTAAAGGACTAGAAACTAAATATTACTGTGCCAACAGAAAGATTAACTCAGTAAAGTAAACTCAGTCCAGATTCATTCTCTGATGTCCAGACCCATCACCTGTTATATGTTATAGAGACCACTTCTAATATTAAATGTTTCCTAAACAAATTGCTATCTAAAAATAACAAATTGAAAGATGAATATTGAAAAGTAATTAGAGATGTGAATACCTTGTTATTCTACTATTCTTCTTCATTTTAGTGTGTAAATGCATATATTTGATTCAGCTTTATATTTTTTGCTTTCACAAGTTTAAAATGCCACTACACTTTGATCTTTCAAATTATCTTTTTTTTGGGTGTAGTTTAGGAAATTTTACAGGAAAAATGAATTGTGCTTTCCAAAAGATCAACCAATACAATAGATTTAAAAAAAAAAAAAAGTTTATCACTTAATCAGAGATTTTCTAGTGATGATATATGTTGCAAAACACAACTGAGATTACAGAGTCAACACAGAAGAGAACTGGGTATTCTAATAGGCAAATCACTGTATCTAGATATTATATTTTTCAGATAAACATACCAAGCAATTGCTTCCATTCCTCAGTTCCTGATGCCATCTTCAAGTCTGCTTACTCAAGCTTTTTTTTTATTTTTTTATTATCCTCTTTTTTTCCCATCACACAAGCTGGGGGTTATTTGAACCTTTTTCTGTGAGATGTTTCAAAACGCTATGCTCCTCTAATTTACAAAGTAATGAGGTTGCCCTGTCTCTGACCTTGGAGAGCTAGCTTGGACTTCCTATATGATATATTTTTGGAGGAGATCTCCACCCCTGATTAGGGCTAATGGGTGCTGAAAAGCTGTGTCTAAGAGTTCTTTTAAGTTAGCTCTTTGGGAAATCTGGGCCTTCAGTTCCCAGAGGCTGCAGCTGTTTGAGGGAAAAGAGAAGCAAAAAAAGAAGGGAAGGAGAGGCTTTATGAACACTCAACAGCTAATATGAAGTCAAGTTTTTGCTTTATACAATGATTCGGCTTCTTGTCTTGTATAATGAATACAGCACACATTCCCCATAATTATAGCACTTACTTTTTCCTGTCCAAACATTTTGAAACAGTTGAAGGTTCAAAAAATAGTCAGTCTAGAAACCCTGTAACAGAGGGTGAGTGTATGACTTTAGTCAAAGGAGCTAATCCCTCTGTGCAGTCTTCCAATTATGTTTCTTTGCCAATAAATATTGCTACCTTATTTTATCCAGAATGAATTCTATTAAATGAGCACTCATCAAGTTCCAATCTTAATTAGACACTAACAAAGCCAAACAAACAAATCACTGTGCTTGGATAAAGGCATGTGGGATGGAGTGCATGAAAAGAAGAGGTTATACATTTAAATTGTTTTACTTTCTTAACTGCTATAGGTGCTACAAAGCAACAGATATAATTTATTACAGCCTTTGATGGTCAAACACACTGAGTTGAATTACGATCACAAGACTTCATGCAATTCTGTACCATTGCCTATCTTTGTGGGTATCTAAAGCTGTTTTCTCATTTTGCCTTTTTTCTCCTCTTTTTTTGTACACGGAGTTATATTTTATTTCAGCTATCAGATGACAGCTACTGTGTAAAAGTATTTGAGTTCCCTTACATGGCTTGTATCTTCACCAGAAATCCTTGATAAAAATGCAGCCTTATTATACGTGCAGTTTATTCTCTCCATATACTTCAGAATGTATATCCTAATTTGATATTCCAATATATATAATCAGTCAGTACTTTCCTTTCATGTTTTTTGACAGAAACACAGGCAGCATACCAGGCAATTAGTCTGAAGAATGATTCCAAAAACAGCCTTACTTCTACCTTCACCCCTTATATGCTTTGCTGATATGGGATGTTTGTGTTTTTTAGTCTCTTTCTCTGTGGATTCCTTTTATCTTCTTTTTCCTTCTAATTTTTGAATAAAGGGTCATTCACTTATATACCTGTTGTTTGCTCCTTGGCTCTTGCCTTGAAAAAAACTCAGCTCTGGAAATAAAACCTTTTTTTTTTGAGAGAGAGAGAAATGGACTGGTTTTAGTCTTAGGAACTTTATTAATTATTAGCCATATAATAGAAGGGTTTTATAAATTTTAATATATGAAACTTAATTATAGTTCTGAGGCACACATAACAAATACTCCATATTATAGCTTTGCTACCCTTGTGGTATCTGCCCACAGGACAGTGGAATGAGACAGCAAGTTCAGAATATGTCTCCCCATCATAATTTCTGTAAATGTGTAAAAACTTTAACTTCAAGGTGTATGCTTCCTTTCCTACATTTATTTCCTAGCTTCCAAAACCAAGTTTTAACACAACCTTTTCATTTTCCTCCCCACCCTCCAATATAAAAAATATTTTAATATTCCAACTGTTCTGCATGCAACAACATGCATACAACAATAACTAAAAGAAGGGCTTCTTAAAACATGGTCCAGATTTGTGAAGAGCTTCATGGTTCACTGAACATTTTATTTAATATGGAGATTGTATTCAGAGTTGTTTGATTTGCAGAAATAACAAGCCCAAATGCTTCAGTTTCTAATGGTAATTAGTTTTCAGCCTAGACAGTCTGTTTAGTTATATATTTACTACCTTGTAAAGAACTATCACAACAAGCCCTAAAGCATTATTTGAAAATTAATAAGCTAAAGAAAGAGGAAATTCTTCACTTTTGCATAGCAACACTCTCTGTATTCTACTTTTTGATTGCAAAATCCAGCTTTTCAATTATAGGTGTACTAAATTGTGATGCTTGAAAAACTATAAAAGGCAATTATCAATGTTTCTTAATACCATAAATGACTAATGCAAGTATGTTTTGCTGTAAGGGAAACAAAGGCTAGTATTGTGAACAGAATTCCTTTGCTTCCTGAGTCAGACTAGAATAAACTTTGATTCACATATTTTTGGTGTTATTTGCAATTAATATTAGTTTCTGCGGCGGTTAAAATAATGCATTACAGATTCCATTGCAGTTTACATATTAGAAAATAAAGGCATATTATTTCTCCATGTTTTAAAGTTCACTTGGCTTTTATGACATCGGGCAAGGAAGCAGGCAGGACTTTAGGGCACAATATCTTGCAGAGCTTCATGTGTTCCTGCCTTATTCTTATACAAGAAAACACAGGAAAGAATCACTTCTTCAACCAGGTATATCTTCTGTTCTGTCCCTTGCTGCATTTCAAAGATAATGGAAGAAAAGTCTCCTATGCCAGATACTGTGCTGGGTTTTTTTTCCTTTTTTGACTGGACTCTTCTTCAATGGCTCAACAATGGGTGAGCTCTCAGTGGCCACGGAGGCTAAGAATGGCTCCATTATACTCACTCAGCATGCTTTGCCATTGATTTCTGCCTCTGAACATGGATAGAGGACACGCTTGAGCTGGCAGAAGGAATCACATCATGACATAGACACCTCAGAAGAAGTATGCATTATGGAAATCTTCTTAACAAAGAGAGTTCCTCGGCGATCATTAGCATTAGAGGTTCTCTCAACTCTCTCTCACAAATGGCAATGGAAAGGAAAGAAGAGAACATTTTCAAATCTCGGAAAGACTGACCCTCTCCCTTTGTGTTGCTGTGTCAAAAGAGCTTTAAATGCCTTTTCATTCCAAATCAGTATAATTGCTTTTGTTCAAAACCAGGTCCAGGCTTCTCAGCAGTGGAGGCAAGGTAAAATGTGTACTGTTTCAAGGTCAAGGAACTAAGTCACTTACTTTACTGCTTCTCATCACCGCCAGTGGTAAAATTAAGTTTTGTGGAGATGGCAGACAACTTTCTGAGATGGAAGATATATGAGACACAGTAGAAGGGGTTGGTGGAAAGCTAGTCTGCTGGCCAATGTGCAGCCTCACTGAGGGAGAGGAGCTCTGCCTTCACCATCGGTGCCACATGGAGCTGGCCCAGCGTGGAGCTGAGAGGGTAGGCAGCGAAATGGTGGCCTCCTCAGGCTTTTGAACATATATAGCAGTCACCTGAATTACCTGATCTGCAAGGTCATGGTTGCACATTGTAGCTAAGCCACTTTACCAGTTATGGCTTCAAAATGGGTCTGTTAGACCTCAGGAAGACTCATGCCTCTTCCATCATTCCTTTCTTTGCCTTGCTCTGCCTTGACTCTTCTCTTCTGCCTGCCCTCTGCTCTCTTTCCTTTTCAATAGGGTTAATTTTCTTCCTGTTCAACTCCCTGAAACAGATCACCAAAGTGTCAGGTAAATACTGAAAAAAAAGGAGAAAAATGAAAAGTACAAAGCAGGAAAAAGGTATGTAGGCCCCTTGCCACCCTCACCTTCAGTAGAATTTAGCAGTTAAATCAGCTTAGCTATATCATAAAAACTACACACTAAGATGATTCTTTTTCAATTCTTCCCCAAAACCTTAGGCCAGAAAGGCCACTTCAGAACAACAATAATAAAAAAAATAATCCATTGACAAGGTACTGAATCTGAAACCTCAGGAGTGCTGCTATACAGAGAAATAAGATGCAACTAGCCACAGCTCTGTAATTGTTTTCTAAGGGCACTCTTAGTTTGAAATCATTCCCACTAAATTCTGAAAGTTACTGCTTCCTACTAGCAAAAACTGGTCTGAGCCAAACTGCTGGAGAAATGACAGAACTATCCCTAAACATTTTCTGAGAAGGAACTTATTTTTCCCAATGGTATTTGGTCTGGGCATTTCCCTGACAGAATTTACCAGGCTGACAAAAGTGGTCATTCGTTTCTCCAAGCCTCTTCCAGTAAAAATGTTTATTCACTGTAGACAATGTTTATTGTGTCAGAGAAACAGGAAATACAGACTTCATATCTCAAGACTGCATATTTTAACTTGTGTGCTTTCTAAAAGTCTGTGATTTCTGCAAAATACAGGAAAATGTCTTTAAAAATACTGAAAAAGCCCACTGCTTCCCTCCAGGGAAAACACGCTAAAACTTAAAAAATTTCATACAGAATTACATCCTTTTGTTACATACATGATGACATTTGTTGTTTATTTAATGGTTTTAACAACAATGTCCATGGAAATATACAAGCCAAACGTAATTAGTCTTTTAAGAAGACTGAAGTTTTTTTGGTTTCTGTGATACATTCATGGGCGTATGTGATGACTTATTTTCAATACAAGGAAAATGTGTTAATAAGAACAATTAACCTTGGAGAACATTAATGCATATGCAAAATATAAGAAGTTCATAAACAAGATAATAAGTACGTTTAAACATCTAATTTTCCTATAGGACTTCAATGAACTCAGGCTAAGTTTTTAATGTACCTGAGAAGGTAAAATGTGCCTGATGATATTGTAATAAGAATAAATAAGAACAACAGTCATATAACAAGGTATGTTAGGTATTGTTTCAGGCACAAATATTGTTTACCTGTTTTGTTTACAAAACATTGTTTACAGAATCATACAAAATAGACAATGCAAGAATTAGAATAATCGTGTTTAAGAGCCAAGTTATAAAAGCAAAAAAAATCTCTCTTTTCAGTAATTCAACTTGAATAACTCAGTCCATAATGGATTATGAGTCTGATTAAAAAACTGTTGAAGTTTTCTTGTTAGACTCATATGAAGTTAGTAATAAAAACACTAAAGTAATATCTTGTTGCTTTTGCCATGTAGGCACACAATAATTTCTGTAATAGCTTTAATAAGTTCCATATGACTAGTTGGAAAGATGAACTTAATTAAATGACATGTTATTGGTTTATCTTTTGCTAACAGTCAACACTTTGGTTAAAACTTTAAAACTGATTGGAAGAATGATGCAGAAGGTTATATCCTTGTTATAAAATATCACAAACCAGATTAAAATTTTAAAGAATGTTTATCATTTTTATTATATTCTATTGCACTTTTCCTTTCTAAAGTAAAACCTTTTTCTCCCCATTTACATCATCTGAGCAGAGCAGTGACTACAAGAATTTTAACCCCCCATATTCCTTTGTCTGAAAAGAAATTATATCTGCCCTTTCTGTCATTAAAACAAAGTTAGAGAATCAAATACAGTATATGACTGCTCTGCAGCACCTTTCACTACAGAAATGTTTATTAAAAGAAGTAAGCATCTGCTTGTCTTGAAATGTGCTGCTATAGCTAATATGACAAGATGAAAACCTTCTTTTTCAAAATAGAGTTTGTTTTAAGATTCAGAAATCTTAAGGTATTTGCATCAAAAATCATTAACACTTGTTAGTTCTTCCATAAGCTTTAGCAAACATGACTTTCAGAACACACTCAAACACCATCCCTGAAGGTGTTCAAAAGACGGGTTGATGTGGTGCTGGGAGATATGGTTTAGTGATGGTGTTGCTTTTTGTTTGTTGTGGGTGTTTATTTTTTGTCAGAATTAGGTTGACGGTTGGACAAGATGATCTTTAAGGTCCTTTCCAACCTAGAAGATTCTGTGATTCTGTGTAGCTAAAATGACCAAATTTTGCAGAACTATATCAGGATGGAGAACTGAATTACTTACAATTAAATTGGGAGTGAGAACTCTTATGAATTTCTTCCTAAATTGAAAGAAGCCAAAGAAAAGAAATGTTTTCTAAGACCTTGTTTCCTTTTTCCTACTACTAGTAGGAAAAACACCAACAAAACTGTGGGAAAACCAGTGACATTTTTGCTTTTCTTTCCGTTTGCCTATTCTCACTATAAGTTAGTGCTACGGTAGTTTCTTAGTGGTACAGTAACTTCTCAGGAACGTTCAACTAAAGAAAAAGTTATCTGGAAATTAGAAAAACAATGGAGTTACTTCAACTTGTGGAATAATTTATAGGTGAATGACAAAAAATATATTTTTCAAAATCTAAGACACTAATCATTTACTCCCAGTAAAAGAAAGCAAAATACAGTATACCCAGTCCTGCCATGAAGGCAGTCTTTACCATCATTCTCCCTGGAGCAACAGGAATTAGGGAACAGACAAGCTAAACAGGGCTGCCACCTCCCTATCAAAACCTGTCAAGCCAAAATACTATTACTTTTGGGATGTCAGTGTCTTACTAAACTACTTAGCATTAATTGACAACTTCTCCTCCAGTGTAAGAGACTTAATTGCAAAGTTAACACAACCCCATAGTTTGAAGCTGCAGAGCCCAAGTGTCAAAGCTGGCAGATTTAAAAATTATTTAGCCTAGCAGAAGACAAAATGCAAAGGGTGAAAAGTTCTTCCTGTCAGGGA
The DNA here is from genome assembly GCA_033628505.1 of Tringa tobata. Taxonomy (NCBI): domain Eukaryota; kingdom Metazoa; phylum Chordata; class Aves; order Charadriiformes; family Scolopacidae; genus Tringa; species Tringa tobata. The sequence continues at coordinate 25,531,864 of JAHREE010000279.1, read as the reverse complement.
TGACTATACACAGGCTTGACTGAAAGTCTGTCCTGGTCTCTGATGTCACCAACAAACATGGCCCATATTTTGCCACTGCTATCTTGGGAAATATATTGAGGAGGCAGCAGAGAAGAGGTTTGTGGTTATGGCTGAAAATTTCCAAGGACCATCTGAGTCCTGCATTAAATTTTAGATGTTAAAATAGTTCCTGTTTCAAAGAACAGGACAAAGTTTGCTGCCGGAGCAGAGAACAAAAAAGACAACCTATTAGAGTGTGTGATAAGCTGTTTGTCAGAGAGATTGTTCTCCAAGATACTCACAGCCTGGTTGGGACCTTGCTTCTCTCTCCATATTATGAAGCTGCAACTGTACTCATCTTATTATTATGATGACGTTTCACACTTCATTGGCCATGAGAATTAAATGTATCCCAGTAGAAAATCAGGGAAGTCTGAAGGAAACCTAGTCAATTGTTTCAAAGCTACTGGTATCTCTGATTCAACAAAACAACTCTTCTTTCTTTTTTTTGCTCAACCCTTATGTGCAAGAACATTGGTTGACCTCAAGTTCTGGAGCTATTTTAATATCTAAATCACTTCATAATATGTCAAATGAAAGCTGATGGCCTATATAACTTTAAACAATCATACGTAACAGTTAAATTCATTTTTCTTAAGCTTTGTGTAATTTATTCATTTGAGATTTCAGAGAAAAACTGTATCATGACACATTTAGAGGCTTGGCAGCATAATTTACTGGAACCAAATATGTATATGAAAATACAATGATTTTATTGCAAATAATATATTCAGAAATGACTAGACAGTAAATAAAGTAGGCACATGCCTCTGAACTCAAATTATAAGAGATATAAACAAATAGATTTCTAAAAGCTATTTATAAACCAATATTTATTAGCAGTTCAGACAGAATTATAATTAAGTGTAAAGCAGTCCCAATAGAGGAATGTGCAATTGTTTTGGAGGGATTCTTTCCTGCTAGGCATGACTGTGGAAAGCAACTTATTCTTGAGACTGCCACCTTCGTTAATAGTATGTTATGTATGGTCTTTATACAAAGTTAGTAAGTCCAAGAGATAATGAGATTAACAGAAAAATATATAACAGATGTTTTGTGTAATGTCTAATGTGACGTATAAGTAACTTCAATAAGGCTTTTAAAAACCATAGTCCCCTAAAAAGGTCCATTGAAAGTATGGGACCCTTAGCTAGCAAATTAAAGCCAGCACATGAAATGATAGGCTTGTTTTCTGTAATTACTTTTCACAGACCTTTTAGAAATAGTTTGTGGAGAAACCCCAGGGTTCTGTGCACCACAGATTGCAAACCACTGAATTAAACAGCCAGGACTGGTGGAGGAGTTAGCCAGTGGGCTAAATAGGAACAAAGGAGTAATAGTCTCTAAACACAGAGAGCACCCAGAGCCAACTATTTATATAGCTCAGAGTTGGTTGGGCCAGTGATGCGAGTAAAGAGCACTGGGTTCATTTAGAAGGGTCAAGGCCACTTGTATTTGTTCCCAAAGTTTACAGTGGAGACACGTGATCAAGCAAAAAATTATACTGAATTATACCCTAAAAGATAAGTTTGTGATGAAAGAAAAGGGCACAAAAGAAGTGTTTAGCTGGAGCTGATGGGGTACTGACATTACCCTGTGGAAAAAAAGAGGTCACCGGTACCCAAAACGAGAAGAGAAAAAACAATGCAAGTTGTGTCTGAAGCTAACATTTGAGAGCCTGAGCACTAAGTGCTTCTTCCTAAGGAGCCACAGCTGTAAAGACTGTGGGATGTTTTAGAAATTCCAGGTAAGATGAGCTAAGTAAGCAGAAAGCTCTGATCTTAAGTAAGGTTGCATTTTACATGTTTTGGTTGTAACCACTTAGTGTAACCAAAAGCCTGACCTAAATCTCACTGAATAAGTATTTCCTTATTTAATTTCAGCTGTACTGTTCTGGGAGGCAAGATGCATGAGAATGAGAATATGGAGTCTGTGGAGGCACCAAACACCAGCAACACTGTACCTGTGCTGTGCTGAGGGACTCCAGATTCTGTTGCCTTTCCTGCCAAATTTCTAGAGGCAGTTTGGTGTCAACGCTACTGGTGTTGATTTTGAAGAAGGATCCACCAACAGTGGTACCACGAACTGTGGTGTAGACAATGGAGAGACCACGTAGTGCCAATCATACTCCAAACCATCATAGTATTTACAATCTAGGTCTGCTAATGGCAAGTTCTACATGCCAACAAAGTCCTCAGACCTCCCCTGTCGCCAACAGTCTAACTCTATACATGCCTAGTGCCTGAGAAGTTTCATCTCTCTGCTCCATTTCATCTAAACAGATCTCTTTTGTCTATGGTCACTGCCTTAGCTAAAAGGGAGTGTCATTCCCTCCCTCCCTACAAAGCTGTATGCAAGGAAAAGGGGATCTCACATGGACAGTCCCCAAATGAGAAATCTCTTCTATGTCCTGAGTAAAGCACAGAGCAACACTTTGAAAGGTGGCATTTAAACTTTACTCTCTGTCTTCATGCTGACAATGTCTGCTCAGATTTTTGACTTCTGAGGATGTTAAGCATTTAATTTTCCTCATGCCTGTTGTGTCCAATTTTGACAATAATGACCAGCAAAGATGTCTAGAAGATAAGCACCGGCTTTATGGTTTCTGAGGAAGTTTAACAGTCGGGTTTTTCTGCTTAAAATTTGAGATTCAGAATTATCTATTCATACCTATAAAAATGATAACATTTAAAATGAAGATTCTACAGCAATAATAGGACCAGAAAATACTGCTAAAATGAGATACTCTGTGGTATGTAATATAAAAGACAATGGTACAATAATGGTAGGACAATGAGAAGCACAAAGAGATTGGACAGTTAAATCTTGAGGGGATATTTAATAACTAGAAATCTGATAAAGCAGTATTTACCATAATTACATATATAGCTAAACTTTACGTACATGTTTCAGTTACAATATCTCAAGCTAGTGAAAGAGAATCTGCTGCCAGACCATAACAGATTGTTCCCACAGGACATCTGTTTCATGTGTTTAATTTCTTTAAAAAAGTAGGCAATACTTTGTAGCTATAAAAGTATGAAAGCATAACATTTTATTTGATATTATGTCAAAATTAAATAGTTGTGCCACATTTTTTCTTTTATCCCCAATAATATTTAATACTGACACAGTTCTGATGCATCACTAAATTATCATACAGCCTTCTAAAACTATTGTAGCATTCAGAGTAGGAAGAACACTAAAATATTTTTTGGCTAGACACAGAGCACTTCTTTGGTATTAAACATCTCACTGAAGGGGGATATATGCACCTGCATTAATGAAAACTATCTAGAAAACACATATGTCAGAACCCAGCATTCACAAGGGACTTCTTAGGCAACTTTAATTCCAGGCAGACTCATGGTCTTTGACTGATGAATGGGTAAATTACAGAGCAGGGCACCTGGGTTATGCAGTGGGAGATGTCCGTACAAAGACTGGCAGGAGATTTAGCAACATTTAAGCTGCAAGTATCCTGTCTGTGTGTTCAGGGAGGACACTAGTGCCTAGTCCTTGGAGTTGAGGTAGCACCGCGAGCAGCATAAACATTTACACCTGAGCTAGTCATCCTGCACTGTTTTTGTGGACAAGGAATGTAAGTGCCTGAATACAAGAGCCTGTTCAGGGATTTGTTTATTTCATCCCAGTATAAACATCTTAAATAGGTAAAATTATTTATCCCTAAAAATATCTGTTTCCCTCATTGACTATTAAGGGAGCCTAGACATCTTTCTCAAGAGTAGATATTTGCTTTATACTTATACTAAATTAATTAGAGTATATTCTATTTTATTTGTAAGCCCTAATTCAAACTCTGTTGCTCAAAACCAAAAACTGGGCCCAACTACCCAAGCCATGAGTGTGATCAAAGGAGGCCTAGTAAACAACAAGACAATTATATTCTTATAAATCAGTAGAGATTAAACTGCTGTTTGCCTAATAATCTGAAGTACTTGTAAGGCAGGGCATTATCTAGGACCCTGTGCCCTCACTGTGAAAGGAGGTCAAACACCTACCCCTCACTCCCCAAAACAAGGCCTTGTTCACTAGGTTTTATTTTAGTTCATAGAAGCCTCCCTCAGTCTTTCCATAGAAGCTAGGTCACTGAAGGCAACAGTCCAAGAGCTTTGGTGCCACAAAAGAACAAACAAGAGGCAGGATGATCCATAAGAAAGTGATGAATACAGGAAAGAGAAGCATAATCTTGTGTCTTGTGGAGAATAAATCAGCAAAAGATTTAAGCAGTAGGGCTTGTCATCAAGATTTCCATGGATAGATCTAGGGGCCCGATTTCTAGGCTGGTGGTTAAACTTCATTTTGCTTCCTACCTATGTCTTCCGTTTTTACTTTTGTCTTATAGCTATCATTTTTTGAAGGCTTCTGCTCCCCGGTGGGTGATGGAGCAGACAGAGCAGAACTGCTCAGGGAAGCAATATGATTCCCATTCTTACAAAAATGAGAGAGACATGTAAATCTAGGACAAGGTCTAGAAAGAGTGGGGTAGAAAATCAATAAAAGATCCCTTGATGGAGAGGCAGGTCATTTATTTATTTGTTTGTTTGTTTGTTTTTTCTCTGAATGAGAAAAGCATGGAGAATTTCAAGCAAAACGGATGCAGTCAAATCGATGCATCCAGAAGAGAGAGAAATTATCACAGTCCAGTAATTATGTATTTCACTCTATTGACATTCCTGTTGGGTGCTGAAGGAGTAAGCAAATGCCATCGTTACTATTTCCTTGCACAGGTGCAGGATTGGCTAGTGAGGCAGTAGTGATTTATAATGCTGTCAAGGACATCTTCAGCTTCTAATCAAGGAAAAATTCAATTTTTTCTCTACTCAGGTCCATATTTCATTTTTTACAATCCTTTTCCACTTCTATACTGAATACTCAGCCAAATTCCCACCTGAGCCCTTCAGGAGCTGTAACTAAACTGGATAAAGTGCCCATCCTCAGTGACTGGGGTACTACTACCTAAGTAGATCACAGCTGTATCAGAAATGAGAGCAGGACTCTATGTCCACAACACAGATACTATTCTATTGCTGTTTTTCATTCATCTGTTCTACTTGCATCAGACTGACCCCAAAAGTTTCCAAAACCAACGGGTTTTCTTTACAGAAGTTGAAAATGTAGTCCTAAGTGACTCAGTCAATAAAAAATGACTCATCAAACCATAGAGTTGGTAACCTGGGTGTTATTAAGTTTGATTATAGAAAACTGGCATTTGAATAAATCATATTTTGAGAAAGTCATACTGTTTTAATTTTTTTGGTGTTAAGAAATGAAGAATAAACCACTTCTCTTGCTATTTTGTTCTTTTGGTTAGTCATTCCCAGTGGTAAACATGAGCTGTGCTCTCAAACTGACACCAAATCTGAAGACAGTATTCTAGGGGAAGAGTAATCTTTCTGGACCTAAATATCACCTTACCTGTTTGTACCTCAAAGACCTGAAACAGTTCTCTTTGCCACGTTGTCATGCAGAATACGATGATATTATGACACTTCTCATTGTTTCCTGAGCTACTGATTTCCGGAATATAGTTTTCTACTGTTTAGATGTGACCTAGATGCATAATTTTGCATTTAACTTGAATGGGTTCAGCTTGCCAAGCAATCCAAATTTTTCTTCATAACTTCATGGTCTTCATAATTATGTACCACTCTGCCAATCTCTATGTCACCAACGTAATGTATCAACAATGTTTTGATATTTACTAAAGCATATGGAAATGTTGAATAACATCTAATTCATAGCTCTTACCACCCCTATTTGAAACCATTATTTGATAAAGGGCTCTTACTGAAAAAAAAAAAACACATTTGAGAATGGCGCGTTAACTAGTTCTTAATGTATTGAGTGTCTGCTTATTAATCTTGCGATGTATGTGAATTTAAGATACTTCAACCAAGAATTTTTGACACACGGGCAACCACAAAGCTCCTTGAGGTCAAAGAAGATGCTAAATACTTCCATATGGGGAAACATAGGGAAACAATTAAACATCCTACTCCTTATAATTAGCAACACAGTAGAAGTTTTCACCCCATGATTACACTGAATACAAATTCAAGGGAATGTAACTGATTTGCATGTAGCTCTGCATCTATAAGAGAGAAGGAGTCAGAAAACAAGCCAAAAAATAGTACCAAGAGGAATGAAAACAGGGAAAACCAGTGTAGTCATGAGAGAAAAGAAACAGGGAGAGCTTTTTGAGTGATGTGCTGTCTGGAAAGCTGGCATGGAACTGTGAGAAAGGAAATGCTCTCCTGTTGTTTAATTGTACTGTGTTTGGAATAATGGAACCTCTGTGTACATTCTTTGTAAATCAGAATGATTTCAGTAAGAAAACTATTTAACTCCTATGGCATCAGGGAGGCCAGGGTTTCTTAGATGAGGGCTGAGATCACCTCAGCCTGTTGTTACATAGAAGTAGGACAAGAAAGTGTCAGAAGGACTCATCCCAGTCCAGAATTTCAACAAAATTCTCAGAAAGTGTAAAGTCAGAGTGATGGACAACAGCTCTTCAGAGAATGTTTTTCTCAAAGACTTGTAACTCCTGAAGTCATTTGAGAATAAAGTCACTGTGATTAAAAAATTCTTTTTGTCTAAGCTTATGCTTTTCCTTTTCTAGCATGCCATCCCCAAAGGTGTGAAACTGGAAGTACAGGTTTTGTAGGGTTTTTGTCATGATTTTCAGCAATTTTATGACCTCCATGTAGCCATAAACCAACATTTTTGTTATAATAATGTTCCCTTCTTAGTTTCCCTATATAAATGATTGCATTTCACAACTGGTATTTTGCATTATTTTTAATCTATCACCCTCTTTTTCCCCCCTTCTGGCCAAAATTAACCAAAGTTATTCTATCTTTCTTTTTGTAGAAGAAAAATATTTAAATTTTCTAATAAATTATATTCTTAAATTATCAAAAAATATTTAATAATTCTTAGTTTGAATTAGTTTTTTTCTGCTTCCACATTGTCTTCCAAATCAGCTGTGCTCATCCTCAACTTTGTGAAACAAGTTCTTTCAAAAAATAAGCATACGTATTACTGATTGGTCTTTTCCTCGCTTACCTACATAAGACGTTCCTAAACCATTCCAGTCATTAAGCAGTTTTTACCCATCATTCTCATATCCAAAGTAAAATTATGTTTTCCTGCATGCAATGTATTTTTTGTCACAGTCATTTAGAAATTCTCCATGTATTTAACTCCTGAAAGAAGCCTTGGGGTCTGGCCCCATGCTATGACCAACAAATATCATCCATAATCCATCAACTCATAAAGCATCATTTTAAAATAGCCAGATTTTTTTCCTGTCACTCTTCTGAAAGTTGTTCAAGACTTCTTCTTTCTACTAGTTACCAGTCTGCTTCATGTTTTGAACCTAAATTTATGCCTATTTTCCTTAGTTCAGGTTTTCCCCATAGTGGGGCTTATTCTCCTTATGTTTTTAATAGAAAACTTAACCAGTTTTAGGAAAGGTAATCATGTTTTAAGAGCCTTTCACTGTACCACGCGTGCTTCCTTCTTAAATAGGTCTGAAACTGATGTATACATGTAAAATTATATTAATACTTTCCAATATCTACCAAAATGCAGTCATCGGTACGCTTTAATGTATTGTTTTCCAGTGTTGAAGTTGTGTCACAGTGATGTCTCACAGTTACCCTGTAAAAAGATTGTGTATCCATATCCTTCTGTCATATCTACCTCTTCTACCACACTCAATTGTTGAGTTAGTACTATTAATAACTTTTTAACTGCTGGATTTCATTGATTTTCACAGAATCATATGGTAGTTGAGGTCAGTAGGCATCTCTGAAAATCATCTCATCCAATCACCCTGCTCAAAGCAGCATCACCAAGAGCAGGTTTCCCAGGACCATGCCCACTTGGGTTTAAAATATCTGCGTGGATGGAGACTCCACAAACTTTCTGGGCCACTTGTTCCAGTGTTTGAGATTCTTTTATACAAATCTACCAAATTGAAATTTTCCACAATGACCCTTCTTCCCCTCTCCCTCCGCATACACTATAAAAAAGGCCAGAAAACAGAAACTTCTGTGCCTTTCAGTCTCAGACTTTGGAGAACAGAGCCATGCCTCTTGTGTTCAATATCTTTTGATTCTGGGGTGCCAAAAATTCCTTCACATCATCTTCCTCTGTTATCTATTCTGTTCCTGCCAAGCAGGTTTTAACAGGTGATTTTAATATTCTAATGATATGAATCGTTCTGCTGGATTTCACTTATTTCAGTTGTGTAAAACTTACTCTTTTCAATGAGGATTTCCAATTCTTCTTGCTTGTTATCTCTAATCAGGACGTAAGCAACTGAAAACATGTCTTTTCCTCATGGTTTTGGTCATTGTTTTGATTTGTTCATGACATGCTGGTTTGAATGATGTTTCCCCTATTGATGCCTCTCCTTTCTGTTATTAATTTGATGCTTTTGCTGTCACCCAAACAGAAGAAAAGAAGTACACTCTCCTCCCTTTGAGGATCTGTGTGCGATCTGAAACACATTGTCCTTTCTGTGGCCTTGATGGAGTCTGCAATTTTAAAAAAACTTCAATTCCTCACTGGCTACCCACGCTCCAGTATCTTCTGTCTTTTCCTTTCCACAATACCAGAAGACTGACTTCCAAGACCACTTCTGTTTCTCCTTCTTTATCTCTCTTCTTGGACCTCACTGTAGTTTGTGTATTCTGTCTATGGGATAATTGACTCCAGTGTATATCACGATCAGTAGAGACTGGCCAGACAACCTCATAATCCAGCCCAATCTTGCAGTTAAAAAGGATCTTGTGGCCACACTGTGTACACATGTAAACAGTGCAGGTATTTACATAAAACCAGTGAGAGGCAGATAAAATATTTCCTCTTCTGTAGGATTTTACAATGCAAAGATATCAAAAGCATAGTTTAGAGCACCTGTTTTATAAATGATAATATACAATAAACAAAAGCTCAGTTATACAAAATCTAATGGAAGAAGTTACTTGATTCATTTCCAGAGTTAGAATAGAGCAAAATTCTTTTAACCTAAAGTCTGCCATGCAAAACCACAAAAAAGACAAATGGAATCTTTTTACATTAACACAGTTGCAGTTTTTCTGTTTAGGTTTTAAATTTTGCTGTCCAATTTGTTTACTATGTTTTATGGACTGTTTGTTAACCTAGTCTAATTTACCTCAGTTTCCTACTATCCTACCACTAGACAAAGCTCCACTGATTCACCAGCCACAGGGCTGTCAAAATCTGATCACAGTGGATGCTAAACGAAAAGGTTTTAGGATTTTATTTTTTCCCCAGTGTTCCAAATCTTTAAAAAGCTAAGTGAATAAGAAATCCTAGTAAGTCACACCTCAGATGAAGCTGGGAAAAGACTGATTTGCAACATAATTACTGCCAGAAGCCAACACATGATTAGTCAGTTTTTGAAAATGACAAAACTAAAGAATAAAATATGGAAAATTCTTTCAATAAAGAGAAGGGGAATGAAAAAATAAAGCCAAACAAAAACCAGCCAGACTTGTGTTAGGATAGGTCTAATGTAAGGAAAGATATTTAAATGCATAAATATACAAAATTATTATGCATTTTAGAAGACATCCCAATTCAATATTTCAATTAATAGTATTAAATTTCTGCAAATGATGACAAAACCCCCTCCAACCAACCAACCAACCAACCAACCAACCAACCAACCAGCCAGCCAACTAACAAACAAACTAAATCAGAAAACCCCCCGAAATCCTAAGCGTTATGCCAGGAGAAATAAAATGGCCCTTTTCATTATTTTTTAAGACGACAGTTCTAGAAATTCCCAGAACTATGAATTCCCTGCATTCAGCAAAAGAGCTAACACAACATCTGGGGAGCAACTAGTGTACAGAAGATTTCTGTAAGATTAGGACCACTAAATTATAATATCCTGCTGTAATTTCAGACATTGTAATTGTCCTCTCTAATAGCTAGAATATTTTAGATTTATAGTCCACTCAAACCTGTTTGCCTGGCTTAAGCACTAAAGCAAAGCTTGGAACGCATAGTTCCCCAGACTTAGCTACAACTGAGTATTTCTACAGCAAGTTAGGAGCTTACATGCCCTAAGTGTTGCAGTAGATAAATTCTGTCCAAGACCACCTAGTGAGGAGACACACCTAATAAGGACTCTTCTAAAGTTCCTCTGGCATCTAGGCAAAGGCTTAAAATGCATTGTTTCAGCTTCTAGCTCCAGTTTGAGCTTCAGACTTTCCACTGATTTCCAAAGAACAGACTGAAAATTCCTCTCTCGGAGCTTTTGTCCCAGAGAAATTTCCTAAGAATTTCTATCTACTTCTTTGTTGAGTGAACACAGTAAAGAAGGTAGAGTTTTAATGTAAAATACATAGGCATTCTTTGAGGCAGATCCCAGAACTACTTTTCCCTCTGACATGAGGTCCTAATCACCATGCACAGTACCCAATACGTGCTGAGCAGGTAAAAAGATAGTATGTCTCTTTTGGAGCACAAGACTACAACTCAGACTGTATTTTACCACAAAGACATTGCTTCCTGTTTCACTTTGGTTTTCATTCTGTGTTTTAGGGAGAAGAATATTTCCTGGAAGCTATAGTAATGCCTTTGAATTTCTTAATAACATATCAGAGCTCTGGATATTTTAGGAATGAAGCATAAGTGCATGATAACTCTTGTATTCGCTAAGACTTCTGTCCATATGAAGAACCTGGCAGTCAGTAATGTAAGGGGAGATGTGACAGTAAACTACTGACCATGTGCGGCTACACAATGTTTGCAGAACAGTTTGATGTAGTACTACTTTAAAAGCATAAATTGCAACACACCACAGATCTGTGGTTATGTTTTTCATGGAGAAGAATGTTTTCACAAGAAATTACTATGTTGTAGTAGGGTAGAAAAATTCATCAGCATTTCTTCCCCTCTTCAAAAAGATGGCAAAGGCGGGATTCATGTGATTTTATTTCAGTGTGAACAGTCACCCCAGGATTCCCTTACTTACAGTGAAAATTTCTTTACCTTGAGAGCAGGATTCATCTGACCGACTTTGAACAGATACATTTAATCAGTGCAATCCTGCTGTCAACGACCCCCCCAAAAAAAAAGAGTTCATGAAAGCATGAAAGTGTTCGTGCCAGTGCCTTGGCAATAGCAAAACACCATCCCAATAATCATCAAAAGCTATCCTTGTTACAATCAGGAGGGAAGGAGTAACCGATGCTGAGAAAACTGAGCTACTTAGCTACATTTTCCATTCACAGCATTGTTCTCAAAATGAAAAATGACAGATTTTTATGCGTTCATGTGTAAGTGAAGGAATGACTTAAAGGAAAAACAAAGACCTCTTGAGATCTAACTGATTCAATGCTATAGTTCGGAAGCCATTATTAGTCAGAAAATAAATAGAAAATGCATTTTTAATTTAAGGTAAATTTGTATGTATGATAGTTGGTAACAGAACACTAATTCCAAAAAAATGTTTTCTCTTCTGCCTATGATCAGACTCTTCTGTGGTTTACCTGAGGGAAGCAGAATGGGAAATTAAACACTGGTTAACTCCTTGCTTGCTCTGTATTAGGTAACGCAGAGTGTTTTGCCGTGCCATGCATCAAATATTTGAGTCCTTCAGTGGAGACTACAGGTACTTATTATTATATATACAAATATTCAAAGCTTTCTTGTTGCCATTCCCACACTTGTTCCCATCTTATGACATTACTATGACTGTGGGAAGACTGTAGCCAACCCAAGTTGGAAGAACTTTGCAAAGTAGCAGTGGTCTCTGTGTATCTACATCAAAGTAGGAGTATGTTTATTATTTTTGTTTTAAGACATTACCCAAATGATCTAAATCCAGACTAAATTATTACAATGTTAGACAATACACAAACATTCCCTGCAAGGAATATACACGACGAACAGAAACACAGGAAAAATACCGATAAGGATTAGATAAGGATTAGTTCTTTCTTTTGGGGCATTCAACTATGTGTTTGAAACTCATAAACTATGAGTTTTAAATTAAATTTATGTTCCAAGTTCCTTACACTGCCATTTTTCTTCTTCTCCATTACTCATTTGTTGTGAATGCTATGATGACATTCCCAGAATTGCGATATTTTATGACCCCCTTCTTCAGTCCTCAAAAACATACACTGGAGAGATGTAATCGAACTCATAAAAATACCTTAATTGTGCATTCATTTAAATGACCTTTGAGATCTTCAAAATGAGGTTCAGGTGTTTGCATACTATTGGACCTGCTTACAACATACACCATGAAATGCTTGTCAGGTGTATGTTGTGGGCTTTATTTATTTTAAATGCGTGCTTCTCAAAAGATAGGTTTGTGCTTGACAAAAGACAAATTGCTCAGTGTTAGAAAGAGAAGACCCAAGCAATTGGGAGTTGTGGAAAAGATTTTTGTTGTTTAGAAAGGACACCCAATTGTAACTAAAACATTTCTTTTCTGAAAGGAAGTGCAAACAAAGAAGTAATTTTAAAGGGCAAAATTTCCTAGAATCACAAAAAAAAGAACTAATGAAAAAGTTCATTAAATACAATGAGCTTTTTGAGTCAATGACTGTTTCCTTTGTTTCCTTGATCCTTTTTTTCCTCTCTACAGAAGTACTGGGGCTGAATAGACTGACTGGGTTTCTCTTGGAACAAAAAAAATCCGCCAAAACTACAAAGCCAAACAGAACTTCCATGAGACTCTGTTAATTCAGAGAAATACTTTCCTGTGGCATATTTCTCTGATCTCAGTTTCCTGGGAGTTATATAGGGGAATGTAGGCCTCATACAGTCAGTACAGCTAACAAATACATATCAGACTTTATGAACTTTACGCAATGCTGCTCTTTACTTTTCTCAGTCACATATAAGAGGAAATTGTCCTTCTATATATATTAAAGGCATGACATATACTGAGACCTGGACTTCACATGTCTACATTGCTCATCCAAGCATTCTGTAATTCAGACATTGCAAGATCACCATTGCTCTGAGACTAACCACAGGCATCCTATACATCTCAATAGCCAATGTTTTACGCGATGTCATACCTTCTGGGAAGGACTTGTCCAACATTAATGGTGTAACATTGCTGCAAGGGCTGATAGAAGAGTGTGGAGAACTGCATGATCAGCATCACCAACCTCATCCACAGAGCAGAAGCAGACCTGAATGCATGCTGACAGGTGAATAAGCCTCATCTTTCTCCTCAGCCGGGTTTCAGAATTCAAATGTGGACCTTCACTGAAGCATTTTTGGCAAAAAATACTGCCTTGATCCCACGCCTGACCCTACACTTGCAGTCTGAGATGTATGGTTACCTTCCTAAATAAAACAGCTCTAGGACAAGAACTTAAATAATGGAAGTCTCTGTTCTGTGCCTTCACTGTTTAGCTGTTGGCTCATTCTCTGGCTCTATTCTGGACTGCTCCAACCCTCCAAATAATACCAGTGAATATTTTATCTCAGGGATGTCTCTCAAAAGACAGTCCAGGATAAGTCTATCTCATATGTGACTCTCTCCAGCCACAGCTGTTCTTGAGCTTTATCCTGGGAAACTTTGCATCCTCAGCAACTTTCAAATCCCCCCATGCCACATCCCACAGCATGAAACACAGTTTCTTGGATTTCCTGCTATGGAAATGCCAACCTCTTTGCTAAGCTGCAGAAAAGCCCTTGCATTGAACTATTTAAAACAGTTTAAGTTGTCAAGACATACAAAGCACATGGATTAGTGCCAGACCAATAGAAACACCACACTGGGCCCAGAGGGACTCCAGAACAGAGTTCTCCATGGTATGGACACAACACATTTGCTCATCCTAAGTACTGTAGATGCGAGATTCTTCACTCTGTTTGCCTGCAGGGATAGGTATTGGTGCCTTGTCTTCTTTTATTTAGCAGTATTGATCTAACCAGACTGTCACCTAAACTAAGCACTTGAGTTTTGAACATTGTTGATAAAGAATACTCTGAACTGCCACAAAAAATGTAGGAAAAAGGCCCAAGCCCATATGACTTGTTCTATGCGGGAAGCAGAGTAAGGCAGAATCATTGAAGGGCTGGAAAACACAATACTGGCATTGCCTAGGCAACGTGCACAGAATAGGAGATGGCACGTACTACTAGGCAGAAAGAGCACTCAGAAGAAGGTCTACACCATTACCACATTCCTGCTTTCATTGTGGATTCTGTGTATTTATGTTTTCCTTTCCTTCTAATTTGAAATAAAAGAGGGCAAACTACTTGGTAGCATAATATAACTATTCCTGTATAATAAAGGCACCCCACAGTATCTTTATGCTGTTATAATGAGTGTACCATCTCTGAGAATTATGAAATTACCACTTCAACAAAATGCAACACTGCTGCCATGTAGAGTTTGTAAGCATGATAGTTCACTCTGAAATGAATGCAAATGGTTTTTGTGTTCATTATGGAGATCTCTCTATCTATCTTAATTCATATATCAGACTTTGGTAGTTGATACATCCATCAGGCATTCCTCAGTGTTTTTCAAACCTTCAGAGAAGCAGTCTAACTGCATTCCTGAATTAAGATTTTAAAGTCATTAGGGTGGGAACATGTAAGGAAAAAACACATTTAGAACTATAATGAGAGTAAAGGAGTCTTTTAAGTCAATTATAAATAAGCATATGTATTAGAAATTACAAAACTTCATACATAGCAAAAATACACTGGTAACAATTCAGCAATTAGGGGATTACTGCTAAAACAAAAGATCTCTTTTAGCTCTTGTTGGCAAAAGATAATATTGAAATTGTGATTAGAAAGTGGGAATTTTCCAGACTGTCACTGTAGGGTTTTCCAGGTGGATTTACACCTGCAACTGGCCAATTGAAAGTAGTTTGTCAAGAGCAGCATTCAGTATTCCATAACCACTTGAAACAAAAAACAGCTTTCCATATGGCCGAGACTAATTCTGACACCACAGGTGCTGGACTGTAAATTTATAGTTTGTATGAGTAAAGAAGTAATGCCTACTTTCCTTACAATCCTGATTCCATAGGTGTGACATCTGTATCATTAATGCCACTCACAGGCATACCGAAGCAAGCTTTTAATTGATGAGCTGTGTATGATTACTGTGTTGTCATAGTACAGAGCTCAGCATCAGTTGTAAAACCTGACCAGGAGCCTGTGTAAATACGTGGATTTCTAGCCCATAGCCACAAACTGCAGTGTAGTCATTCTTGTGAGAGGTGCAAGACAAAAAAGGGAGAAACTATAAATTCTGTTTTATAGGCAGACATTTCAAAATGCACATAACCATCTAAAGATGCAATTAGGTAATGCAATGAGGCAGTTAGTGGGATTTGCATCGGCATATACATACCTAACTTTTATTTTGTAAAATTTCTTAGAATTGTAATGTAAACCCATCTGTACCATGATAGTCTTAGAAATTTGGTGTAGGGAGTTTAAAGATACACGTCTACTAGTAAATTAAGCAGTACCTGGAAATGTTCCTATGTCTGTTAGAGCAGTTTCTGACAAGATTTTGCCTAATCCAATGAGCACCCTACAAACAAATTTCAGTTTTGGGGTTAAGTAAATTCAGAGACCACATCCAATGGGCAGTTTGAAAGCATCTACCCTACCTGGAAATAAAAAAACATCTTATTAGCATAGATATGGGTGTTCCATGCCAGAGGGCCTCAGTTCCCAGGAACATGCCTCACCACCTTTAATTTACTTAGATAGCCATAACCTAGATGGACTTGTGCAAAAGGTCACCTAGAAAATCTGTGGCAGAGCCAGTGATTCTGCCATATCTTGGAATGCCTAACTCAAAAATATAAACTATACAATAAAATCACAGTAAAAATTGTTTCCAAAAGTACAGCATTTTTTTATAATAGAAAATATTTTTCTATGATTGCAATAAGAAAGAAAATGTAGGCAGTACAAGTACTACAGAACATATACAAAGAAAGACCTTGTGATTAACAGAAAAACATTGCTAAAGAAGTTTCAGAATAACATTTCTACAGGGGTACTTATCACAGACAAGGATGGTAGAACGAAACTAGACAATGTTGGAATCCATTTATTTAAGTGCCTGCAGTTATCATTTCAAGGCAAATGAAGCAATAATAAATACAGAGCATTTGAAAGAAAGATAATCTCTATCCACTGCATTTTAATAAACAGTAATCACAAAAATCAATGCGGGCACATTGGATCTGTTTTTCTATTAGTTTTCCTATTACTGTTCTCCCTTTCTCTTCTCTCACCTCCCTTTTCTATCTAACACTTGATGGAATGATCTGTAGTTTTTATTTTTTCGGAGTTTCTGAACTTTGGTCTTTATTTTTATTTCAAAAGCTGAATTTAAAACTTAAAAATTATTTTCCTCACTTGTAGTATCAACACTACCAGTCCTAACACCTAGCAATCAATGTATATCTTCATTTATTTTCTTTTTGCAATCAATAGGTCAGAACTGGTTCTTGATAATTTTAATCAGTATTAGGGTAGCTGAGAAGGATGACACTTCCCACGATGAAGTCTGGGAAGGAGAAAGTGGATCAGTAATAAAAGTCAGGTAAGTTTATTTATGAAGTATACTCTGTCTCCACCCATTTTTTTAAAACACTGCTAGGAAACTATAAGATCAAATTTTACAGATATTTACCAGAAACATGATTATTTCTCTGGGCAATAAAACGTTTTCATCAAAGTCAACATTTACCAGAAAGTAAAAATACTTTCCCCTTGCTCAAATCTGATTGCGTATCAAATTAACCACTGAAATTTAAGCATAATAAAAATATTCAGAGAAATTATGAAAAAAATAAAAATCTGAGTCTAATTTAATGCACATTTATTATACCTATACAGAAATGAGAAAGAAAAACTTGGCTGCTGACTAGAGAATAAAACTAAATTAAAATTATTTACAGTGATTTTCAATCAAATAGGTTTCTGGTTTTAAAGTGTGAACCAGGTGTTTGTTGCATCCTAAAATAAATGCCTAAGTGAGAAGGATTGAATCATCTTCTGGATTTATCTGTCTGTGTCTGTTTACTACAGAGGATGCAGTTCTTGACATTTAAGTCATACAGCTAATGTCATGTGAGTGAATCCCATTCTACAGAACAAAGGTAGGATATTAGAATGACAAATAAAAGGAAGGATGCCAGATCACCCTCTCAAACACTGCCCTGCAAGAGGGAATTTTTGGAAATTGCACAAAGTGCCTCCTTTTGTGTTAGGTAAGTGCAAGCATCCCAAGGCAAGTGAAAACCTGAAGTTTCCTTCAGGAAATACAGCTGGGTCACCTCAGAGCTGGCACTGAGGTCATGCCTAAAAAGAAGAAAGTAGTGTTTGGTTTTGAGACGACCAAACACATCAGCGCAGATGAAACCATTTTCCCTGGTAGCTTAATATATCCATTTTGGTATTATTTACTATGATGTTACTGGAGGATTAAGTAAAAATGAGAACCATATGTGTTAGGAATTGTACAAAATAGCAAATGGATCTTCTCCAAAGGGCTTTCAAATGGACAAAATAAGGAAAAGGGTTATGACCCTCAAATGGAGTCAATAATCATGTTAGTTCCTAAACTGACTTGATGGATTCTGTTTGAAGGAGATTGCTTTAACTGAAAGAATATAGCAGAAAAGTACAAGACCAGAATGGGAAAAAAAAAGAGTTTGCTGAGCAGCTACGGGATGCCAATGCAATGAAAACACTATGGATGGATGGACAGAAGTGTTGACTTGGTGTACAAAAGCAACTTACACGTGTCATGTTCTGTGATCAGCTTTTGCTGGCTTATCTGTTTGATTTTTTTTTTTTAATTATTTTTTATTTCCTCTAAGATACGTGAAGGTAAAATAAGGAATCGCAACATGGATTTGAGTGCCCCTGATACATATGTGAGTTTCTTCACAAACACCTAGTTTTGGAAGGAGATGTAGAGAACGATGACACAAATAAGCTCCGCTGTACATATTCATCAATGCAAAAGTTTGAGTTTCATATGTCTTTGTAGCTGTACTAACTTCAACTTCTGTTAGTTTGCACTCCATGTTGATATTTCAACAAATGACCTGTATCACAGCTGTGGTAGGCAGATTCTTACATATAAATTAACACTGTTAATGTCAAGTAGTCAAGGTTCAGTGCTGACCATCATTTCATATTATGTCATGCAAAGACTTCAAATATCACGTCCCTATGTTGCCTGTTTTTACTGACAACTAAGCATCCTAAGCATTGTAGCATTTTGTCAGTTCAGCAGATCCAAAGCCATCCATCACTGCTGCTATTTCTGTCATACGCATTTAACTTCAGCATCAGCCAACAGTCTGCAGTCTTGGTTACTGATCAGTATCATCAAAAGTGTCAGGTGGGGAGGGAATTTTTTTTTCTCTCCAAAAGTTACTTAATGTAAGGTTTGATATAGACACTTCCCTTAACAAGTTTTCTATTTCATATTTGATATTCGAGTATGGGAACATTTTCAGAATGATCTTTCATAATTATTTTTGATTTTTAACATCTTAGTTAACGCTTTAAGCGTCAATATGGGGTGTTCCGAGAATGTTTATTTTCTTCTTCCTAAAAGTCACAACCAAAAAACATGAGCTTCCTAAAATCAAGGGAAAGGTTCAAGAGATCCTATAGTCTAAAACATAACTGATTTCAAAGACATGTAAAAAAAAAACCCATGGAAATTTCACTGAAGTATTGTTATGTTAGTTTATATTGATTTCAAAGTTAAGGTTCTTTTTGATGATGAATGAAAATTATTTAGGAAAGTACCAAAACAAAATTTAAATCCCATTGATCTCAGATTATCGTCTAGCAACCTTCTGGAATAGGGTAGAAACAGTCTTATTAACAAACATTGTGAACTGCTGCTCATCTTATTTTTTTTCAAAGGTGTCTTTTTACACAAGCCTGCTCTTCAAACTCTTTGGAAAACAAACAAATGAACTTTTAAAGGGGAAGATTGACTCAGACCACAGATCAACTGGATTTATGTAAAGAAGTGGCTCAAAATCAAAGTTCTAAAGCCTAAAATTCAAGGATTCCTGTGCTGTGGAAGGATACTAGTAAGGGTAAAAAACCACTAAAAAATGTTATGCAGTTCTGTACACAGTCAAAAACTGCCAGGGTCTAAGCTGGGGCTCACACAGCAATGTGCTCATGATCTACAGAAACAAAGCCCAAACATCAGAATCCTAATATACTAAAACCCCAAAAAACTATTTAAATATCTTGTGATTTAAATAACCCTGATGATTTCTTAGATTTTTCTTGTCAGTGAGAACACAACATTTTTTTCTAACTTTTTTTTTTGTAGTTGCATAGCTGTAAGTGAAAATTTATTCAAAAAATTGAGTCGTTTAAAATCTAATACAGTTGACCATAGCTGAAATTCTAACTGGAGTTATTGTCAAAATTTCAAATTTAACAGTGCTGTTCCTCATACCTGAAGGAGCTATGTGTATGTATGTGTGAGCATGTATGTATACACACAGACACAAAATGAATATTGAATTAGTATATATCTTTGATTTTCAAAGAAAAAAAAGAGAAAAGCCCACAGCACGAACACCGAAGATCTGATTTCTTTACCAAGGCTAAGGCAAAAAAGAATAATAAAGAGAGCTCTTCAATAGATGCTAGATTTATTTATTTACTGTATCTATGGATTTTAGAAATTGTTATTCTTTTTCTTTTTAAAAATAGTAATAGATTTTTGAATTTTCTTATGGTCTTCATAACCTTGGAGAAGTTGAGAACTATTAAATTTCATAGTAGACAGCTGTTACTTCTCAGTAAAATGATTGGACTGTGATTTGCCATTTCAAAAAAAATCATTAATACAAGCAGAAAATGAACGAAACTAGGGAAATAAAATGAAATTTCTCCAGATCCTTGCTTTTTCTCTCCCTGGATTCACTTTTCTAATATGATAAAATATAAAATTATTTTAAAAGAAAAATAATAGGAAAAAATTCCTGGGATCCTTTCTTCATAGTTACTTCTAATGCTGCAATAATTAACTTTCAAATAATGGTACATTAGTTAATCGCCATATTGAAATGGAATTTCCATGGATACACATATAATGTGGATATTAATAATACGTTAGTTCATCATGATTAATCTTTTAACAATTAATATGAAGTGAATGAATGAATGACTGATTAGTCATTTATTAGGAAAGGAAGATGTGCAATTATGTCCTTTCTGTACTGAACATTTTTTGCCAAAAGATTTTTTTCACCTACAGTAACAAAAAATATGATATGTAAAGGTTAATGCTATGAATATTTTTTCAATTTCAAATAATGTAGATCTAAGATGTGTTGATACATATGAGAACACTATAAGAGTTGTCGCTTGTTTTAATTAGAAAACATGGCTATTCATATGAAATAAGAAGGAATCAACAGAGGGAGAAAAACATACTTTTATACCTTAAACTGCATAATTCCAACTACCTCCCCCCCTGCAAGAAATAGTCGTGAAATGGTTGGACTCTGGAAACCTCAGAAATAGCTCTTTGTAAGTAGTGTGTATTTGGTGGTTCTGAAATAAGTCACCCAAAACCTGAATCGTTTTAAGGTAGTTAGAAAATGTAAGTTATCTAATTAATTGTTCTAATTGTCTAACATATGCAGGGCCATACAAGGACATAGGTGAACGAAGTGGGATTTAGTTGAATGTGGACTTTTGCATCTCAAATTGTGATATTGAAATCATGTTTATCAGCTGCTTAGCCTAGAGGCTCCACCCAGTGCTCAGGGCAGCTGATTGTGGAAATTTTACAGTTTTACATGAAGGATAGATGCTAAGCTTCACATCAGTCCGTTAATGCTAGTCCATTTGTTAGAGGAAGTTGAATGCTAATATAATTGACCTCTGTGGATTACCTTAGTTGTGGGAACACTTCAGCAGAGAGGAAGAATTTCTACACCACTGCCTTCAGTGCTTTTCTGTTCTGGGAGTACCTAGCCTACTTGTCAATATGGTTTGAGCAGAGATGACTCCAGTGCTCTTCTCTTCACCTTTTCCAATGTCAATTGTGTCCCACTGAGAACAGATCTCTTAAATTTAAATGGCTCTTTTAATTTTTTTCTCCATTTTATATGTATCTAGATAAAATAATTTTTTAAATAAAAATTGGTTTCTTTGCTTATAACAATTGACATTTCACAAAAAAAGTCTTCTGGGAGCTACCCTTAACCAGAGAAATTTCAAGTTCAACAGCAAAAAATATGTCCTGACAATCACAAATATTTGAAGACCAGCTTCTATAAATGTTTCAGCTTTGCGTGCTTTCTGATACTAATAACAAAGATAGTACTCCTGTGGAATATGCATACTATGATATACATTTTATGATCACATTTATTTCCTTTGCCTATTTATAATAATATATTTTGGTCTTATTTAAGTAAATCAAGTGTTACAGTTAAATTTTCTAACTATAACACTAGTCCCCAGTGAACACAAGAATGTATTGACATTGACCTCAATGATCAGAATGCCACCATACAGTCCATAAAAAGTTGAAAAAAAATAATCAGTAAACCAAGCAATTAATTCACATGTATTGATGCTGTAGGATAAGTCATATCTGGTCCATATTTAGATGGATGATTATGTATGTCACTCTACAGGATCAGAAAAAAAAATAATAATTCATTAGGTGTTTGCTTTCCAAAGATGAATCATGATTCTGAGCAATGACTAGGAAATAGAGCCATGGTAGAAGAAACGTACGTGGTAGTTTATTTTCTGAAGTGTTCAATATGGTCAGTTTCACCTCAGCAAAAGCTAGAAAAATAGCAACTGTGCAATAAGAAAAAAAAGACATAGAAGGAAAAGGAGCCTGACCTGTCTGGTATGCTTATTAGAATGGTATTGAATTTGCTTCAACAACAGTAATCCACTTCTGAAAGATGAAGTATCATGGCATCGATAAAAGTGGGTTATTACTATTAAGTCGTATTAATAATACCTTATATTCCTAGAGAAACTTCCATGCTAAGGTTTCACATGAGCATTATTATTGCCAATTTATAAAATGACGAACTAAGCTTTATTTAGAAGCCAAATTTTCAAAAGAATTTCCTGTTTACCTGGTGATCATTTTTATGACTCCAGCAGCACAAACCAGTGTATACCTTATTTGGAAAAGAGTCCAGAAAAGATTGCAGAATAAGCTTGGTTGCATACCAGATTCTGCCTGAAATTTCAGGTCTCTGGTTTCCAGCTGAAGTTTCTGTGGGATGTTTAGCTACCATGCGTAATATATATATCAGAAGCAAAGCCAGCCGCTGCTTCACCGCTAGGAGAATCTTGAATATGCTAAAGAAATCCAGAAAGATTGGAGAGTGGTGAGCAAATGGAAGGTTCAAATATTAACACTAGTTATCTTCAAGTGTCTCTATCAAGGTGTCAAGTACTGTTACCCTTTCACTGATAAGAGCAGAAGCACAGGACGGTCTTCATGGATAGTCCTGAGTTCTTCCACATGCTGATCATACCTGGTCGTATCTAAGACAAGATTGATCCAGAGGCAGCACAGCAGAGCTCAGAACTGGTGTTTCTTCTACGTAGGCATACCATATGATTTGCCCAGTTGCAAACACTAAGGCAGTAATTTATAGCAAGTCTTAGTGCGGTGTCCAGCACTATGTGTCCTTCTCCAAGCAGCTTTTTCAAATTTCCCAGGGAAATTCACAGTTAGCTCTTGGAGATGATAAAATATGAGGTGACAAGCTCATTGGTATTTGAGAGAAAAAGGTATTCAGGATAGACAACAGTCTTCCACTGACTATTATTTCAGTCAAACTTCTGGAGCACTGATTGAATAGAAAGAGTAGTGAAACAGCTCTGCTTCAATTTGCTATTCTTCTCTGTCAAAGTCCCTATTTTGTGGTGTGCTGATGCCCAATCAAGTTTACCCTTGCAGTTTTGAAGTTTTCTGTCTGCTGATACCTGAATTCTGAGGAAAACCTAAATGAGTTTTCACTGCAATCACAGCAAAACTGAAAATTTAGGATTTTCAAAGCCAAGAAAAAGGTCTATATTAGGAATACTAAACCAAAATCTAAGATAAACTTTTCATGTGAGTGGGATGTCCTAGTTCTATCTGTGTTACTATAGTAACTGGCTAATTATTCCATCTCCTCCTCCCCTGCCCTTGTGTGCATGGAAACTTTTTTTTTTGTATATAGGATCTATTCACCATCCAAGAACTATGGAGAGGTGGCATAATTGTTTGGTGGTGCCAACTTCTTGTTCTGAACTATTTTTGAAAACTAAAGTTTCACTTAAGTCTTTGTCATAAAGCAAATCAAAGGGTTTGCAGATAAAATAGTCAGATCAGATCAGTCTCTTTTTTTGCAGCACGTGCCTGGAATGCTTTTTAAGACATTGCCTGAAGTGGTAATGGTAATGACAGTGATGTACCTCCTGATTTTGCACAGAGCTTCATTTTGCATCGTATTTTCAAAATCACGAGGATTTGAAGTGTTAGTGTAACCAGAAAAAGCCTTACTAATTTCCAACTTGAGAATATGCTGATTTATTTCCTCACTTTCAGGGGGGAGAAAAAAACCAAACCCATGGCACCCTTCTTACTGCCTGGTGTGGATTTAGTGGAGGAAAGAGAAGGTGTCAGTGGGTTAGTGGGTTCACTTTTCCCTGCCAATTAACCACCTGTTTGGTAACCTGGCGCGGTGTCGCAGGCTGCCCATTAATGGCAGGAGGATCTACATGGCACAGCATTTGGCCCTGTTGCTTTGCACTCTTCAAAAAGTCTCTTGAGAAAAGAGTGCAGATGTTCTTAATGAGATATGTTTGGCATCCTGTGTATACACAAGGAAGCAGAAAACTATGCAGTTTCCTGCTATCAATCAACAAGCAGCCTTGATAAAGCTGCTGCAGAGAGATTGGCTTGCTCAGGCCTGCATAATGTCATGGAAGTGCAAGCCATTTTATCACTGACTCATTGTGAGCCTCCCTTTAGAGGTCTTTTGGGACAAGATTATTTTTTTATTTAATTTGCATTAGCAGATTTCTTCTTGATCAACTTCTTGGTGGCCAGTTCTAATTCGCTTTTCTTAAACATCAGACACTGCAAAATGTGATGAATAAAGTTAAGAATTACACCTACTGAGACTAAATTAGAATTTAGCTTAAAATGTAACAGTGTTCATGAAGAATTTCAAAATTATCTGACAGAAAGAAGGGACTGTTGTTCTAAGTTCTTTAATTGGAAGCCCATATGCTTGACTGAGGAGTAGATGAGAAAGAAGAAAAAGAGTCTTAACTGGTAAATTCCTCCCCTTCCAGGCTCCCACTGGGGGGAAAGAGGAGAAGGAGAGGGAACAGATATGCTACGTCTTGTTTACATATAAGACTGGTGTTTGTTGGACAACATCCCTCCTCCTGGGATATCAATGTGAAGTGAGAAACAAATGTTCAATTGATTGTTTAACAGCCTTGTCTCTGCTCAGATGCCACTACCAAAACGTGAAGCGAGAGCATAAATGGTGGCAGAAAAGGCTAAGTCATCTTCTACTTGTTGAAAATGTCTAATTTTTTTTTTTTTCCAAATTAAAATACTCAATCTTTCTATCTCTATTGGATGCCACAAAGTAATAAGGTGCCCTCATTTACCAGCCTGACCTCTCTGTTCCATACAGGGCTCTAATTATATGTCAGAGAGGGAGAAGAAAATGCCCTCCTTAGAAATTTACCTCAGATTTTTTAATTTTACTTCGCAGATCTTTCTTATAATGTGTTCCTGTGGTTTTGCTGGGTGAGATGATACTTACTTTAAGAATATCATGCTAAGTTAGTGACATTTCCTTGAAGTTGTCTGCCTCCCTGCACAGATAATGAAACATTTCATCAGCTTCCCCACAGGAAACTGATCTTTACTTTTAACCTCTCTCTTTTTTTTTTTTTTCCTGCTAAGACAAAGCGAAAAAGAAAATATCTTTAAAGTGTTTATTCAATCTAAACATTAGCTTGCCTTTCGAAAAGTTTCACAGCTTTTGGCTTCACAGAATCCAGAGTTGAAAGCAAAAAGGGTCCAACAACATTCAGGGAAAGACAAGACAGTAACTCTCTCCTGTAGCATTTACACATGGGTAAAAATTGATTCCAGTGTTTCTGTGAGATCATTTCCATGTTGAGTATATTGCTAACTCTACAGATAGTTTCAAGTATTTCTTTCAGCTGGTTCCTAGATGAAACATTTGTAATAGCTGCAGCATTTGCAACTGCTGTATGTAAATGGATCTCTATAAACAAATGGCACAATTTGATGGGTAGGAGGCTAGTATCAGACTGAAGGTTACATGCCTGTAATACAAGACATATCTTTGGTACATGATGACATATTTGATGACATATAGATTCTATTAGCAAACATTTTCCAATAAAGGGAGCACGTTTAAAAATCTGTGTCACTGGTCAAAGAGAAGTCACTAGTTCAGTAAAGAAATTACAGATGAGATTGTACAGATATTGGTCAGACTAGGCTACGATAGTGGTTTCTTATGACAATGAAATCTATCAGTCCAAGGATTTATGAAGTCATAGGTGATTCAGAAAACTTGAGAAATTACTCAGATTACTCATCTCACTCAGATGACATCTACTCATTCCCAGATCAAGTACAATTAAAATGGCTTAAATTAAAGATCCTTTAGGTGAGTTTACTGTATATCTGTCCCGAACTGAAGTTATTCCATAAAAGTAAGGGAAAGTAACTATGATCAGACTTAAAGTTGTCTTACTAGATTTCTTCCCCTTAGAACATTGCATTTGTTTTTCTCCAACTGTTCTATTTTCACTGTTGAATTGATAGAAACCTGCTACCAGACCCGGAATTCTGCAGGTTGGCTCTTTTAGCATCCTGGGATAGAGAGAAACAATCATGCATTTTGAGAGCATTGAGACTTAGGTGTTTTGTTACCTTTTTGTTTATAATAATTCTGAGTTTATAACCTCATTCTTGTTATTCTTCTGGCTTTTGCCACTATAGTTAGCTGCAACATCCTTATTAAAACCAAGGTATTATTTTAGTTAATGGCATATAGGCAGTAACTGTACGGGATACATCTTTCTTTCCATATTCTCATTTCTGGTTTTGAAGACTTATTTTGTTGTCTGTTTTAATAACTTTTGCAGTGTCTTAGTCTGATTTTTTATTTCTTAATTTTTAATTCTTGATTTTTAGGTAGTTTCTATAATTTTTCTGTGCTTTCCTGCACATTTGGCTCTTTGCATTTTCTTGGTATCCTTCTTAACAGTAGGTCAAGCTCATCCTTCAAATTCATACTCCTCCTCAAAGTAATAACAAATGTCCTCTCTGTTTCCATCCCTTAACTTTTCAGACCAGTTGGTTTTATCAACATTTTACTGAACTTCATTTAGGAAGTGTCTCCTATTGATACCCATAACTTGTTTTACCAGTCTGTTTTTGTCTATCTTTCAACTTAACAGACAGAATGAATTGATGATTACTCCATACAAGTTATGTAACAGCTATTCTATCAAATACTAATTAGTATCAAATTTGCATGTAAAATAGAATGACGTCTTGCTAATTCTGTTGCTAGTTGGTGAATTGCTAGTTTTCATGCTGAGGAGTAGCTGATATCTGCTATTATCAATACCAGTTATTCTCCAGTTTGTGCATGGGAAATACATTTTTCCTGCACTATGGCTACTGGAAATATTTATTTCTCCAACAGCATTACAAAGATCACAAAATCAAATTTGCCTCTGCAAACCTACAGCAAAATCCAGCAATACCTGATAGAATGTAGTTGCAACTTTTCCTTAAGTAAACTTTGAATAAAATATGTATCTTACTCATACAATGAGATATTGATATTGAAACATTAACTCAAATATTTATCAAGTATTAAGTCATGGAAAACAGAAAACTGTCCTAAGGTTTCAAGATATTCCATAGCCTGGATCACATTTTAAGACAGACACTGCCTTTTGTCCCGTTAATAAATGTCTAACTTCTTCATGACAAATACAGCAGTTGTTTATTTAACATATGATCCAATATAAATAGGAAATCACCTGGAAGATCCCAATAGAGTTTGGTGCAGACTCATCAAAATGTGATGGGAACATATTTAGAGTGTTGTCAGCATTTTTAAATGACATTCAAGTTCTCATGTGACAAACTTAGAAAACTACTGAGCCCACAGAACAGGCTTTGATAAACATTGCCTTGTGCTTTACTTACAACTTCAAACAAAATACTTAATGTTAGCATGACTTACACAAGAGCTTTATTATTTTCATTTAATAAAATTTTTTCCCAAATTAATACATACCAATTAACAAAAATGACAATATTGTTACAGGAATTGTCCCAGTTTCATAGAAGTTTAAACGTTTCATGGCTATTTAGATTAATTTAAGCCAGTTGTTTACAGACAAACTACGATCCTGTAAAAGGTCCTGCAACCCTTTTACTCTCTCTTTCCATCTGCAGAAAATAAACCCTATGCTTAACAATTGAGTTTATTTTTTATTGCTGTGCCCAAGGCAAAATCTCAGATTGGGGTTCGCAATCTCAGAAGACAGACAGATTTAATATATTTGTCACTACCTTGACAGGGTGAAAATATTGCTTAAATTCAGGTGTAAGAGATGAGCCTTTGTGAAATAGATGTAATCCTCATAACGAAATATTTTTCTGGCACTCATTCCTCTACGTTCTGATTAGAAGACATAAGCATTTGTTCTAACTGGCCTAACTGTGGTCACTACTTTTACTCGTATGCTTCCATTTTCCTTATATTACTCAATTCAAAGTCATGTGGGTATTGTACCCTAATTACTGACATCAAGTATTTCTAAATAATTACAATATTTTTCTCAAATATAGAAATGCACTTTAAAAGACTGGAAATAGAAAGGATAAAATTCTTAAATACAGTAAATAGCAGTAATAAAAATATAGCTGTACGCTCATAAAAATGGAGTCTTTTTGAAGATCAAAAGTCGTGTCATGCTAGTAAGTATCAGGTGAGGTGTCCAGGGCTTCAATCTAGAAATACATCTGTAATTGTCTTTTGTCTTTATTTTCTAATTCATATTTAGGGGCTTTAAAGATCTGTTGTAACAGGACTCTTGTTACATTTAATAAGTGCCATGTTGATTGGCGTACTCTAAGTAGGCTTTTCAGTTTGCCTGTGGGGAAATTTAATATAAAAACATTCAACATTCTTTTATTAGTGTTTTTTACTATTCCCAGTCCCATCAGACCTTTGGTGCAAGCAGTGTATTATTGAAAAGCTTATCTGTAAGAAGTGAGCCAAGGGGAAATTCAGCCTTTATTAATATTGACATCATGTTCCTGCACAATGGCTGTCTAAAGAAACTTTTCAATTGGATTTCAACTGCTTTGATGCAGTATAAATGGAAACAACTGAATGCATGATTTAACATAGAACAGTGAAAAATGTTGCAGCCTATATGCTCTAACATAAGGCATGTGTTCAAAGATACTTCGTGGCTGTATCCTACAATGTTTCCCGTCAACTTTCAGTTAGGAAACCAGAAAAAAAAAATAAAAAATTGTTCTTTGCTTTAAGACAGACTCCATTTCAAATGAACTTGTGTTTTTGCACTGTTAACAACAAAGTCCTGTGGAGAGAGATTAGGTTTGGGAACTTGGTGAAAGGGTTCTGGTCCTGTCTTACTTAAAAACCACTGTGCAGCTTTGGGCTAATTGTTTAATGGACTAGATGTCCTGGCAAGGCAAAAATTGCATAGGATTTGGAGTTGGGAAGGCACATTTTCTAGTCTGTGCTGTGCTAATGGAAGGCTAGCTTCAAGCAAAAATCCCTGAAAAGGACAAAGTTCCTCACATTATAATACCTTTAAGAGAACTAGGGATAAATGTAGAGGGCTGTAGCACCTCTCCTATGAGAATAGATTGAGAGAGTTGGGTTTGTTCAGCCTGGAGAAGAGAAGGCTCTGGGGAGACCTTATAACAGCCTTCCAGTACCTAAAGGGGGCCTACAGGAAAGATGGAGAGGGACTTTTTATCAGTGAGTGTAGTGATAGGATGAGGGGTAATGGTTTTAAACTGGAAGAGGGTGGAGGTAAATTAGATATTAGGAAGAAATTCTTTACTGTGAGGGTGGCGAGGCACTGGAAGAGGTTGCCCAGAGAAGCTGGGGATGCCCCATCCCTGGCAGTGTTCAAGGCCAGGCTGGATGGGGCTTTGAGCAACCTGGTCTAGTGGGAGGTGTCCCTGCCCATGGCAGGGGGCTTGGAATTCGATGATCTTCAAGGTTCCTTCCAACTCTAACCATTCTATGATTTTATTATATTCTTTTTAACACATTCATAAAGCTAAAATATGTATACCATTAAAATTATAGGTAGAATACATACTGCATCGACTTAGATTTAGCACTGGTTTTGTTTGAAAAGAATTAAAGCAGGAAAAAAGCTGACAACACCTGACCGGGAAAAGGGAGACCTAATCTAGTTACTTTCTCATGCTAATGAAGAAAGGATGGGAGAGTTAAAGCTGAATTTCCTACACTGGACCAATGTATGGGCATTGTGACCTACAACCCTCCTGCTGGAAGTATGTCTCCATTTAATAATGAACTTAGGATATACTGGGCCAGAGATAGAGGATGTAATAAGGTCTGACTGTCTAGACAGTTCACTAAAGCACTCATTCAGAAGAAGTGCTTGGCCTCCCTAAAGCTCTAGCTACATCTCTAGTTCTATTAGTTATTATCTAATAACTAGTGTCCTTAATAGATATCCTTCTTTATTTATTTTTTTTCCATTTCATGAGAATGGTGATGCTTGAAAATCTGTATTCCAAATAAGAGTTTCACATTGTGCCCCACATATGATCCTTCTGTGTTTTAGGCCTATATGTCCTGACAAGCTCCTTTATGTCGTACAGAGTAATCACAAACGCTTTATCTCAAATTTTTCTCAAGTTTTCCCTGTCCAAAATGTGTTATGTAGTCACTGAAGACTTCATCTATTCACCATAGATGGAGATCAGGTAGATGATGGTGTTGGGTGTTGGCAGACACTCAAGTAGGTTTTGAAGGCGGAACCAAATTATAAAATATTTTCATTACAGTGCAAACAGGCCCTTGAGGAAAGGCTGAATATATTAAAAGGAAAGATTATTCTGTGTGATCCACAGAGGTGAGTTTAGATACTATTCCATGCTCTCCTACTTGATTTCTGCTACTTTTTCATCACAATAGCTTTTTCAGTGGTCTCGTAAAATGGCCTCTGAGGTGTGGTTGTCTCAGAACAGTCACATTGTGAAAAAAAATTAGTACTTTATGTTCTGAATTTCAAAAAAAATAAGAGATTATGTCATTGGGCCTAGGGGAAGGTGAGAAGACCCAACATGATAGGCAATCTTTTTCTGTCTTTAAACTTTTTTTAATTTTTTTTATTTAGTAGGCTCACAACTCTCTGAGACAGTGTAATTTAAGCTAATGGAGAGTCTAAGAGGAGCAGTAACAAAATGAATAGGGCATCAATAAATAGCAAGAACAAATATTAGATCAGTTTGTTCTCAAAAAGTCACAAGGCCATGATGACAGCTGTAATTTATGCAACCTATACAATATGCCACATATAGGACATGTTGTGGGGCAAATGCAAAGAAAGAATATTATCAATGCCTATAAGTATCTAAAGGGTGGTTTGAAGGAGGATGGAGCCTCCTTTTCAGCAGTTGTCAGTGAGAGGACGAGGGGTAACGGGCACAAGTTGGAACACAGGAGGTTCCACTCAAACATGAGAAAAAACTTCTTCACAGTGAGGGTGACAGAGCCCTGGAACAGGCTGCCCAGGGAGGTCGTGGAGTCCCCTTCTTTGGAGATTTTCAAGACCTGCCTGGATGCAGTCCTGAGTAACATGGTCTAGCTCTGGGCAATCCTGCTTCAGCAGGGGAGTTGGACTAGATGATCTCTGTGGTCCCTTCCAACTCTAAAAATTCAGTGAAATTCAGTGAAATATGAAGGAGGTAGATGCAGTTCTGTTGTTAGTTCTACTTCCCAGAAGTATTGCAGTATTCTAGATGCATTGCATCGGCCGAGAATGGTATTTGAGGGATCTCTTAGTCTATAAGACAGAAAAAAAAGAAAAAAAAGAGAAATAGAAATGAAATGATAGATTGTTCTCTTTTGTCTTTTTCTAATCTTGATTTTGTTTTCACCTTGGTAACAAGAATGAAAGAGAAACAGTCATCTTCAGTCCAGAACATCATACAGAGGATTGGGAAATTCTGAATATTGTTCCAGCTCAAATCTGTTTGGCTTAAACTGTCCATGAGGGTTGCATTTGAACAAGAGTATCTTAGGACCTATTCAATTAATTATTCACAGCTTTGGTTTCTGGATCCGAAAAAATTAGATACCACTTGTGAGAGGAGGTGTAGGTGTTCATCTCATCTTGGATCTTATTTCAGGCTTCCTAAGGTAATCGTCTAAAATAATTTGAATGAATCATATTTTGCAACTATCTCTCTCCATTGTTTATGGAGGGAGCCTAGGTAACCAGCTTAGACTACGTGACTACATTTAGACAGCTGAAGAGATATGCCATGATAGATGCCTAATTTTTAGATGGCCAAAGATATATGAGAGAAATATCTGCCTAAATGTTTACCTAATCAGCAAGCTGGTGAGGGGAGGAATCTCTCTTGCTGAAAAATAAAGATGTGTTACTTTCAAATGCAGAAGACACAAGGGTCTAAGCAGAGGAAGATAATGTAAACAGTAACTATGGAGACATGCATCTGAAACAATACCCTGTAATGTCTAGCGATTGTACAAATACATGTGCTTGTTGGACAGCAAAAATACAAATGGAATGGGGGAGAGAAAAAATTATATGAACGTCTTCTATAAACAGCAACTGTACGTAAGTGTGAAACTTGGCAGGTCTGATCCCATTATCACACAGATTGTTTTTAAAGCCAAAGAACACCTTGAAATTAGGTATTGTCTTGCTAAATCTCCTAAGGCATTCCTTCCTTTCTCAGAGGTCATTTAATTTACAAACTCAAGACATAATATACAATATAATATCTTCTCTTTTTTCAAAATATCAACTCAGATCCGCATCTTCTTTCCCTGAGGATGGACTCCCAACAGCTAGGCTATCTGGTCTTACTGACTCTGTCATACTATCTCAGTGCAGTATTTTAGACGCTAAGACACTTTAATGGGAGTGATAAATGGACACTGTTCTAGAAGATGAGGCTTGAATCCTTTTTACAGGACCCAGCTCAGGTTGTCACAGCTGTGCTGAACTTGAGTTAAGGGCAGTAATAAAGCAGTGTCTACTGCTAAATAAAAGTCAGCTTGAGGATGACCCAAGGACCAAGTTGAAGTGATCATCTGTGCTTATGTTGTTGAAGGCTGACCCCTTTTTTTTCTTTTTTGGAAAAAGCCAAGCTGAAACCCTCTGAAAAAAAACAACCCCAGGGAGTAAACTAGCAATTAAACAGTGTGGATGAATGGGCACCAGTGTTTCAGCACTCTCCCCAGCCTTCTTTTAATTTACCAGTGTAGACATACCAAATAGCCTCTCATCAACACTAGTGAGCTTTAAGCAGTGCATCCCTCTCCTTGCTACCTCTAATTTTGGGAGCACAGCGCTGAAACATCCATTCTAGCCAATGCAGGACCAGCTCAAATTACTAGAGTTTCGTCTGTCTCTCTGCCAAATGAAAGGTAAAAGTTACACTTTTTGGATCTAAGCTGGCTTTGGTGGCAGTACAACCATATTTGCATTTGTGCCTGAGCTAATAAATCCAGCCAAATTCACACTGTCCCTGAGCAGAGTCAGCCGGCGTTGTGGTGATTCTCAGCATAGCTAGTCCATAAAGCAGATATGTGAAAACCGAATGTGACTGCGTGAAGAAATATTTGCTCCTTCTGGCCTTACATCGCACTATTACTTTACAGGCTGCATTTTTTGCTTGCAAAGAAACAAAACAAAAGAGCCCCACCCTGAAATAAGAACACTTGGTTTCTGAAAATAAACATAATTACTGCCATGTATTTTGGACAACAATAAATTATAAATAGAACGTTAGTATCTCACAGGAGAATTCTGTCTTTTACACTAGTGACTATGATTATATACCACTCCAAGTATTTAGAAACACAATTCATGTGGCATGGAACAAGAAATGTTTCTGTACTTAATAGAGTTGGCTGCACAGTACATTAAGGAGCTCTATGATTTCACTCTTGAGTTTTTGATAATCTCCAGATAAACTTATTTTATACAGTGGCAGAGTGTATTGCCATGAGGGATCTCTAAAAACTTTACAATACAGTTATTATATAAATAGTAGCTGTGAGAAATCAGTCAAGTTTCTGGAGTGACACATGAGATTCAGCAGGCTCATGGTCCACAGAATTTAAATTAAGGCAATTCAAAATCTGGCCTTTGTGCTTGTTCCACAAAAGGATGACAGGGATTTTTATTTGTCTTGGGACTTTCCCCAGCTTTGCCTTGTGTCCAGTCAAAAATAACTTCTTCAGGTAAAATCTACCTTCATCAGATCAAAATTGAAAGCAGAGTGTTGGCATACGGGGGAACAAGCAAGAAAAGGAGCAAGGACAGCTGAAGGACAGTTTAAGTTTGGAACTGGCAGCAACAAGCTGATAGGGACGAAAAAGAAAAGTGCCTGCAGTTGCCTGCAAAGCTCAGCGTAAACATTTTCTACCTTGACAGTGTTCAAGTAAACTTTCTTCCACACTTGGCTGGCTCTGGTTATAGTGTTAAGAGGCGAGGAGGTGTCAGTGTGCTCCGCTCAGAGAGGAGGGACACCCCTTGGCAAAAGGGCTGTAATCCTGCGTCAGCCAATTTCAGTTGCATGGCGCTTCTTTCTGAAGGGCACTTCAGACCCGCTCGTTTGACTATGGATTTAAAAATGGGAGCAGGTCCCTGAAATTCCGTCTTCTCCACTGATTGTCTTCTCTGACTTCAAGGAAAAAGATAGAGCTCTCCTGGAGACCAGAAAATACCAGTTACTTAAAAGGAAAATACATGCCATTATGTGAATCCTGTCGTATGGCATGAAAATGAAAAGAAGGGGAAAATCAAAGATAGTACCAAAGAAGAAAACTAAAAAAAAAGACACATAGAGCTTTTTTTATTTATTTGGTAAAGCATTGATTTTGCTCTCTTTCAGTCTCCCCTGTGAAATAAGAATAGTAAGTTTAATTAACATGGTTAATGGAATGAAAACAGAGCTAAGAATTTTGCAGGGTAATATTCAGGTTGTAGACCCCTATACTACAAAAAGGAAAAAGGAAATTTCAGAAGAATTTTTTTCTGCCTTGACAGTTTTCTGCAAAGCAAAAAGATTCACACACACACACTCATAAAGATTATCATTGCAAACTTAAGGCATTCTTTATGATTAATAAATATAAAAATACACAATATGTCCAGTCCTGTCATGGAATGCAGCATGTCTCTCACAATAGAAAATATAATTTCATAAAAAGGAAAATTTTAATTACAATCAGAAAACCTTCCAATTTTGTAGTGTTGTTTTCACCAAAAGTTTAAACCATCATGTTTTTCTAACCCTGAACTCCAGCAAAATCCCCTTAATTGGATAACAAAACGTATAAGATGATTGTTAAGCCACACACAGAAAACTACTAATGACAGTGTTAAGGTTCCCAGTAAATTAGCCTAAGGTATTTTATTATATATGAAATCATTCTGCTAGTTTCTAATGATATCTTGGAAGAATGTTTTTTAAATCCCTGAAAACTAAACAGCAGCTGAAAAACTAGAAAGCCTAAAAACCATTACAGATCATCATAAAGCAGACTTGGATAAAATAGGTTAGCTTGTAAATCAGAGCTATAGAATCGACTGCAGGATAACTAAAACAGCGGAAGCAGTACTGTTTGCAAAGGAACTCTAACTCCAAACAATGCATCTCACCAATAGAAAACAAACACATTAAAAGAAAGGAAATTAGTGAAGTCATTACACAAACCCAGCTGGGAACCCAGCTGTTTAAAGATGAAGCAAGCTCTCTAATTCTTGATCTTTGGGAGTGTCTAATTAGAAAACAAACTAAAAAGTTATTCTCCAACACAGTATTAAAATCAAAAGGGAAAAAAAAGCTTCCTCTCAGAATCAGATTCCTTTGCTGTGACAGAGCAGGTTTTTGGAAGGCTGAATAACCAAGCAAAAGAGAAATGTTACTACTGCAGAGTTATGGCATCAATTAAGCTTGAGTAAGGGCAGCGATGTACACAAGCATAATACTATGAAGTATATGTGAACAGCTCTTTTTTTGCAACTTACCTGTTATACTTTTACTCACTGTTTAAAACATTAAATAGATACATTGCAAGCCCACAGTGTTAATCACTTTGCTTGAACAAACCAATCAAGCACTGTTAAGAATATAATGGTAAATTGCGCTTAGGACCACAGACCATTAACTTTCTGCCCAAGGCCACCTTACCTGCAGGAGATGCAGTGAAATATGTTTGTTTAATTATAGAACTCCAATCCTAACTTTGCAATTCTTTGTCTTCGTGGCACTACTGCTTTGTTATTGATAATTTTAATGCACAAAGGAATAAGAAGGGTATTGCAAGCATATTGACAGACTGTCAGATTGACAGACAAACATGAGAGGATGAAGAAGACTGGATTTGAAATAGTACAGGTAAGGATACGTTGACTGGAGGATTACTGTAACATTACTTTTGACCATATGCCTTTAGCAGTCTTAGGACTTTTGGGAAGATAAATGTGAAGATAGAAAGCTTTTCTGAGAGAGAGAACCTTTGTAATCACTCTTCTATTTTGGGGTATTTGTCATTAGGTTCAGTGGGAAAGCCAAAGGAATTGGAGATCCTTTTCCCAACTAACTTCAAAACATACTTCAAATGGATATTGTCCCCACAATCCTCCAAAATGGAATTTGTTTGAACTATTTTTTTTTTAAATGTTTCACCACACTGTTTGCTCCTTACATCTTCAAAATCTCTTAACTGTTTTTATTTTGCCTCATTTATTATACCTCATCTGCTACAAAGGCATACTTTATGTCATTGTAATGGTCATGTTTAAACTACAGTTGTAAAACAACTTCCCAGTATGATTCAGTTCTAGAGTACCATCCGCTTAAATGCTAATACAATCACCAAGAATCCAGTAGCGGACAAGGTGAGGTTTAAAGTTTCAGATGATTTAGTGCAAGAGAAGGATCTTGAGGCATTAAGAACAGTATTAAAAAAAAAAAGTAATTCTTCACATGATGAATTACTGTGCAACGAAATTGTTTTAATGTGCACTAACTTTTTAAGAATGCTATGTGTCAGCTGAATATTAAGCTTGAAGATACTGGAGTTCATATTTTAAAGACAAAGAGTACTTCTTTTTACATTATATGAATAAAACTTTAATTTGGTATAATATTTGGAAGCATGTGGGTTCACTTTTACAAAAACACATTATCTGTCACCTACCAGTTAGTTTGCAGGTTAAATTTTGCTTGTTACCTGGGAGAAAAGACTGACACCCCACCTTCCTACCTTTCAGGTAGTTGTAGCGAGCAATAATGTCTCCCTTCAGCCTCTTTTTCTCCAGCCTAAATAACCCCAGCTCCCTCAGCTGCTCCTCGTAAAACTGGTGCTCTACACCCTTCACAAGCTTCACTGCCCTTCTTTGGACACGGTATAGAACCTCAATGTCTTTCTTCTAGTGAGGGGCCCAAAACTGAACACAGTATTCAAGCTGTGGCCTCACCAGTGCCAAGTACAGGGGGACAATCTTGACATTGTTCTAGCAAAGGAGTATGTTTCTGGTTTTGCAATCCATCCACTGCCCTCTTCTTTGAAACAATTCAATCATCATTAGGAAAAAAAAGTGGAATTTAATATCACATACAAATATTAGGTACCTACACAGAAAACCACTGCTCAGGATGGAGTATTTGATATTTTATTTGGATGAGTATTGGCTTTTCTTGTAAGCTTTCAAAGAACTTTTTAAGAAAACTCACTCTACCAGGAGGGAAATAAAAGAGGTAATCTCAAAATATTTTGTAAATTTAGATGGTTGGAAAAAATTAAGTTTCTTAATAATGATGTAGGTCAAGGGAAACAAGTGCACTTGAAATTTGTGTGAAGTGTGGGAGGCTTCTGAACAATTCCACACAAGCAAATGATCTTGCTCACAAATTATACCTTTAACTTGTTATTCCATTTTTTCTGCCACCTATAATTTTTTTCATTTTAAAGTATCTTGCCCTTTCTGTTTTCTTTCCTTCTACCTGTTTTAATCTGTCTTCCATTTGTTTGTCATATCTTATTAGGAATGAAATCTCTCCAGGGCAGGGAACTTGTCTTATTTATTTTTATAGAATTCTGGCTAAATATATAGTATTATGTAAATAATTTTAATTTTAAAATAATAATACTTCCGTATCAAGACTGATTTTGAGGTTTATGCTCAATTTTTATTTATTATGCTCCTTATGTTGTTGCCAAGTTGGGATTTTTTTCATGCATATTCAAATACTTACCTTTCCTTATTGAGTACCTAAATCAATTTAGTTTACTTAAGCAACTGTTTTTCCTATGAGGAGTCCCAATTTCAGGGGGCAAAATCATAAGCCTGCTCACGGTAATTAGAAATTTACCTTTTACTTTACCAGGGACAAGATTTCACCTACAGCCTTGGCAGGTAGTGATCCCTGTGCCATGACCTGCTATTAATCTGATAGCAAGGCAGTCTGTGATTCCAGTTGCCATCAAATGCGGAAGAATCTATAAACTACTGTCCTCCTCTTTCATTCGATTGTGTCAAACCCATTCTGCCTAGTATCTCTTTAACTTCTTTCATTTTTCTTTATGGTTTCTTCTTTTCTCTGCAGTTATGCTCATTTCTTTAACAGGAAGAATGTTTTTGCCTGACATTCTTCCTTTGGCAAATGTGCTTCCCCTGTTGCTCTGAGCTATGCTTTTCTTATGCCTTTTACACCTTCTGTTTTCTTTGGGTTTCTTCCCCCAACCCCTCTTTTACTTACCTTGATCTTCTAATTCCCAAACATTTTATTTTTTTAATCTTAGTTCTTCCAAGTCTACTCTCCTCACCCCCACATTGTCTAATAATAGCATTCTGTTGCTTTACATTCATTAGTGAAAAAAAACCCATCTTCTGAAGAAGCTAAATATTATTATTATTACCCTTACTTTCCAAACAGGAAGGCAAAACAGAAAGGCAAAGTGATTAGACAAAGCAGGAGGAGGAATCAGTGTTTAGATCTGGGATTAGCACACAGAGGACAATCTGCAGCTTGTCCCATGGCTGAGATTTTCTCGTACTATTGGGATGCCTCTTGCCTGGCCATGCGATTACATTGCCTGCCAGGCTGAAGCAGACAACAGCCACATTGTCATTTTGCAGCAGCTTGGGCTCTTCCCACTATTAGCAGCTCAGAGAAGGGCCCCTATGAAATCAGGGATCAGGTATAAATCACAGCGAATAGGCTGAGATTAGTTTTAGGAGACACAGCATCCAGAAACTCAAGAGGGCCCAAGCTTCACAGGCATCTGAATATGTCTCTGATGTACACACCTAACACTCAGTACACACTGTCAGTCTCCGTGCAGGCTACATTGTATCCCTATTTGGGGGGAAAAGTAATAACTAAAAAAAAAAAAAATCAAAAATGCAAACAAAAATGAATAATGAAAAACAAAGCTGTCCTCCTAAGTAATTACTTAAGAAATGTGATTGCTTGTAAGACTATTTTCACCACATTTTATTAATAATTGAAAGAAAGAAAGTCTAAGAATTAGTTTATGAATTTCAATGCACTTTTATCGGCAATGGTTTCAGTTTTTTACTAGCACAAACATAAGATGCTACTTCGGGGGGCGGGGAATGGTGAATTTTAATAAAACTGAAGAATAACCATTGAGGATGTTTGTTTCTTTTAAATGTTATACACAGATGTTGTAAAGTTGGCAAAGATGTGTGCCAGAAAGCTACATATCTCATACTACAAACTGTTTGTTTCACCCTTTATTCAGTAACAGCTGGTAAAATGGTATTTAAGAACAGTTTTGATTTAATCTAATGAGAAACTATGTTGCAATGTACTGTACTGCCTGCAGAAAATAATTGGACAAACATTGATTTTTATGTTGCTATAATAGTTTCATTTTCGATAAATAGGAATTTATATGCATAGTTATTTGCTACCCTTCCTCTCTCCGAATACAGGCTTGAGATTTGCTTGCAAACAAAACAAAACGAAACAGCAAACCAGTCTTGAAATGCAGCTAAGCTGTTCGAGAGCTGCCAGAACTGGGAAAGATCTCCCTTAAGTATTCAGTTTTGTATTCAACTGACATTAGACCAGGCTGGTGTCAAAGGGAACCGGACAGTGGGATTTACAGAGAGGCAGAAGGAAATTAGAGCACACCAATACCAACAAAAAAGGAGCATAAAGAGAAGACAGAGCATGGAGGGTAGCATAAACTGGACTTTACTGTTCAGTTTCATATATACACCACCTATCATCTGAATTATTAAATATCCGATTTATGTATTTTATGAATCAAATAGTTATTAAATACACTGAGACATGATAGTAGGCAAAATACAGTATCCACAAGGACTCTGATTCAAAGCAGCTGTTTTCATCCATTGATATGAACACAACTAGAATTTTGTTTAACTTACATCAGTGTAAATAAAGATCAGAATCAGGCCTAAAAGGTTGTATTTACCGAAAAACAAAAGAAGTAAGCAATGAGCTGGACACCCAACCATTCACACTAATTAACTGTTCCCTACCTTACTATTTTGCACTACAACTAGCTCTATCAAAGACAAAGACTGGGCATCCAGTGGAGAATAATTCACTCAGTGGATCTTTCCTGAATGTCCAAACCACACAACATGTTACCCCTTCTCCCTCAGCAGTCCTCCAAAATTTTCCCAAGAGGCTTTTCATTCTTAAGCAACCTCACCATCCCCAGGCATACAACAATTCCCCTCAGTTTTATGCTATAAAGCCGTTAATCTTGTAGACGTCGACACAAGTCCTCACACCAGTTCAGACCCTTTGAACTGAAAATCCACACAAGAGAATAGAAATGGAATATAAAAGTCACAAGGTGTCTTTCCAGGAAAAAAAAAAAAAGGCCAATACATAGGGGAGCATCAGAGAAGCTGGCTCAAAATAATATGCTGGTGAATCAGCCCATGCCACTTGGGCTGGTTGTCAGGGATCAGTCTCTAAAGTAGCAGCGTAAACATAGCTATGGGTGCCACCATGAAGATGAAATTTTGCTTTGAGGTCTAAATGGAAGTGCAACTGCACAATGAAGCAGTCATGAGAAGACTGGGGTTTTGGATATGTTGCCTTGTCTTTAATTAAAAATTTAATCAAAAATCAAACATGTTTGGTCTAAAATGGCTTTAATTCTCCCCAATCTCATTGCTTCTCCGTCTCTTGCAATATGTGTTCCAGGTCCAGCTTGCTGTCTCTACAGCAGTGTATACAGAAGAACAAGTATAATTAGCTGCCAATGAAAGCCTAAAAATTGTACTGCTCATAGTGTTACTTCTGGTTATGGAGTCTTGAAATATGAATGTGTTGGCTGCTCTCTGATGGATCTTTCTATTTAATGTCTTTAAAAATACAAATTATTTTCAATTTTAAACCTCAGCATTAATACTAAGGTCCTGTTCAGCTTAAGTTTACACCTTAACAGCAACAACTGGATTTCAAAGCCTAGAGAAACAGCTGATGTGCATACTATTCAAATATTATACCTTGTCCATCTCTAAATCTCCCTATTTATTCTTCCTTTTACTTAAGGCTTGATATTTCCTTTTCTCCTAATTTTAATCATGACTTTCCACTTCTGTCCTCTTCGAATTGGAATGTTATCTTCTCTCTTCTTTCATGCGTTTTTAAAGAACCTTCTTTTTCTTGGTACTGTTTCTTCTGTCTTCCATGAACACTATTTTAATTACGATTTTCTGCAGTACAAATGAGTGTGACTTCTATTTCTGTACTTTCTCTTTTGAACTCAATTTTCTTCTGGTGAGCTAGAGCACTGTGTGTTGTCCATACTTTATCTTGCCTCTACTGTACAGAACAAACGGACTTTCTGATGTGGGAGCATGTCATTTCATAAATGGAGGTAACTCATTTGAACTTGCTTTGGAATTACAGAAATCACTTTGTTCCTTTTCATGCAGCCTAAGGAAACCATGAACTGGATCTGAATTCCTTCAGGCTTTTCTCTGCTTAATTTAGTCAGGTTTCCTATGCCTTTCCCTAGCCTGCTCATTATCTACAGCTCAGGTAAAGGCACTTGTTCAACATCCTGAGTATCTGGAACCAAGAGGAACATAAGAAACCCTACATTTCTTTCTGTGGGTGACTCAAATCCATCCATATTTTAGGGTTTCCTGGAAGTTATTTTGCAGAGGCTGGCTTAATAATGCACATCATCAGCTCTTTCTAAACAGTTTTACATATTTCCAAACAGGCATTTTTTTCCACATATTAAGAATCGGCCCTGTCATGTAGTCATCCTTTGGATGACTTAAATTTATTGGGACTTTTCAGTGTGACTCTAATAGAGGATGAAAAGCACTCATGACATCTGATACCTATTAATTTGGAAATTCACAATTTAAGACCTTCAGCGTTATGAGTGTCTTACTTATTTGCAAATACATTTCAAAGTGTGTTTACTTCTGTTTATAATGACATTATGCTGAGAATATTTCCCCCTCAAAGGAATTTATCATATTTTGTTTGCTATTACCAACATGTTTTTTGAGCTGTTAGTCTGAAACAAATATTTAGACAAGTGAAGGAAGTAGTATTATTATTTCTCCCATTGCACATTAGTAAAATGTAAAGTACTGTGCACCTAGATTGTTATCTGTTTCTGATGAAGCTTGTGATTATATTTTCTGGGTTTAGTTTGAAAGCTAAGACATCTGTTTATCTGGTGCATACAGAATAACTCTCATGTCTCTTCATCTCTAAAATTTTCAAAGGCTTTCATTCTGTTTTAAATCCTTTGAAGAAGCAGTAATCAAAGACAAAAATTATCAGAGGTACATTTTTGTTTTCCAAACAATGAAAATAACAACGCTCATCCTACTCCGATTTCAGGCACTTGCAATGAAACTTCAAACCTGGAGATTTGCCACACAAATCAAAAGTAATATGGGTAGCAGCAAACTCCAAAGTGCTGGCTGGATTACAGTTAATATGGGTACACCCCCCCAGACTTCAATTCATCATATAAATTTAAACCAGGCATTTAAATAATAAAGACCAATAAGGCAATGCAAAGACTTCAAAAAACATATCCCATCACAGCATGACAATGCATCAAAGTTTTTTTCTTCTCCTTCTTTTTTATTCAGATAAAGAAATCAGGGAGAATAATGGTGAAATGCCTTTGTAGCACAAAAGCATTCTGAAAACAGAACATTGAACAAACAATGTTTTGCCATTCGGAAGTGATTTTCAATTTCAAAACTTAAGTTGAAATAGTACTTTACAAGAAGGAATCAATATATTCTTAAAAAGAAATTGACATAGCAGTTGAACTGTTTTAAGTAAGACTTTTTTTTTTCTGCTAAATCTATTCAAACTACATCTTCGAAAGCAAAATTAGCTGAAAAGTTTGTTATGCATCTTTCATTCGTTTATTACTTCTACATACATCCCCAGTATGACCATGCCATTTGTGTATGTGGGCAGAAGAGTGAGAATATTTAGTCAAGCAAAAAACAGTGGGAATGTGTGAAAAGTTTTTGTGAAAATTCTAATTCACTTGTGGCAGATTTGAATATCATGGGTGAAATCTCCCACAAACTTGAAGTTCAAACGTTATCTTTTGTTTTATTAGCGATTGCCATGATGAGGATGACAGCTAAGAAAAATTCCGTAGTCAGTGACAGGATTCCTGCTACCCAGCTTTAGATCTCTGCACTGTAGTCACCTACTTAGCTAATCATCTTTTACAGTCAATGCAGAGAAATACATGTTTCTGGTCTTCTGGAATAGTAGTTCACCTGAGTTATTGTAGACTTCTGTTTTAAGATTAAATGAATGCCTAGAAAAAACTATAGGGAGCTTGGATGACTAGCTCACTAGTAACTTGCATCTAGATTATAGGTATCTGTATTTGTTCAAAAGGATTTCCTTCTAGATATTAGAAATAGCATTACCAGCAGAAGTAGGGAGGTGATTGTGCCCCCGTACTCAGCACTGGTGAGGCCACACCTGGAGTATTGTGTCCAGTTTTGGGCACCTCAATACAAGAGAGATATCGAGGTGCTGGAGC
>JAHREE010000279.1:25329649-25487530 GCA_033628505.1 Tringa tobata | reverse complement strand
GGGCTGGGTGTTGGATCAGTTCCCAGTTCTAGCTTACAAGGCAGCCACGTGATCCCACATGCTGGCACAAGGGAAAAGGTGGGGAACAGACAGCTGGGGTAGGGAGGGTGGAGGGATCATCTCCTTTAGCAGTGTTTCATACTTAAGTTAGATTAAAGAAAGTGTTCATGAAAGCACAGCCTAATTTAATTCATATTTCCAAGGTCCTCGATGTTTCCAAGATAGATGAGCGACTGTCACACTCTCTGACTCTCACTTCTACCTCCCTCCCCTCCATCTGGGAACAACCTCAAGATGCTATCATCACAGCAGCAAAAGAGCCCTCAAAAGCATATTTGCCTGTCAGCTGGGTAGTTGACTTCAATTAGAAGTGTGAGGAGTTTTGTCCTCTAGGTCATAGGTAGATTTTTATAGCCAGATTGGGTTGGCTAACAAATCTATTTA
The DNA here is from genome assembly GCA_033628505.1 of Tringa tobata. Taxonomy (NCBI): domain Eukaryota; kingdom Metazoa; phylum Chordata; class Aves; order Charadriiformes; family Scolopacidae; genus Tringa; species Tringa tobata. The sequence continues at coordinate 25,487,086 of JAHREE010000279.1, read as the reverse complement.
TATCTTGTGCATTTACCTGCATGATTTGCTTTTGAGGAATGGAAATAACAATAGGGTCAGCTATGCACATCTTATGACCTTGCTCTAAATGGAAAACATAGAATTAAAGTAAAAAACAAATCAATTATTATGAGGATACTTGAGATCACTTTACAGTTACAAAAATTTTGAAATGGACAAGGTGAGGGAAATCAAAAGTGAGGAAGGAAAGAAAGTGAAGAAGAAAACCAAATACATACTATTTTTAATATACTACTATAGTGAAAATGGTGTGATGAAATATACTGGTAGCCCTTCTGCCTCAAATGGACAGATTTTTTTTTTTTTAAAGTATGAATAATTTTGTCTTAATAAAATTCATTTCACTGTTAACCTTGAAAATATTAAGAGAGAAACTTTTGTATGCATTTGAATATTGAAAACTTATCTGCTATAAACTAATATGCTAGAAAGCATTCCAGAGAGAGAGAAAAAAACCAAGCAACTGATGCCTTTGTTGACTATAAGTCTAAAATGGTGCTGGCTTAATGATTTTTTTTTTCTTTCCACAGAAAACTATAATTTTGTCTTTTGCTTCCAGCAGGTCTTGCTCCCTCCTCTGCCCTGGTCATTTGCTCCCTGCTCCACCTGGATGAATATCCCACTGCTCAGTTACAATGTACATGTACAAATCATTGACCCAATACCAAGTCACATGTATTTAGCCTCTATCTAAGGAACGGAATGCCTGGACTGTGAGCTCAGGAAAGACAGCTCTTTATAAAATAATTTAAAAAAAATAGTGGTTGTGTTTAGAAGACATAATTAACAAGTAAAATAGATTTTGGACACTACACTTGAAAGTTTTTTAAAGTGTCATCTGCTCCCACTCTTATCCTCTTTGCCATTTCTAGATGAGGCCTCTCAGAAGAATGGAAATTCTGATTTATTTAGCTGGTCCCCAGTGCCAATCATTCAGTGTTAATGAAATGCCCCATTTCAGAAAATGGCTGTCAGCAGTGAGGTTTCCCGAAATGCTACTGAACAACACTGAACCATATGTGAAGATGAGAAAAAGGCATTTTCAGCTATAGACTTGCACATATATGGGGTTAAATCCTATTCTGAAACAGGCCAATGAAAACTAAAGAAGGAATTCAAGTGAGTAATGTGTTTGGTGTCATTTTAAGTGCCTTAGGCTATGTCTACATCAGAAGGTAGCATCAAGAGGAGCATTCTCACAGGGTTCAAGGCCTGGTGTTCACATCACACACATCTCATTTTTTCGCTTTGGGCTCTCTGTAGTCTGGTCCCAGAGGATGAATGTTCACTCAGTGTGCTCACATGGAGACCATCTTCTAGTTTAGTTTCATCTCCAAAAAACCTGCCTCACATGCTCTGGAAAAACTCTTTATAATGGGAACCATAGCGTAGGAAAGGGGCCCAGGAGGAGACTTGTTTCAGGAATGCATCCTGATCTGAATACCACCAGGGAAATCTGAGACATTTAGGCAGGCAGATAGGTCAGAGCTATGGAAGACCTGTGCCTTTCTGGCAGAACATTTAGAGGATAGGCAAGACACTCTAGCCTGCCTACAACAGCAATAAACAACTCTGCCACCCCCTAAAGGCAAAGGGAATTGGATGAATATGTCTGATGGCAAAATTAAAGTAAATCTAAGCCCTGTGAGTATGGTGCCCAAAACAAACAATCCTCTTAATGTTCCTGTGTGTGAAAGCAGAACTCCATGACAGTAAATGAGGTATTTATATATATTTACACAGAATCTTTTTCTTTTATCTTCTCTGTTTGTATAGGCCTATGAACCTCTGAGAATTATCTGTATTTGTCTGCCTGAGTCCTCCCATTTGGTTTTGTATCTCTTCAGTTCTATCTTTTCTTTATTTCCAGAAGTCCACATGGCAGCTTTCCAATTGTATTTATCCACTCCAACTAATTGAGTCACATAAATGCAAGTAATTTGAAGCATTATTGTGAGAGATTTCTGTTTGCCTCTTTAATTAAGCAGTTGTTCACAGGTGCATACAGTTACAACAAAATTAATTGATAGCTTTATATTGCAGTTCTTGAGTCTGCTGCTATTTGGTGTTTGCAAACAGTGCCATTAGATACAGTATGTCTTATCTTGTTCATAAGGAACATTTCTCATTTTCTTTCAGAAAAGGTTAAGACAGATTGACCTATATATTGGAAAATCTATCCAAACAGTAATGGTAATTTTCCTAAGAAGGAAACAAAGCAAATGTTTATTTATGGAATAGTTTATTATCAATGGGAAGAGCTGCAATTGTGCTTTATTTTATTGCATCTTAGCAAGTATCTCGAATGTCAAAAATCATTGATAGGGGAAGCTAATAGCTTCTTGTGGAAACTGTTGAAACTTAATTTTTTTGTTGTCAGGGACTTCATTACCTTAACCATACAAGATTGTTATAGGATTATTAATAAAAATTCTTTCTAAATGATCCATTTTTTTGCTTAAACTAAAACATTAAAAATAGTACACACAAATGGATTTTAATAACAAGCTGGGAAAACTTTAGAAGTGTAAGCATGTAAGTCTGATTTCCTCCTATATGACTCTGCATACCTAACTTCAGGCTACTGGTAGTCTAAATGGGATAAGATCTGCATAATCCATAGACAAATTCAGCTCATCTAAAGTTGGAATTTCCACCTGGAAGTGTTTACTGCTTTCTCTTTATCTATGAGTTAGGTGTCACATTATGTGGAATGAATTCAGACTATAGGAAGGCTTTATAACGTATAGTGTTCCTGACATATCTTTATTTTCTATCAAGGTCTTAATGTGGGACCAAAATATATGTTCAAGTTGGTAGGCAAATGCCCTTTTTTAGTGTGATAAGTGAGTAGATCAGAGCCTGGCTCTGATATGTACGAGCATGCAATCCCCAAACATTTCAGGAAGAAGATGTTGAGAAGGAAATGCCAGTCTTTTAGCTTCATTAGAAAAAAAATGTAACAGGTGGATACTGTGTGCAGTTCTGCCATCACACTTCACAGTTCCACTACCAGTCTGAGAGAAGATCTGAAGGGAGCTGCAAAAGAGATAAGTTGAACAGTGGTAAACTTAAAGAGCTCAAGTTGTTTTATTTCCCTGGAAGAGTAATACTCAACATGGCCATAATGTTCATGTACCTCATTTGGACAGAAGACTTTTGCAAGTAGAGAGGATACTTGATACAGAAGGAAAAGAAAGAAAAGAGAGACCGAAAAACGATCCAACAACAGAAATCTAAATGGAGACAAATTCAGTTTTAAATCAAAGTATACTTTGATGTATACTGGGAGTGTCCTGGGAGAACTGGGAGAAGTTGACTGAAAATCTCTGTTTGTAGTATTCTGGATACTAGAGAGCTACTGCAGTTGATGTGTGAGTGTAGTATGAGTGAACATAGAGGTAACTGACTGAATAGTGTATAAACCAAGAGATGGAATGATTTTTCTTCCCCTCATGAACTCAAGTATAGTTTAAATACAACAGTAAAACTGTCTATATCACTCTTCTCTCTCCATAAGATGAACCTGAATACTGATGCTCACTGTCTAGTTGAGGCATCCTTTAGAGGTTATCAAGGTTATCAGTCTTTCTCTTTCAAAATCACTGTGTGTGTCTACCCACCTTCTGGCACTTATGCAAAAATGCACATGTACATGAAACTCCGTTTAATGTGGTCTATACTGTCAGGTAGAAGAATTCTATGCAGAAGTTAGTTCTGTTGGTGTTCTCTCTCGAACTTTTACATAGCATCCATCGCTGCAGTATGTAGGGACTTGTGGCAGAGCTGGGCAATAAAACTGAGGAGGCAATCTTTATTCAAGAGAAAATCTGCTCTAATTTGTTACTGTAATTGTCTACTGGAATAGAACATCACGAATGTTTTCTTATCTGTTATTATGCTTAGATTTGTTCTTTAAGTGGGCAAAGATAATTGCTTAGGTGCAAATACAGCAGCACACTCCATAGTTATATTCAGACTCTTTAGAAAGCTTACTTAAATCCATTACAAATCATAAAGATTTACAAATCACCATGTGGCAAACGATCATCCTGAGATGATTTACAGAGCTGCTTTTGTTGATGAGGAGGAAGCTGTAGTTCTGAAATAAAGTAGTGCAAAAGTACATGGTAGAGTTCCGTATTTGCTCTGTGTGAATTTGTATCAGTATTACTCGGGCTAGGCATAAAAATATTTTTCATTTTAACTGCCAGTAGTGAAAACCTTGTACTGGGATCTGAAAGTCACTGCCAACTGCAAAGTTTTCTCAGGCCAAATTACTGCAATTGAGTAGACACCTTGTCTCCAATAGGGTTGTGAAGGTGCAAATAAGGACAGCATTTGGCATTCCAGTGGGAACCTTGGAGATAAAATAGCTTCACTGATGGGATACGAGCCTGACTAGAATCCAGCTTACTCCACCAGAGCTGTTTGGTCTAGTAAGCAAAAAAAACATCAAAAACACACAACTGTTTCTGAAGTAGACATATATGACTCACAGGACACCGATCAGTTGAGAAGGAAGCTGCCTTTCCTTTGAGTCACCTTAAACATGTGTCCATTTGACATGGTCTAACATTTGTAACCCAACAAAATAGAAAATTAAGTATACACAGCCAGAAGTAAAAAAAAAAACCATCTGCAGTGCTGGTGAATCACAATTAGGAGTTTGCTTGCAGATAAATAACTATTTCCTAACCTGCTTAGGCACCTGTGCAGCTCTTGGGTCAGGGTGCAGAGAGACATTTAGCATGGGACTCAGCTGGCTGAGCACGCCAGCCATTGTGAATCCCAGTTTAGGTGCCTATCACCTTTGAATGCCTAAATCAACCTCATAAACTTTGCCCTTCAGCCCTTTAGTCACTACATTTTGGTTTATCCTGCTTCAAACTTCTTCGTACTCAAGACTGGATGGTAGTCTTCCAGCAACCATTTTCCATTTGTACTACTCCCATTAATACTGTTAGAGATGAGCTTATTCCATGTTCTAAGAGAAAAGTAACAACCACAGCATCTCATGGGCCACAGCATTGGGAAATGCATGATGGTTGCTGTGTGGTTTTAGTGGCAAAAACTAAGTAATAGGAATTTGTTTCCAGATGGAGCTGAGATAAAATAAACCCGTTGAATTACTGTCCTGTTTAACGTCCAGTGCTGCCTTCAGTATTGGCCATGCAAAATGGGCTCATCACTTGTGGAATGAGGTACAGCAAGAAAGAAATTATGGTCAGCTTCCCCAGGGAGATACAGAACCAAGTGCAGGGGTGAAAAGATTTATTTTTAATCAAGTGGATAATCCTCTTCACTGTGCAATGGGAATTACCTCAGGTATAAACATTAACCATTGTAACCATTAAGTATGAGAGGATATTAGATTAATTATTGTGTAGATGTGAAATAAACTGCTGCAGTTTCTGCAGTATGTAAAAAGGACAACGAGTAGAGAGTCTAAATTGGGTATTTAGCTCAATACACAGAAAGATACTTTGATTTAGTGATCACGTGATTTAGTGATGATAGTTACAAATTCAAGATGTGTGGTATTGAATCATGTTGAATATTACTCACTTGTTCCATTTAACAATATTTAGTGCAGTGATTGGAAATTCCACAGCAGGCGAAGGGACTTGGGCTAACACCTCATACTGATTTTCATTAACGTTTGGCTAGCTAACTCCTCTGGACTAATTTGAGAATACAAATACCATTGTTATGTTTTTATTAGTGATAATCACATAAAACTGTTGTTTAACATCTTTATTTCCATAAAGTTTGGTATTTTTTTTTTCAGTCAATATCAGTGAATATGTGTACAGTTTATTCATATTCATTTTAAGAAAACTGTTCGTACATGAACATAGAGATAAATATATAATTATGAAATCATCCTTTGCCAGATGCAATACATTTCTTTTGTTATTAATTTCTTTTTTCTGACTTTACAAAATAATAACTCTTTGTCCTATAGTTTCTATTTTCTTTGCAGCTCTACTTAAGGGTCCCATTGATTTAATTTAAAATACTGTCAGTGACCCAAGATATTTTGAGCTGATATTTAGGTAACTTTTATAATGATATAATGATTTTAATAGCTTTTAAAAGAACTCTAGTTGTTCTATTCTAGTGATAAAATACTTTCATAAACATTTTTGAACCTAAAAACATAAACCCTGTGATTTTTTATAGGCTGTGTTCAACAAAAATTTCTAATGTTTTCCATATATAATTTAATTTCACTCAGAACACTAGCACTTCACAAGGGCCATGGTTTTAGAACACACACCTATATTAACATTGCAAATTCTCCACAGTACATATTGTAGTGATACCTCTGTATTACAAGTTAACAAGATAAGATTACATATAATACTTCACTGTATTTAGTTGCAGTATTCTGTAAAAAAATCCTGGTTTTGCTCCATGGCTATATCAACTGCTTTCCACAGGAGTCCCAAAAAACATAAAGAGATTAGGACAGCACATTTTGTACACAGTTTAAGCATTTTTTAGGAATGTATAAATATTATTTTGTGTCTCTAGATAGCTTTAGATTAAGGTTAATATTGTTGAAATATCTACATCTGCTTTTCTTCTCACTGTGATGTTTATCACCTCATAAAAATGCTAAAGTTACCAAGGAAAGATGTTTAATTTGTTCTTGCTGCTCAGTTGCATGTTGCATCCTATTTTGTAGTAAATGGCACAATGTCCCAAGTGGGCTGCCATACTGTCAGATACATTATTTATACATAACATTACTGGTTAATCAATGAACAAAAATGCAGGAGCCTTTTTCCCCCTTTTTGTGTGACATCTTTAAAGCTACAGTAGAGAAGAACAATTTTGCAATGTATTATGCTGTTGCTCACTTTTGAAAATAGCTTCAGGAGTTTCCTGGCACAGTTTGCACGGTGCATCTGATTAAATTGAATGTGATTGTTAGACAAATGCAGTAACGATTTGTGCAGTGCAGGTGAGTAATTTAGTTAACTATGTAAGCTCTTCTTACTTTCTTGTTAAAAGTGAGCAAAGTGTATTTCGGCAAATGTTTCTAACAGAAGAGTTTTTTTAAAAACATCTGACATGAAAACTGAGGAGCTCATCATGGTTTTTCATGTGTGTTTACCAGAGAGACAGAACTTAAAAAGTCACTGGAATGCTCAGCAATTTTAGAAGTTCACCCTGCACCAAATGGAAAAGTAAATTTATGAGTGAATGAAGAACTGAAGTACGAAAATGTACGTGTGCAAACAAGAGAAATGCAGCTGTACTGTGTCACAGAACTGCAAGGGGTTTTTGTTTGTACTTCAGCTTATTCTGTTGTATTTTGTTCATAGACATTTCAGATCAATACAAAATATTCAGCTCTGTTCCAGTGATTGAATATGAATACATTATGTGCATACAAAAATAGTGATAATCTATGTTGATACAATAGTTCATTTTGCATTAGTGTCCTAGATGGGACAATGTTAAGAAGCAATTTAAATGAAATTCATTTAAATGTCAGCTCTCATGCTTGCGATTTTTCTGTAATTGGTTATTTAATTAAAATAATTCTCATAGTCATTAATTTAGACTAAAACTTGCTGTGCACTGACATGTTTTAATTACATGGTATTAACAAAATTGATATGCTTTAAAAAAGCATGGTTAAATTTTAAACAAGAATAAATTAGAAATCTCATAGATCATCCTACTTAGAGTATTTATGAGAAAAAATCAGTCATTTAAAATGTTTATTATAAACAAAGTCCCAACATTATTGTGCATGCATCATATTTGGTTCCTGCTTCAGTGTGAGGAGACTTTTATGTTAACACAGCACCTCCATCTTCGAATTCCTTTAACCAACACACAATAAATAAGGTAATGAACCAAATTAAATATTAATAGAAATCCACACAAACCACAGAAGACAGACATAGAACTGACGTTTGAATTATACTATACCTTTGATATCATTAGGACAACATATTAATGAAGTTTTAAAGGGTTGAATCTTTATCTACTGTTCATGAAGACAAAAAGGATCATATGAGCCTCCTTGTAAGATGCAGATAAGGAATGAAAAAAATATATATTCTACTAAAGCTACCTGAACAGGATAGAAGAACTGAAATCTCAGGCACTGATCCTGCAAGGTAATCCATAAGCAAGGATCCACGTGCCCTTATGAAGGACCCTGAAGTCAGAGGAACTACTTTCATAAATAAAGTAGGTAATTTGTTTTCAGGACTGGACTTATATTCAGGAGTGTGAGAATCAGAATTTTATTTCATTGTCTATTAATTAGACTAGCTCTATATTACTTTGACCTTTTTAATATTCTATGATTTAATTGGATGATCAGTCTACCTCAGCCTATGATTGCCAATCATTCTGCATAATATACTTCTACTTTTTTTTTTAGTTCAATGTGTGCAGGATCAGTCTCTTATTAACATGAAATAATGATTTTATTGTGAATGACAGGGACCAAAAAGGACTAATACAGACATCTAGAACTTTATTAATTCCATAACAAGATTACTTATCAGTGTTGCTTTTTCTGGCAGCCAACATACGAAGGATATTATTCCTCTCCCAAGCTCTTCTCTTTTGATCCTCATATTCAACACTGCACAACCCAGAGTTTAAAATGCTGCTTAATCCTGAGGCCTAATCAGGTTCCACACTACTCACCAAGCTGACTGACAAAAAACCATTTCAGTAACCAGATACTGCAGAAAGGCAACTGTCTTGCATGTGGACTGTGCTCCATCTCCTCTTACCATCTGAGCATTGGATTCACCTAAGTGTAGATGCCTAGGTGTGAGCTCATTATAGTCAGTGGAGAGCCACAGAATCATAGAATCACAGAATCACATGGGGTTGGAAGCGACCTCTGGAGATCATCTAGTCCAACCCCCCTGCCTAAGCAGGTCTACCCAGAGCAGGTTGCACAGGAACTTGACCAAGTGGGTTTTGAATGGCTCCAGAGAAGGAGACTCCACCACCTCCCTCGGCAGCCTGTTCCAGGGCTCTACCACTCTCACGGTAAAGAAGTTTCTCTTCACGTTCAGGTGGAACTTCTTATACTCAAGTTTGTGCCCATTTCCTCTTGTTCTGTCACTGGGCACCACTGAAAAAAGACCAGCCCCGTCCTCCTGACACCCACCCTTGAAGTATTCATAGGCATTGATCAGATGCCCCCTCAGTCTTCTCTTCTCCAGACTAAAAAGAGCCAAGTCCCTCAGCCTCTCCTCATAGGAGAGATACTCCAGGCCCTTAATCATCTTTGTGGCCCTTTGCTGTACCCTCTTCAGCAGTTCCCTGTCCTTCTTGAACTGGGGAGCCCAGAACTGGACACAGTATTTCAGATGCGGTCTCACCAGGGCAGAGTAGAGGGGCAGGATGACCTCCTTGGACCTGCTGGCCACGCTCTTCTTGATGCACCCCAGGATGCCGTTTGCCTTCTTGGCCACAAGGGCACATTGCTGGCTCATGGTCATGAGCCACCAGGACTGGTGTCTCATGTTGTCCACCAGGACTCCCAGGTCTTTTTCCTCAGAGCTGCTCTCCAGCAGGTCAGCCCCCAGCCTGTACCGGTGCAGGGGGTTATTTCTCCCCAGGTGCAGCACCCTACACTTGCCCTTTTTGAATTTCATTGGGTTTCTCTCTGCCTAACTCTCCAGCCTGTCCAGGTCTCACTGTCTGGCAGCACAGCCTTCTGGTGTGTCGGCCACCCCTCCTAGTTTTGTGTCATCAGCAAACTTGCTGAGGGTACATTCCATCCCTTCATCCAGGTCACTGATGAATATATTGAAGAGGACTGGACCTAGTACTGACCCCTGGGGAACACCACTTGTTACAGACTTCCAGCTGGATTCTATGCCCCTAATCACAACCCTCTGAGCTCTGTCTTTCAGCCAGTTTTCAATCCACTTAACTGTCCATTCATCTAACCCACACTTCCTAAGCTTAGCTATGAGGATGCTGTGGGAGATGGTGTCAAAATGCTTGCTGAAGTCAAGGTAGACAACATCCACCACCCTCCTCTCATCTATCCAACCAGTCATGCCACCATGGAAAGCTATCAGGTTAGTCTGACATGACTTCCCCTTGGTAAATCTGTGTTGACTGCTTCTGACTGTGACTGCTTCATAGAGCAGAACATCTTATTCCAAGGGAAACAACTGTATTTGGTTAGATGAACTGTGCTCTAAATGTGCCTATAGCTCTCCATTTACTATAAAGAAAGGCCAGGACTAGGTCAGAAATATAAGGTGCAGCTAGCTGAATTCCACCCATTCGATCTGGATAGATTCATGTGCTTTACCTCTAATCTTTTTGTTTGGCTCTGACTTATGCATTGTGTACGATGCCTTGAGTTTTCTTTCTGTTTTATGAATATTCACAAGTCTGTAGTATTGTAACTTCTATCTGTCTTGCAGTCTTTAAAATCTTTATTCTCCACACCTGTTTGAAGAAGGGAAGGCCTGCTCTTTCTGAGAGATAACAGGAAAACTACTGGTTTACAAAGAGAGCACAGGAAGTCCATTTAAGCTCTTTAGTGCTAGCTGAGTGACCCATACTTCGTATTTTCTCCAGTATGACTTCCTTTCTGCTTTGTTACTGTACCAACACACTTTTTCATGCAGTAGTAGCACAGTTGTCTTACCTTGTGAGCTGATGTGGATTCTGAGTTGGAACATTCTGTCCTACCGCTGTTGCAATGAGGCTCTCTATAGGATACCTCTCTTTAGAAAATTAAAGTGTGATTGTAACGTGTTAGCTAAACCTGACTAGCACAATTAACACTATCAACAAAAAAAATAGGAGACTAATTTATGGTATGTCAGCAATCTAAAATACAAATCATTGTGATGATCCTTAATCAGTTCTATTTCAACTTCAAACATGTAGAAGTGCCACCTTGACTTCTCTGCATGAAACAGATCAGCTAGCAAGGTTATACTAGTATCTCTGATAACCAGATTTTCATTTTGCACTGTCAAAATGCTTTCCAAACTGTAAGTAACCCATATTTATGTTGTAGAAAATGTGGAAGGAGAAAACATTAACTAGAATAGATTCAGTAACATATTATCATCCCTCTTTAGCAATGAAGTTCATGGGTTATAGGATCCAGGTGTGTAATTATTAACTCATTTCCACTGTAAATGAAGCTTGTGACAGAAAATTTTACTGATGTTGGAGCTGGACCTCATTTACCCTCGGACTTTTTTCTAGGACTCCTGCAATGTAAAAGTATCTTCAAGTGTATGTAAATATAATTTATTGATAGCTTCCCTGGAAAATTTCCACCACAGAACTCTTCAAGACTGACAACAGTACACTTTCAGTTTAAAATCTATATGCAACTTTAGCAGGGAGGCTTGCAATTCAAGCTTAATAAGAACTCCTCTATCAGTCTTCTTGCTTACTTTATTGTTTAATACATTGCTTCAGTTGAGAATATTCAGAAGTCACCTTGAAGAGTACAAGGTGGTCACTTGCCGTAGGAACTGTGGTTGTTTGAGCAAAGTATCTTTTTTTAGGTCCCCTAAGTACTTAACTTTTCGCTGTTGTTCCAGTCTCATTAGACTCATTAGAATCACATCAGCTGGTATCCTCATGCCAGCAAATAATGTTTTTCAAGCTTCCTGAAGCTCACTGTTATTAGTAATTGCTCTTCAGCCCGCAAACCCAATTTATAAAGTGAAGTCCTATAAAAATCCTGGCTGGATGTTTTAAAGGAAAAAAAAGAAAAAAAGAAAAAAAAAGAAAGAAAACAAAAGAAAGGAACCAATATCTTGAAGCTTTGTGGGATAGAATGTTAAAATTCACAGTCTTTCTCCTAAGATGGCAAACAGCCCCTGCCTTTATGAAAGAAGGACACAATACAACCTGTAGCACTTACAAAACAGTCTAACTTGTAGCATCACAACCATGCATGAGACCTACATCTGGGCTTAGTAATTTGTTCCTAACTATGCCACAAAAAGCTGGCTTTCTGAGAGTTTTCACAAAACCCCCACCAAAATGCAAAAACCAGAGGCATGACTCCTGAGCATTTGAAAAATATGTACAGTCATATAGTTTAGAGAAGAAAAGAATAAATCTGTTATTTAAGATGTCATCTCTTTCTTCTTCTTTACTGAAGAGTAAGCGTGGGATTGTGCTTTAGATGAAGCACCTCTATGAGAGGTTTAAGCTCTCCTAACGGTCAGTGGAAGTTTAGCTAATGCAGTCCAGCAAGGGTAGAGCTCTCCTTGAAGCTGATGCCCAAATTTTGACAGCTGAATAGCTCTCTCAACTCTGGAAGCTAGTGGATGTCAGCGATTGAAACAGGGGTTCAGACACAAAGGTTGGCAATTTACTGCCTTAACATAGCTGTCTAGTGCCATTCAAGATGTCTCAAGGCATGTACCTAAGACCACATGGCCATTCCATGGCATGAATTCCTTAGAGTCTGTCACAACTGCCGGGGTTGTATGGAGCCTCACATGGTAATAGACGCCTATGTTTAGGCTACTGAGTCCCATATATATGTCTCATATGTGAAGACTCACCTATATAAGCTTAAATTTAGTTATCTAGGACTGGAATCAGACCTCACCTCAAAAAAATATATTTTTATTTAGTTTAAGCACAGGTGAAGATTTTGATACAGAGAGTCAGGGGAATTTGGTATGCAGTTAACAATACAGCAATTAGCAAAAAACCTCATTGATAATTAACTTAAAGCTACAAAAACTTTGGGCTTTTTTTCTTCTATTTTTCTTTCTCTTTGTATGTTATCACACTGTCTATAATGATATCCAAGTCCTAAATAAGATTCTATCGTCTTCCAGACTGTAGCCTATGGAGATGCTAAACACACTGGTGTATTTCAGGAAATGCATAAATGTAAAGATAAGATATGTGATACCACATATCCCTTAATTCCATCACAATTTGTTGATGTGTTGCCAACAAATCTGTTTCAGTTTCAGGTTCGGAACTGATGTTTTCTCTTGGAAGCTGGTCACCGTTATACAAATGTGTTAGCCCCACTTCAAGCTTCATGCTGAAAAGAATTCAGAAATAGCCCTGGGAACATTTAGTATTTCCTTGAAAAAGCTGTGGATTGTCATTAACTGACAAACAGTCCGCTGCCAAGTTCTTGCAAGAATTGTATTTGTTGTCTGATGCCAAACAGCCTCTTTAAATGCTAATGAACAAAGTATGGCATGCATTCTGTTCTTGATGGATTATGCCTATACCTTCTGTGGTCAACAGAAGGGGAATTCCCGGCCCATATGATTTCCATTCTGGCACGCTACTCTTTTCTCTGCTTACAAGGCAGTAAGCACTCAAATAGATTAGTCAATCTTATTTTAAATTAAGTATAGCCTCCGCACCCTAACTCACATGTATAAAATCTGAAGGAACTATGCCAGGCTGCCTACGCACTGTATGTGTTTTGTTTTCTTTAGAGGATTAAGCTCCTGACTTTAATATCAGTGATGCTCACTGTATACTGATATGCCTTTTAAATTCAAACATGAATGTTTCATAAACAGCTGATTTACATGTTTGTCTTTACCTCTTTGGAGACAGATTTAAGGAGTTACATTTTTAAATTGTCTTCTTTAGTGGTTTTCATAATTTCCTCCTACTGAAAGAGCTGGCTTGATATAGAAATACATTAAAGAACCGTATTCTGCTACCACATGTACATGTAGTTTTATAGCCAGTAGGAGGTCCAGATTTGTATATATCAATACCTTTGATTACACTTTCAAGCCCAGCTTTCCGAGAAGCATAAATTATGCAGCAAATGGCAAGCTCAGAAGTTGTATACTGAAAAATTTTTGTGTGATCCGATAATTTAATGTATTTGTCATTCAGTAACTGGTGTTAGTCAGATGATCCTCTCCTACTAGTTTATGATCTGCTAAAAAAGAAGGAAAAGTTATTGTAGGACAAAAGCAAGCTCCAAGCTACAGGGACAATACAGTCCATCTTCAGTTAATATTCACAGCTACAAGCTATGAAATATGCTATTAATAGAAATAAAGAATCATGAAAGGTGATAGGAAAAAAATACAAGATTATTTTATCAAATTACGGGGAGAGACCTTTTCATTTTAGGTGGGCCACAATCCATTTCTCTGAAATCTACAGCCTGAAGTGGTTCCCCACATGGATCCCACCAACTTAACTGGTGAAAATGCACTCCTGTGTGCATCTGATCTTCATGCAAATTTACAAGTAGCTTTGCTAGGTAACATGAAATAAAAAATTTGATTAGTTCATTCAGGCAAGTTGAGCTTTCATGATTTTGCAGGGTGGAAAAAAAACCCATCTTGCCCTCTACCTATCTATACAGGCTGAAGGACTGTTTTTCTCTTTTACACTGACCCATCTCCGGAGATTGTGCTTCTACATGGAGAAAGAATGTCTCTAAGTCAGTGAGAAGTTTGATCAAAGCTTGTCCCTCTATGTGGAGGAAAAAAAGAAATCCTTAATGTCTTTTGAATGAAATTCCTACGGGGAGAAGGAGGAAAAAAAAAAGGAGGAAAAAAATAGAAAAGAGAAGAGTAACAGAAGCATCCTGTGTCTCTGCTTTGCTGGAAGTGCTGGACATGCTTATCTAAACATCCCGGACAAATCAAGATATCCTGTCATCTTCCATTCAGCAGTAGCAAATGAAATGGATAACCATACTTACACGTATTAATATTACAAGAAAACAAATTTATTTGATAGCCTCTCTCTCATTAGAAATGAGCAATTTCTTCTAGTCTTGTAACTATTTATAGTAAGACCTTTATAAGCTCAAACTAATTAATAAATGAGATCAATTTCAAGAATTTTTTTTTTTGTTCAAAACCACTTAATCATTCATTTTAGTAACATTTTAAAGGCCATGTCTAAAATAGATTTGCACCCATGTCCCTAATGTGAATTTTTCACTCTTTGGCAGCATGCAATAGGTAGTGTATAATGACCTTTTCTCTGTTTGGAACAGGGATTAGAATAATATATTTGACCCTTTTTACTCACCTGGGAGTGATGCTAGTCTCCATGTTCAATAAAGTAGAATATGTCTCTAGTGTCCCAAGGTTAAGGCCATGACTTTAAACTATTTAACACAAGCTATCAGGCTGATTCACCTCAGTCAGTCTCTACAGAGGGGCTGTTTTTACTTTTTTTCCCCCTTTTTTTTAATAGGCTGAATAATACATACTTCATCACAACAATTTCTTATTCCCAGTACAATTAAGGGAAATATTTTGCATTACAAACAAAGCAAGTTAACCTGGTCACATTGTGCATTATAACAAAATTTATGGCTGCATAAATAGCAGTGTAAACTTACAGAAAGGCTGGTAATTATAGTGCCATTGATGGTCTTTGTTGCTTTAATTCTGAAGCAGCCAGAATGATTAAACTGAATCTTAATCGACTTCTCCATTAAAAATGCTGGCAGAGAAGCTCCCTTAACCTTTCTCATTGATTGAACACAACAATCACCATTCAATTATAATGCAAAAGGACATTTGTTATAATGTACGAAAGATGCATGAGCCATTTCCTTTTACTCAAGACAATCAATGAGATGACTCCTACCTCAAAGAAGGTAAGGTGAAGCTAGTGTACCTGGAAGAGCATTAAAGTCAAAACCGAACTCAGGTAACTGCAAACACTACAGTTTTAAGGGGATGGAAGGTTATTTCAGTGAAAATAATAGATGCAATTCCTGCCTTTATGAAGCATAAATGACTTCTTCAAAAGATTGATAAGAATACAGAATTGGAAGTAAATTCAGCAAATTCCACAGTAAATTCCTGTTTTATAAAACTAAGTAAAAGATTAAGTTACAAACTCTATCATATAATGAGTTTAGGTACATTGAAACTAGAACTAAAAGTCAGGTCTGGATTTTAAGTTGTTTTTTTTTTCATTAATATCTTCATTTTATGTTTAGGAGGAATATTTTATATATTTGAGTGGTCACAATTTAGAATGAATAGAGCATGGTAATGTCACATGCTGAATATGAACACTGCAATCACTAGCAAATGGCACCACTTCTGGACTTGGAAAACTAACAGGAAACATTTCTGAATCACAGGAAGCATGGGATTTTCATAACAGCAATTGCCTTAATTTTATCTTTCTTTCCTCAAGTAAACTTCAGGAAGAAGGACACAAGCTAGTTAATGCATCACACACATTTGGACAGATTGCTCTTTAAGAGCTAACTTTCACAAACCTTCTAGTGAGATCTTTTTTTTTAAAGCTGGCATAACCTGTCTTGAAAAAGTCATTCCTTTCAGTCCAAAAAACAAGTGTACTTTTAGTGCTGGTGTGGAAGCTTTTGTGCCAGTCTTACTCCCTGTTGCTGGAATCGAGGGACTGAGAAGTCTTGGTGGAGAGAAGAAGGAGCAGCCAAGTTGCTCGGATTGCTAGTACTGGTTATGCCACGTGCAGATGTGGAGCTTGCTTCCGCATCAGTTTGCACTGAGTCAGATCAGCCCCTGAGCTGCTGTAACTTGGCTGAGTGAGCAGAGCAAAGTGGGCAGGAGCTGAAGACTCCATAGTACATTTTCCACTCCAGTCCCTAAAGGGTTTGTGCTGAGTTTCCATCACCAAAGTTTGAGTAACACAAATCCATTTGATTTTTCTCTTTTAGCCCTTAACCATTTTGCAGCAGTTCTTTGCCTTCTCCAGTAAGACTTTGGGTACAGCATATATGATAGACAGGATGAGTACTAATTCATAGTTATCCGTATACTGCTTGTTGTTTTCAATTTGTCTGTTCTGTCTCTGTTAAAGCATTGAGATACAGTTCAACATCCATTTTCTGAAAGACGTTAGTGCTGCCATCAGATTTTAAAAGCACTATAATATAGTACTCGTTTTCTGAATCCTTGCAAGCATTTCCCAGTAGAAATCACCATCTGCTGCTGCTATCTGCCTGGGTAATTATTTCTTCTCCTGCTTAGCCTCTTTCTCATATTACACCAACTTCTTCTTTCACGTAAAACATGTCCTTTTTATGCTGTTAATTCAATTTACAAATATCTGTAATGTTTACTGGAATCAAGAATAACTAAAAGGATTGGAGTGTTGAAAAAATATCCTATCTAAACTAAAATCCTGAAGAGGTACTCCAGAGCTTCTGACAGTCACTCTTCTAATCTAAAATCACTAATAAACAAACCAAAATAACAACAGGAAGTGAAGGCAGGGGAAATATACTGTAATGGTTATCTATTACTGGATTACCCAGGGAATGTTGTTTTTCCTGTATCGTTTTCAAACTGTAAACCCTATAGGACAGATCCCATATCCAACTATTTCTAGTAGGTTGATAAGCAGTTTTGACACCACTTCAATAAATTATTAATAATAGCAAAGAAACCAGTATTTTCTGCTTGAATATAATCATTCTGCTTATAAGAAATACACTCATCCAAATTTTCTGTGATGTGATTACCACAGTTACTGCATAAATAGCTACATAAAATATGAATGTGGCCTTGATAATACATATAGCAAGAAAATTTAGGTTTGAAATTTTCTAAATTTCTTTCACCTATAAAATCTTATTTTAAAGAATGTAGTTTTCTCAGGGTTCTTTACTATGTTGGTAGATTCAAAGCAGGATTAAAAATTAGCTTCAATCTATTTTTCTGAATGATGGAAAGTTGAAATACTGGTTTCCAGCGTGAAATATTGTAAAACAATAGAATGTATTGTAATTACATTCTTATTTACGATACAAGGTATTGTAAAACACTGGACTTGCAAGTCAAATACATGAATAGTACTGAAAGCAGAGTCCAAAATTTTGGTCTTTACTGCTTTCAAGGTGGTTTCCTCAATCTCGTCCCCCCTATGCCCCCTAAAACTTTACGTACTCTTGCATAGCAGGCGAGAAAGTGAGAAAAATGAGATCTGAATTCCACTTATCTGTTGTAGAATAATTCATCCCTTTAGAAAAGTGAGTAGTAGGTTCAAATACTGTTGTTCACACTGAGGGAGACTAGAACTCTGTGTCCTTTAGGGCTGCAGGAATTGTCACTGGTTTCTGATTTGCCACTTGCAAGAATAACAACCATGATCCCTTTCCTTATCACAGTCTTTCTGTTCCTTTTTTTCCCCACTTTTTCCTCTCTCTCTTTTAATTTGATCATAGTCGAACAGGGAATTGATTCACCACATCTCACATTTGTAATCCACAGCAAAGGGGAGGGAACAAGAGGACTGACACAAAGAAGTACAAACTCATTCAAGCACATCACCCCCTAGCAGAATAGCCCTCTGTTGTAATGGAGGCATGACTGCTTTAGAGCAATCCTGCTGACAGCTCCTTGTTTCTGTACACGCTGCTTTTACCCCCTCAGTTGTACAGAACCAGCTGTTTGTGTGCCATGCTTTGTTGGGAAAGAAATCTCCATCTTTAGGGCAGAAATGGGGATCCTTCTTACTTTTCAAATATCAATTGCTGGTTCTATTTGCAAGACAATAACTAGCAAGCTTGTTGCTAGCTGGCAAGCAGCAGTGCAGAAGGAGGTGTGCTACCACCCTGGTTGTCTACCTTCACGAGTGGCCACTGTCCCCTGAGCTGCCATCACTGCCTCTGCCCCATCGGCATCAGAGGGAGGATAAAGGCCCATAAACAGGGAGCGTGGGTATGTGGGCATCAGCGCAGGCAGGACTTGGAAATAAAGCTACTGGTACAAGACTGCATTTTCATCCTAAGGCAAGGATTTTGCTTCCCCCGCCATAGGCAACAGCCTACTTGACTTGTATTGAATGGCAGCCCTGCTCCGATGGAATTAGACCTCCCAAACAAAATGTAACTGGGGGCCAAATAGATATGTTATTTTAGGGATCAGATGAAAAATATGACATAAATATAAAGCATAAATTTTATGTTGGCCAAAATTGTCACATTCCTGTATGAACCCTGTAGAATTTTAGTTTCCTTCTGTTGTCCAGAACGAGCATCTGTTGGTTTGATGGGTTCTGCCCAGCATTACTGACAACTCCATGTACAGCTTTATTAATTTTTAAGTGGAGTCAGATGTACTAGAGAGAACTCGGCTGGTGTGTCCAACACAAGCACAATTTCTTGACAGTGCAAAGGGAAAAGAAAAAGCTAAACATTGGTTTTCATAAGCTGGATATCAAAAGTAATCTAAAATACACAACATGCAAGGTATCTCCTTAGAACTATTTCCAGGTCTAAGGTGAGGTGCTTTATAAATATAACTTGTCCTAAACTGTAAAAACTAAGAAAGTAATTCTTAGTAAATCTGTCATGTTTCATATGCATCGAATGGCTTCACCTCATCCTCAATGTTATACGAGCCTTTTTTTTTGTTAAGTAGATTTCTCTTGTCCATTATAAATGAAGGTAAACACACTGAAAAGTGATGCCACAGTGAACTAGGCTTAATATAGGGGTGACTCAATTCAAGTGTTCAAGCAGTTGAACAGTTCTCACAATCACTCAAATTTTAGGATATCGATGTGAGTACATCAGGACCAAAAATACTGACCTGGAAGTCTTCTTAGAACAGACTCTTTTAGGATACTTTGGGGGTCTATATTCTATTTGGACCAAAAAAATATCAAGATGGATGTAGTTATAGTATGTTGGCATTCCTGTTTTCTTTCCTGATGGGCTGTAAATATTCATAGAAAAGAAATAAAACAGCCAAACCACTATGAAACTCACACGTTTCAAATACTGAATATAACTTTTAGAAAATTTTATTGCTCCCACATCTGTTCTATCCAGCCTACTTTTGGACCCAGCAATAAAGCAAAAATAAAACATAACCCTTAATATAATGATTGTGTATTTAATGTCTATAACATACCATTAAAATGCACTTGAGAGCTTCCAGTTTCTTACATTTAGTCATAGATTATGACTACTAGTAAACTGCTGAAAATGTTTGATTGAGAGCTGAAGATGTGACCAGGAGGGAAATCATATGACATGATTTTTTTAAAATTGAAGAAAATGAATAGAAAGCTGTTTCACTTTTGCTATAAACAAAGACAGATTTCATATGCAAATAATATTTATTTGAATTGCCATAAGTCAGTCCATAAATATTGTGCTTTTGCCTACATTTCAAAAGAAACAAGGAAGAAAAATATCATTCCTAAATTTTCTGTCATTTATTTGGGCACAGCCTTATCTCTTCTGAGCTTCCTGGCTATAATTGTCTAACACCTGGAAGCAAATTAGTTATTAGCCAGTAAAAAAAAAGAAGTAGAAGAATACAAGTACTTTACAGAGTTTAAGAAAACAGAGCAATAAAATGAAATGTGAACAACGTAAAACTAAAACAACCAAACATTGCCTGCACTTACAAGATTTTGTCAGTCAGCCACATGAGTGACTAAAGTATAATGCAGAAATACCAGAGTTAGTTTTAAACAAGCTTACAGCACAAAATTTAATGAAGACAAAGAAGGAGGTTAAATTAACCTTTAAGGTTTCTGGTTTATTGTTGTTAACTGCTACTGGTACTCAAGTGCATTGAGTTTGCATGGCAAAGTTTTGGTAGCGGGGAGTCTACAGGGGTGGCTTCTGTGGGAAGGTGCTAGAAGCTTCCCCGATGTCGAGCAAAGCCAATGCCAGCTGGATCCAAGATGGACCCACTGCTGGCCAAGGCCGAGCCCACCAGTGATAGTGGTAGCACCTCTGGGATAACATACTTAAGAAGGGGAAAAAAGCCACACTGCACAAAAGCAATTGCAGCGGGAGAAGGGAGAGACTTATGTGAGAGCAACAGCCCTGCAGAAACCAAGATCAGTGAAGAAGGAGGGAAAGGAGGTGCTCCAGGCACTGGAGCAGAGATTCCCCTGCAGACCATGGTGAAGACCATGGTAAGGCAGGCTGTCCCCCTGCAGCCCACGGATGTCCACAGTGGAGCAGATACCCACCTGCAGCCTGTGGAGGACCCCACACTGGAGCAGGTGGATGCCCAAAGGTGGCTTGACTCCATGGGAAGCCTATGCTGGAGTAGGCTCTCGGCAAGACCTGTGGAGCCACGGAGAGAGGAGCCCATGTTGGAGCAATCTATTCCTGAAGTATTGCACCCTGTGGAAGGACTCATGTTGGAGTAGTTTGTGAAGAACTGTAGCTTGTGGGAAGGACTCACGTTGGAGAATTTTTTGGAGCAAGGGAAAAGTGTGAAGAGTTCCCCCAAGGAGGAAGGAGCTGCAGAAACAACATGTGATGAACTGACTGCAACCCCCGTTCTCCATCCCCTGGCACCACTGGCAGAGAGGAGGTAGAGAAATTGGGAATGAAGTTGAGCCCTGGAAGAAGATGGAGTGGGAGAAAGGTGTTTTAAGATTTGGTTTTATTTCTTATTACCCTTCTCTGATTTGATTGGTAACAAATCAGTTTTCCCCAAGTTGAGTGTCTTTTGCCTATGGAGGTAATCGGTGAATGATCTCTCCCTGTCCTTATCTAAACCCACAAACCTTTCATTACATTTGCTCTCCCCTGTTCAGCTGAGGAGGGGAGTGATAAAGCAGCTTTGGTGGGAACCTGGCATTCAACCAGAGTCAACCCAGCACATCAGTGTAGTTAGCCTGATGTAGTTGGGACATCTGTGCACTGTGCTGGTCTCGCCTCTGTTAGCTGATGTGAAACTACCAAGAGAAAGACCACTGGTGCTATGTCACTTAATCTTCTTTTTGTGTAGGTGGACAGCATGAGAGGGGCTAAGGCCTCCAAAGAAAAAAAAAAAAAAAGAAAGCAGTGGTCTATAGCCACTCAAAAGAGGAGAAGGAAAATGAGATGACATCCTCAGTTATGACCATGCTGATTTTAAACTGAAATCTTGTGTCAAAGAACACTCATAAGGAATACCATGTTGTTAGTGTGGCTGAAGAAAACAGTGAGGTGTGAAAGGTAACTCTGTGGGAAGGCCACGTAGAGAAGAAAGCTACAATTGTGATCTGCTGGTAAGAATGGCCATAAAAAGAATGTAAGTGAGCCTGAAAGTCGTCTGGAGCTCCCCCCAGAATTTAGGTGGGAAATGAATGTCTGCCAAATGGAATTGTAAAGCTGGGGAGAAAAAAGAAAGAGAAATGAATGCTGAAGGAAGTGAAATTTCAGGGGGGGAATTTCTAATCTGGATAATGAGAGAGAAAATAGTTGAGAGAACTGTTTGAGATGAAGTTGTTAGCCTTCAGTGGGGCAGCCCTTCTGTACAGAGCTGACAATGCCAACTAGTTATACTGTTGCAATGCACTGTAGTCTAGCCAGTGAGAGATCATTATTTGTTTATTGACTAGAAACAGACAAATAAAACGTATATATATTCTTAGAACTCCTTAACTATCGCTTTGAAACATTGAAATGATTTTATCATGCTTACAGGCAGAAAATGTTTCGTCACTTGAGATAAAGTAGGATGAAAATTGGTTGAGATAAAGTAGAATGCAATAAAATAAAATGTATTAAATCCATGTACAAGCTCCTTTATTATAGTATGTGTTAAATCATTATTGAAGAGCTGTTCAAGAGAAGTGCATTAGAAACACCTCCACTGCACTTATTAAAACATACTTTTACCTGTAACTCACAAAATTATATGATACGACCAACCTGAGACTTTGTGGTTGGCTTTTAAGTCTTCCTGCAGCCTCTACACTTCTTTTACAGAACTTTCTTTTTCTTTAATGAGCCAGTTGTTTTCACTAACCACTAATTATTTTTCATAAGTGCAGGGGTATGTGTGACAAAGTGTGTGACATTCTGTGGAGAAAATATCTTGGTGGTAACTGAGAAATATTATACTAGACAAGAGTCACATAGATCACTTAAACATAATTTGACAAATTGAAAGGAATCTATGTTGCAGTATCATTTTTATGTCTCATTGCTAGGAAAAAATAATAATATTAGGTTGTTTATAAATAAATTACCAAATATTTGATAAAATGTTTGCTGATAAATTATATCCTAGTTTAATTTTTTCATGCATGAGGCTACTAATACAGGCACTGAATTCAGAATGCCCCCAAAAGTTAGTTTATAACACAATGTTAACTTCTGGGTACTGTTTATGAGCTGCGCTCACACTACATTGAAGTTCTTTTGAAAACTGTATTGTCATTAGTATCAAGAAGAAGTTCTTTCACAGAAATTTTATGCACCGGAAGACAGACTAGATATTTCTCTGTAGTGGTGATACAGGAACACTGCTGATTTATGAGTAACGCAAACATTTGTTCAAATAAAAAAAAAAGTGTCTATTCTAACATACTGCAATAGAAAGCTACTGTTACATTACATTTCTGATTAAATGTATCTCAACGTGATATGTAGTCCATTGAAAGTCCATGAAAGTGGATAAACCTTAGTAATTGCATGTGGTTTAATCACACAGTTGTCAGGGTCGGGTTGATAATGTTGAAGCACTGAATAGAAAAGTTGTTGCATTTCTGTCATCTCAACGTATACTTTAAAAGTACCAAACAAAAAAAGTCTCAATTTTTTCTTAATGTCTACTTCCTCAACTAAACAACTCAAGAAATGTCATAAATTATACAGTCAGTTTTGCTCATGCTTCCTCATACTGAAGAACACTATTCCCATATTCTCCTAAGGGTTTCCAGATCCCGGTACTCTATGGGCACTTTGTTGCTAAAGGTCTGTCATTGGATCATGCCCTTATTTCTGATTTTATGGGAAAAATATGAGTGTTTGAATTATCTCAACATAAGGTTTTCTTTAAATTTGTGTTTTTCTTGTTCTAAAAGGAATATGTTTCTGGAACCTTAGCTTATATGAGTGAAAACAAGATATTTGACTTCTTGAACTGTCCTGGAGATAAGAAAGGTTACTTACAGAGTAACTAGCTTGTCAGCCTGAGGAAGAACAGAAAAATGTAAAGAGACCTTTGATACTGCATGGTTAATACTTAAGCGCTAAAATACTGAAGATCAAACTGCACACTCAATACCAGCTGTCCCTGTATACATGTGCATTGTAGTACAGTCTCCAGTCATATAACAATTGAACTATATATAATTATTATTCTGTTATTTGCTAAATTTCTTCCTTCTGCTATTTTAAATAACTTCTAACTATGGATAAAATGCCTCACTGCAAACCTCTCCTTTAACTGAACATGGTTGTAGTATATATGCTCATGAACTCTTAGGAACTTATTGGTTAAATTCTGAAAAGTTGCTATAAGGTCTATGGAGTACATCTGCTTAATACTGAGCATTTAATTAAAAAAAAAAAAAAGTTTAGAATTTTATTTGCTTCTACCTTTGAGCCAAACTTTAGCCCCAATCAAATTCCAATATATTTTCCCTATCATTAAAATTTGACCCTTAAAAGATTCCACTTGCCCTTCTCTTTGAATTCTATCAGTAATGTTCCTCTTTCTTTCTATTCTGAGATCTCACCTAGCTGTCTGAGTTTTCTAGAAATGTTTCAAGAAAGTTTACTGAAGATTTCAAAATGGCATTTTAAAAAATAAAATCCTGAATCTGTAGGTTTCGTACAGGTCATTTCATCCTGAAAAGTTGTGTTTTAAAAGAATCATTTTTTTATACAAAAATTATACCAAGTTTCAACATTGTGCCATGAATCCATCAAAAACCGGTGATGATAGTGTTTAGATCCATATGTTTTTTGGTAAAAGTATCTTAAATATTTACCCATTATTATTTTCTGTTGCAGATTTTTGTTTCTTGGACTTCAGTTTTGCTAATTTCCTCTTTTTTTTTTTTTTTTTTTTTTCCCTAGACATATTTTCATTACTGCAGCCATCTGGCAAAACTTCCTTTTCTGTAAGTGTACATAACCTCTGTGAAGAAATTGATATTAACCAAGGACCTCATCTGTACTTTTAAAATAAATGCCTGCTTTACTCAAGGAAGTCCAAAATAGCAACAAGTAACTTTGGCAGGGAAAAAACCCAAACAAACAGTTTTGGTAAATGGTTCAAAAATGAATACAATGACTGGGAATGAGTAACAGATTTTATTCCATGCCACTTCTAGAATGGAAAGCATACACAGAACATGAGTTCTGACGTATAGAACTACATAAATTCTTAATCTGGTAAATTGAATTGAGAGGAGATTAGACTAGGATATATCCAGAAGGGATTAAATTAGGACATATAACATTAAACCAAGTTATGTGATATCATGCTTTAATGATTAATCGTAGTTTAAATAGATTATTTGCTTTCAATTATACCAAGACCAGATGACAGTGCATCATAAAAAAGATTTAGAGAATATTTATGAAACAATATTTAGCAGGAAAGTAAGAAGAACAAGAACTGATATTGATTCAGGTAGTCACTGTACATTTTTAACATACATTTAACCCCCAAAAAAGTCTAGAATTTATGTTCTGTAGGATTTTTTTTACACTTAAACTTTAAAACATCATATATTAGACTAATCCTAAAAAAAAAAAGATTTGTCAGAAAACTGCTGAAACTGAAAATGTCAGGTTAGTGATAAATTCAGTGACATTTAAAATTTCTCTCTGAATTGTTATTAATCATTAATAACATAACAAAAATGAAAACTGAAGCAAACTTTCCTGATCATTTTCCCTTTCTGTGTAGTACCAGACCCCCAGTATACTTGAGCCAGGTCAGCTGAATTTTACCACAGTGTCTCACTAAAATCATTTGGAACCTTCCTTAGACATATAATTTCTCTATGTGCCTATATCTACCAGAATCAAACCCATATCACTTATCTTCAAAAAAACCCCAAATGATAACCTCTGAACTACATGTAAAAACTCATTTGTCTTACCCTCCTTTAAAACTTTGTGGTAGTTCATCACTTTTCTGGTGATCTTTATTCATTAGTTAAAGGAATTGAAGGTGCTGTTAGCTGACATCACACCGTGAGTTCAATAACGGAAAGAGAAAATATTTGCTCTGCAAGTAAAACATTGGGAAGGACTCACTAAATTCGATATTATTAACATGAAAGACAAGACACTTAAAGGTTACTTTTCTTTCCTATTTCAGCTACCCAGTGCTTGGCTTTCCCTCTGATGCACTCTGCACAGTATTTTAACAACTAACTTCTAATTTATATGGAGTTTATTGGAGAAAGGTGGTTTTTACTGTTTCAGTTCTGAATGTCTCATCACATAGTGTCAATAAGGAGAAATAATCTGGATTTCATCATACTAACAAAGCAGACTTGGCTATATCCTAAATCATAGTCAAGGTGTGTCTTAAGCTGTAATCTTAATGTCTGAACCTTTCCAAATGCAGTGAAATCTTGTTCAGTCTCAGATTGTCTTAATAGTATATTTTTTTTTAATGTGAGGAACAATGTCAAGTGTCCCTCTTGAGATACCTAACCTGACACATTGAGACTGATTTGTTGATAGGCCCTGGTCCTTATTCCAAGGCGGTTAGTTGAAATGAAGGTTCTTAATCTCAACATATATTTTTAATAATCTTAGATACTGCAATTATCAAAAAGTCATTAAAAATAAAAATTTGCTCCCTTTTTTCCAATCCAAACATTTGGTGCTTTTTCCATCTTAAAGGTGATGAGTAACCAGAAATGACAGCATTATTGTCTTCTTCCTGAAGATGGTTGTTATTCTGTGCATCCATGTATATTTGTGGCTGAGATTTTCTTTCCTTATTACAAAACACATAGAGATTAGAAGGTATTTTTAATTAAAATGATTACCGTTGTGGTTACAGTATTGAGCAATATTTTTGGATAAATATGTTCACTGTTAGAAGTGTAATTCTACTTTTCATCTTCATGCTAAGTAATATTTATATAGTTCATCCTTAAATTGTGCAAAATTGGATTTGATCCCAACTGCTAGAAGGTGTTGTTTTTAAAACAAGGCTAAGCAAGCACAAAAGTTTATATGAAGATACGGATTTGATTAGCATTCAGACAAAACAAGTTCAGCCAGGTTGGCTTGTGCAGTTATTCCAGTCTGACTCCAGTGACTTTCCACTGCATTGACCTTTTAAAGAGGGACTGTATTGTGTTACAAACTATACTGCTTTTGAAAGGAAGAAATACTTAGGGTGATATGATACAGTGCAGGTCATAATGGTTGGTAACACGCATTCAGCAACCTCTTAAAGACATTTGCATTAGAGCCAACTCATTAACCATCACAACAGAGTTTATTAGAGAAAGCGAAAAATGTTACCTACCCGCCCCAGTGAGATTCTCTCTTCTGCAACACCAGTCCCTAGAAATATTCAGAATACTGGATTTAATGTCTCCCTTTTTGAAAGACAGTATGCTGAAGCAGTGATATCGAAATTTGTATATAAATCTCCACTGGATCAAAGATAATGCAGTGAGTCTTATTTATAGTATTATTCTGGCATTTTCATAATAGTCTGAAATCTTTGTTTTAACCATGAGAAAATAGGCTTCAGGCAGAATGCTACAGATTCTACTATTAATATGTCAACATATAGAAAAATTATGCAAACACAGGCAGCTGGGTAAACAAAACGTAGGTAATTCAGTGGTTGCTGAAAAAAAAACTTAATGTGCTGTTCAAAAATAGCGAAGACCTTCACAAAATGCACCATTGGAAAAAAATGAAAACAAACAAAACCAAAAACCAGAAACCGATAATGATTCAAACCCAAGAACCTTAAGTTACCTGTCAGTGGTGCAGGAAGCCACCTGTGCCAGCTTCTCATCTGTTTGAGACTACAAACGTCGGAGTCTAATCCTACCAGATACTGCAGTGGAGCATCAGACAGGACATACTATCTCAGCGTGGTTCAAAAGTACTTCTGTGCCAGGAGCAAGCCAGTCTGATGTAAAACAATGACTGTTGTTTTTCTCAGAGCCCAAGTGACAACTACAGAGAATTATTCCATTATACTCTTTGATAAATTCAAACCCGCAGAATAAAAGACAAATTTGAATAATGATTACTGCAAGGGTTTCATCCAGAGGTAAAAAGACATAAAAAAGATGAATCCATGCTTTTTTTTTTGTTCGTGCCTCAACTACTGCCTTTTCCTTCCATCCAGCCTTTCAAAAGTCTGTGCAAAACAATGCTTCCCTAGCTCATCGCTTTGACCTTACCATTGATTTTGTTTGCTTGTTGAATATTGTTCGTTTAGATGTATTGCAGGACTCCTAGAATGCCTAAGAAAATATCAGAACTGCACTCTTAGTGCTAAAAAAATACAAACCAGTGACTTGAATGGGTTTTATCTTTCTAATTTAGGCATTTAAGATATAAATGTTATGTGATCTAAGTGTTATGTCCGACTTGGTCACCATTTACTCATTATCAAAGGAAGGAAGCTATGCTGAGACATGGTTCTCATTGTATATCTAACCTGTTTTAGATGTTACTTTAGAATAAGATAATTTGATGCCTGTTTTTCTCACCACTGACTGCAAACCAGAGTACATCTCTATATTGTAGTTGCTTATACTCAGTTCTCCTTGTCTCAAAGAGCTCATAATGTATTCACATCGCCCAAGAAAATCCCAAATGGGATACTACAAAGGGAAAAATGAAGCAACATAAGGTGACATTCTAGGCTGAAAATCTCTTCTGTAGCACATTGCCCGCTCATGAAACCTTTTAATTTTTTTCTGCTAGTAATATTTTTTCCAGAGGTGGTAACTTGTTCAGGAAGTTATGTAATAACATTTCTTTCTGATGACTAACTGGGCAGGTGGGGTGACGGTTTTATAGGTTCTGTTTCCTGGAATTTGGGACCATAACAGATTACTGTCCATATGACTTTGTGAATAGTCTTTATTGCGTAATTTACTAAATAGCTATACAGTAGATGATATCTACCCATTTTTGGTAGTTGTCTCTTTCTGGTTCTAGAGTCTTGTGACTTTCAAAGCTTTCTATCTGTTCTTTTAGCTTTTTCCTAAGCAAATCTTGCTCCCATCCTGCTCACTGATATTTTTATATTTAGTATTTGACATTCAGAGCATACTGCTTCCATCACTGGCCTACAACTGCCTTAGCCTCTGGTCAAAAGGGACCATTTCTGGTCCTAGTCATACTGTTTTCAGTGGAATGTATAGCTTTTTAATGCTTGCTCTTTCCCCTGCAAGTTGATTTTTGTGTGTTAACACTACCATTATCTAAGTTTTTCTCTTACTAGGTTCTTATCTACTGATACTTGCCTCTCCATAACCCTCTGCTTCTCTTCCTGCACTATGTTTGTTCGGTTTAGTTGCTTGCTAGAAAATCCACCTGTATTTCTCTGTCAGCTTTCTTCAGCTCTGTGTAAATTTCTCTTTCATGACCAAGGGAAGTGCAATTTTCTGCTCTGGAGTTTGTTCAGGTAGATTGTATGATCCAGTAAATTGTATAATTCAGTAGGCTGTATGAAGTAGGCTTTCTGGCTTTAAGTTACTTCTTTAAACCCTTTTTCCCCCCTTCTTTATGGTTATCATGACTTGACTATGTTTTTTCCTGTGCCAGTTTCTGTAAAAAAAACACACCCAGATCTCATGTAAGTTGGTCAGATGGGGCCTGCTGTGTTGTTCTAGTTCTTATGTGTATCAACCTTTAATTGCACATTTAGAGCCATGTGTTGCATCGCATTGACTTTGGTTGCTCTGGTTGAAGGTGGTACACACAGACTCCATCAGCTCTCACTGCTGTGATTTCCTGTGGGTGCACAGATCTTTGCATATCTAGAAGTAGAGAGCAGATAAAACTTCATACCCTCACAGATGCCTTTGTTGAAATCCTTGTGTTTCCTGTCTTTTTCTGAGTTTTTTATGAGCTACCATGTCTCCATGGAATCAAGAAAAAATTTGAATTGGTCCTTGAGAGCAAATAATGAAAATCAATAAAAAATCCATGGTAAGCTGTAGATCGTTAGATCTATGGTTCAGCAATAAGAAGCCGTTCTGTCCCAGAACAGTACAGCATGGGACAGCACTTGTAGCATCAACCTGTATACTGCCTTTCTGACTCGGTACGGGCAGGAAACAAATTTAGATCAATACCCACAATTTGGCATCAACATCCTAATTTTTGTCAAGACATCAGCAGTAAGAATCTTATTGTGTGGAACACTGAAAATAGTGCTCTCCAAATGCACTATTGACAAAAGAGCGGGACATAATAAGAAATTAAATGAAGCTGAATAAATACTTGCATTGAATGTTAGATATCAAGAATGCATTAGTTGAAAACAGTAAGCAAAAGGAACAAAAATATATTTTGGCAACCATCTCAGCATGCCCATTATGATAGGAATTTTCAAAATTTTGAGTGTTCCAGTCCTAGTTGGTTTAAAAAAGATACCGTTACAGACTCTGGAGAGAAAAAGAAAACGTCAAGGAATTTTGGGTACCCAGAGGAAAAGATTAGATGAGCTAAGAACAGATTAGCATCAGAGAATTAGTATTTCTCCTAGAACAATATGTAGACTTCAGCTACTGTTTGAGCTTCATGGTTATCCAGTAGCATATGCTAAAGATGCTGTTTATTTAGAGTATGCAGATGAACTGGATTTTTAAATAATTTCCTGAGGTACATGTGCTGAGATAAATACCTTTTGTTACTGTAGAAATGCAAATTAAAATGAAGAAATAAAATTCTATAAAGGCTTGAGCAATTGCAAATTGCAGTCATTAATTGAACTCCTTTCCTTTGTGCTTCCTTGTTCTAAGCTTTCTTGTGATCATCATTATTTAAATTTCATGTTGTGCAGTGCTAAAGGGCATCACTTTGCAGCATTTGTAACTGTAAATATCAGCTGTTGTATGTTTTAAGATACCTTTGAACCTGAAAGACTTCCCACATCATAGTGAAAATCTACAGGTGTGTGAATTGTTATTAGAATGGGAAAAAAAGCAGAGTTGTAACAGGGTTGGGTGTATCGCCATATCACCATTCTGAGGTTCTCAAAAACTCATTTTTAAGTCTGCTTCTAACATTAGCATTTCTTTACCTTGATTTCTTCCATATGGGAGTGGTCTCTGTTTGAAAAAAAACAAAGGAGAGACGTCAACAGTGTACAGTCAGATGGTAAAGAGCTGAAGCCTGCATATTACAGACCTGATTCATTTGTGATGTTCCAACCCATGCTCCAGGGTCCCAACAGGAGAAGTAACCACAATTGACCTTGTAAGAATAAAAGCATTTAAATTGCAATCCTTTGGCAGGCAGGTGTGCATCTATGGAGTAGCTATACAAACAATGACTCAAATTTCCCAGTTTGGTGGTTGTATTATGATCACTTAGTAAAATTGCTCCAGCTCCTGGTGTCTCCTTTTAGGCTTGGATCTTTGGGGCAAAAGCAGACTTTATTTTATTTTTTTCATGGCAGCATCTCAGCATTACTGTGTTACGTTAGCCTATCCACAGTATAGACACACACCTCAGTTCCCTTGTCTTTTTCTCCATCAGTCAGAAAAAGGAAGCACAGTGACTGACAGAGCGCCTTCCCTAACCCATGCCTGTGTGAGCTGGGACTGCACGGTGGATTTGGAAACACTTATTTAAAATGTAATGTTTGTAGAAAAATGCCTTTAAGTAGATGGAGGAAGACACTGGAGACCAGAACTGGATGAACTGCTAAATTAAATAAAGCTTCTGGGTTTAGAGAATGAAAATCAACAGCTTGTTGCAAGAACAGTCCCCAAGCCAGCAATTCTGTGCTTGTCTGCATCTCTTATTCCCCCACCTGTTGCTTTCAAACCATTTAAAAACTTTTTACTAATTATGCAATTCTTCTAATCTTAAACATATTTTGAATTCCCAATGTTTATTTTATACTCATTGAGATGTACACTCCTTATGTTGTCATGTTTCACACTGGCAATGGGGTTGTTCTCATCCATCCTAGGCATTTACAGGTTAATAGCTTAAGTCTAAACTGGCCAGTTTGCAGTCAATTGAGAATAAGGGAAGCCAGAGTCACTGACACAGACTAGTGCTATTTGTACTCCTAGCAACTTCCATGTCCACATCTGAAGACTCTCTTGATAAACATATTATTTAGGCCAAGTGGTACAAGAGGTTCATTTTCACGAGGTTCACTTTCACACTGCTCATGGGTAGACTGATTTGAAGCAACTTGTCTCCGTCCACAGCGCACTTGGTAACAGGTGACTCCTATCCCTGTGTGTTACCCCTGTGAACCTAAAATACTATTTTTATATTTTTGTTTCATCTATTTCAAAGAGTTTTAATTTATACAAAACCTGTGTTGCAGGTTACCGTGTTGGTGTGTTTATAACACGAAACTGAGGGTACCTTTCATACCCTGGGGCCAAGCTGGAGGGTGTAAGGCAATATTTGAGGAAGAGTTTTGGAATTCTGTGTGGCAGAGAAAGCTGAGGCTGGCTCAGTCTTGCCTAGTGTATGTTTCAGGAATGACTACTGGCACAAGCTATCACCAAAACCAAGCATGGTTTTTTTTTGGAGGGAAATAAACAGATAACAAAAAACCCCAAACCAAAGAGTTTAGGAGTGAAGTAATGTGATAAACTAGGGAACTGAGACCCAGGAATGAACTAAGAAGCTAAATTATTTGATTGTGTACATAAACCATGAGAAAATAATACTTAAATGTCTAAGGTAGAGTGAGACGAATCCCATTCTTGATTTCTTATCTGCTTTCACAAGATGAACAGATATGAGCTTCCTTTTGTCCAGAATAACCTTTAACAATAGGAGCACCTACAAAGCGGTTTCAATGTTGTAGTTTTTGCTGTTAATTTTTGGGGATTATTCCACCTTTAAAGTTGTGATGCACATTTATTCATTGTGAAAAACATTGAAGGGATGCAAATATTCTCATGGTAAATGTCCTCTGGACAACTTAAGAAAAATAAATCGAGGTAGCATTTCAAGAGTTGTGAGGACCAAACTGGTCATCTATGTCCAAAAGCATTATGGTCTTAAATTACTCTCTATTTTTCATGCAATTCTTTCTCCTGAAAGCCCAACAGAAACCTTAGACTTCTTAGGTAATGTTGAAAATCACAGAACTTGAACTATTCAGCACTTTAAAAAGTGATACTGTTTTAAGTCATCTGAGTGTTTTTAAATTTTTATCTATGGTTTTTGACCCAGAGATTACACACAAACACACCACAAACATTAAAAAGCTATAAGAGCTGCTTCTCTAAAAACCACACCAGCATTGTTAACTTTTTTTTTCCTTT
Source organism: Tringa tobata (assembly GCA_033628505.1). NCBI lineage: Eukaryota > Metazoa > Chordata > Aves > Charadriiformes > Scolopacidae > Tringa > Tringa tobata. The sequence continues at coordinate 25,453,879 of JAHREE010000279.1, read as the reverse complement.
ATTTGTATCCAGTATTTCCCATATCTTGTACAGGCATATAGAAAGATATATCCCCTGTACATAAAGGAATTCAGACTTGTATCTTAACAGAGTTGCTCTTCTCTTTCATCGCTATTTGAATAGCTGTTATTTGTTTTCTGGTGCCCTACTTCTGACAAATTTCTGGTTGATGAGAGCCTCTGGGGTATAGATTTATAGTTTTCACTCACTTGATGAAAATAATTTTCTTTTACTGAATGAGATTGTGATTCCTTTATTTTTCTAAATATTTCCTCTCAAAAGAGGTATCTCACATGGCTTAGCACATAAATGCTAACCATATATTTATTGCTATTTCTATATATTTATTTTTCTTAGATTACAAGCTCCTTGAGATGAGATTCTGCAATCTTATTCAGAATTTAGCAGTTAGAATGGTCTGAGTTATTTCTCTTAGCTACAGACGTACCATGCATATATTGTAATAGCTGTGCCCCTTCTGGAAACAAAATACCAGAGAAGTATAATTTCTGCTTTAAAATTTTTTTGTACATAGATGTGTGTAAGAGATATATGGATATAAAAATATACAAATAATGGCCTCTTGCTATTCTTAAAAGTTTCTTAAATGAAATCTTATCTTTCTTGGATTTTTTCAGTCTTTCTAGTCCCACGGAAATAAATTTACTATATTCTAGTTAGGGAAACCAAAATGAAACTTATTGAAAAGGTCATTTTAAAAAGCCACTCAATACATTCATAGTAAATTATTATATACTCTTCACCAGAATATTTTTAAACTACGATTGTTGTTGATACTTTTTTGGACAGCTCAGTTCTTCTAGGACTAGTTCTTCTAGTTCTTCACATATTTTTCAGTAGTAACAAAATCTGCAAGCTGCACTTTCAGTTTAGAGTCACAGTCTTACTGTGACATCAGTGAAATCATTCAAACTCCTTCTTTCCCCACCTCCCCCCATCCCTTTCTTTCCTGTGTCAAAACTGCATCATATTTTGTGTACATTTTCTGGTAGGATTGAAGAGAACAATTTTGTGTTTGAAATATAAAATCAATCTTAATGTTAAAATTGAGCTATATGGGCTTTTTTAATATTTGAGAGCAATCACACTCTCTGAGGAATCTGTGTACAAACTCAGATCTGAAAGAAAATGGTGGTGTTTTTACAGTATGTGAACACAACCATCTGATTTATAGTTCAATCTGTTAATGCACTCTGTTATTAGGCCACCTGGCAGTTTTATGCATTGTGAATTTAAAGAGGAGCTCAATGTAACATAAGCTTTACAAGCTGGGGAAATATTATTGAAATGAAACATGAATGAGAACCATTTAAACAATAAAATAATGTGTGTAGACTATATATTTTTTCATTTTAGTAAATGCACAGCCTAGGTTTTATTTGCTGAAGTTAGATGAGATTCTGAGAGACTCTGACTATGAAACTTTAAACCAGCTTCTTTTTATAATATTGGCAATCCTATAGGTTTTGATTTTCACATCAGTAAAACCAAAACCATACCTCTCTATTACATTGGGAAACTGCAATTTGGAGAATGATTTTCACAGTTTTGTTAAAGTAATATTTAATTATTGCATGGCTTGTAAGTTCATTCATCGACAAGCTATATATACATATATAAGTCTGTACCAAAAATTGATAGAAATAGGTTTAACAGCCCACACTGTAAAAGGTCATGAGTCCGAAAGAAAACACAGACCATCTTAAATAATCAGAGTAAGTTTTAAGTCTGTGTATATATGTGTATATACACATAAAAATACTCGTTCTATCTAGCGTGTCTAAAGAAGAGCAAGGAAGCTGGTGGGGGGTCTAGAGAACAAGTCTTGTGAGCAGCAGGTGAAGGAACTGCGGTTGCTTAGCCTGGAGAAAAAGAGGCTGAGGGGAGACCTTATCACTCTCCAAAATTACCTGAAAGGAGGTTTTAGCGAGGTGGGTGTTGGTCTCTTCTCCCAAGTATCAAGCAATAGGACAAGAGGAAATGGCCTCAAGTTGCACGAGGGGAGGTTTAGACTGGATATTAAGAAAAAATTCTTCACTGAAAGGATTGTCAAGCATTGCAACAGACTGGCTAAGGAAGTGATTGAGTCGCCATCCCTGGAGGTGTTTAAAAGTGCAGATGTGGCACTTCAGAACATGGTTTGGTGGTTGATGTGGGACTGTTAGGTTAACAGCTGGACTTGATGATCTTAAAGGTCTTTTCCAACAAAAATGATTCTATGACTCCCTCTCTCCTTTTGTTTTGTTTTTAGGTTTTTAAAGTTCTTGTTTTCAAGCTTTCTGTTCAACTATGATGCTAGAAACATCTTTTTTTTTCTGTTTAAAATGAAATCTGAGCACATTCACATGACTTCAGGGATGGGTTTTAAGTAGAAGAGTTGGCAAAGCTGCAGATATAAAATAAGCATTCTATTATTCTGCATAATAACAGGATAACCACTCCTCACCTGGCACAGAACCCTGGAGGCACCTAAATTTTCCTAGGTGCTTATGGGCATGTCTACGTTCTGAGCTGTCTTTCAATTAAGTGTTTGCTAATTTGTCCAGTAGCTACAGGAGACCATTTTCATTGAAGTTAAGAGTCAAAATGAAACCTTATCTGTCATGTTTTCCTTTTTAAACAATGTTGAGAGAGATTTTCCATGCAGTGGAAACAGGAAATAAAATGGGCAGAATGTCTTTTTATCTTGCCTGGGTAGTCACTTAAGGATCTTCAGAATTCCTGATTTTTCCTTTGCCCACAGCTACAGGGACAGAGTTGGGATGAATGGGGAATGGGTAGAAAAGTTGCTGTGTCTTCTCAGTATTTTACCGATTGTGAGGTGAGAATGCCAGTTTACACTGTAAAAAAAGTGTAACAAAATAGAGATCTGAGGGAATGATTACAAACTTCTGAGTAACAGTTCTTTCCCCATGGCAATGCAGATAAGCACCTCTCTTTATTCAAAGCAAGAAATGAAGTTAAGCACTTCATACAGGAAATTTTGCCAGTATGTTTATTAATATAAATTTATTAGCACCTACAAGCATGCTCTAAAAGGCACAGGGTGAAGAGGATTCGTCAGAGAATTAGTGCACTGTTCAAAGACCTGTGTTTATCTCCTTGCAACCTTGGCCATGGTATTTAAGGTATATGCAAGGCTTTGTAACTAACTCTGAAGTACAGAATCCCAAAGTCTTGCCTAGGTAGCAATTTATTCTCATCTGGAAGATCCAGGTTCCTTATTTGAAATCAGACAGAGAAAGGCCAAATCCAAACTATTCACCTATTTGATGAACGCTCTAATCACAGAATGGTTGAGTTTGGAAGGAACATCTGGAGGTCATCTGTACCAAACCTCCTGCACAAGCTGGGCAACTGTCCAGTTGCCCACGACTGCATTCAGGTGGCTTTTGATTATCTCCAAAGTTGGAGACCCCACAACCTCTCTGGGCAAGTTGTGTCAGGGCTCAGTCACACTTGAATTAAAAATTGTTTACTGATGTTCAGATGGAACCTCTTGTGTTTCAGTTTGTGTCCCATTGCCTCTTGTCACTGGGCACCACTGAAAAGAGCCCATCTCTGTCCTTTTTATATCCTCACTTCTGATATTTATCTACACTGATAAGTTGCCGCCTTGAGCCTTCTCTTCTCTTCTCTAGGCTAAACTGTCACAGCTCTCTCAATCTTTCCTCACAGATGAGATGCTCCATCTTAATGGATCTTTGCTAGGCTCTCTCCAGTCTGTCAATGTATCTCTTGTAATGAGGAGCCTAGAACTGGACACAGTACTCCAGGTGTGGCCTCCCCAGTAGTAGAGGGAGTAGAGGGGAAGGATCACGTCCCCCAACCTGCTGACAACACTTTGCCTAATGCAGCCCAGGATACCATTTGCCTTCTTTACCTCAAGGGCACACTGCTAGTTCATGTTGAACTTGTTGTCCACCAGGGCTCCCAGGTCCTTTTCTGCCAAGCTGCTGTCCAGCTGGGTGGCTCCCAGCACATAGTGATGCATAGGGTTATTTCTCTTCAGGTGCAGGACTTTGAACTTTTCCCTATTGAACTTCATAAGGTTCCTCTTAGTCATCTCATCACCCTGTTGAGTCCCTCTGGATGGCAGCATGACCCATTTGTGTAACAGCCACTCCTTTCAGTTTTGTATCATCTGCAAACTTGCTGAGGGTACGCTCTGCCCCATCATCCAGATCATTAATGATGATGATGTTAAACAACACTGGACTTGAACTGAACACTGGAGTACACTGCCAAATACTTGCCTCCAAATAGACTTTATGCCTCTGATCACCACTGTCTGGGCCCAGTTGTTCAGCCAGTTTTCAACTTATCTCACTGCTCATCCAACCTGTATGTCAACAGCTTGTCTATGAGAGTCTTATGGGAGACAGTGTCAAAGGCCTTACTGAAATCCAGGTATCACTGGATCATAAGGTATTAGGCAAATATACTATTATTAATTCTCTAATTTTTTCATAAGATGGGGAGAGACAGATGTCACCAGAGAGGAGTTCAACCCTTCTACAAAAAGAATACTTTTTGGCAGTACCTACAGTACCTTCATTGATTACAGATGGAGTATGGGATCACTCAATGTGATACAGAGAGTAAACAGAGGGTAAAATCTTCACTTTTGTGAGTTCTTAGGCAGGACGGAAATTTCACTTTCTGCCATGGTCAGGAAACTAAGGTGAGTGATTGTGTTTCTCCTCTCACATTTCATTTTATCTAGTGTAAGGAAGGGTATTTGCTAACTGGGCTCAGACATGGTTCTGAACTGCTTGTAGAACTACTTATATATTCTCCAGTATATGAGAATTAGACATTCCTACCTAAACTTTAGACAGCCAGTATGAACTTTACCTTCAGATGGTGGTCATATGAACTTATCTGTCTAAATGCAGGTTCCACTATTTGAGGGATTTGTCTGAATTCGTCTTGTAGACAGTGGAGAGCTACCCAAAAAGACCTAGGGCACTCATGAAGATGGTTCAATTCTGTTACCGAAGAAGAAATAACTAGTACCATTTGAAATGACTTAACTTCTCCAACTGGTGTCTATCTGACACTCCAGGAGGGTGTGTTTTCCATAGGTTCTGTGCCTTATGTAACAGCACATATGATTGTCTCAAATACTCTGGCGCATCTTAAATGCAGACACATGTTTTGTCACGTTTTGCCACTATGTTTAGACATGAGACACATTTTGCCAACTTTTGCTTTTGACCACTTTTTAGATTCTATCCATTGCTTTAGGAGACACTTAGCTTACACATAACCATCTATCTTTATACACCTAAATATAGGTGTGCGGTCTGGAGCTAAATCCAATTTCCAGTGAAAGAATTCTACATTTTTAAATGTTTGTAAAACATAGACTTTGAGAAGAAATACAAAGATTTAATCAGCGCTGCTCACAAACTGTTTAGCGATCTTTGAAGGGCAATACTACACTATATGGTTGCAAATGGCCAGTGGTGAAAAATCAGGTTCTTAATTGATAAGTTTCACAAGTATTTGAGTGCCAGCTGGATCCAAAGTGTCAGGGCACGGAAGCCATCACAGTTTGACCTTACTGTAGGAGAAGTACTCTGAGGCTGTCACATCTCCATAAGCAGTGACTCCAAAAGTGTTTAGGCGTTAAGACCACCATTGAAATATCAAGGTTTAATTCTATTTCATTAATATATTCTGCATAGGGAAAAAGTTAACAGCTTTATCTTGTATCTTCTTTATGTATGTTAGGTAGCAAAAAGTACACATAAGTCACTCCTAAACATGGGTCTAATTTCATCAAACTAAGTATAATCCATTCCTCTGATGCCATATGATGGTAAACTTATTGGCTTATAAATATTGTTAAGTGTATATAGAAATCCATTAACGAATATTCTCCAGAAAGTCTTATTAATGGCTAAACTATAACTGACATGTTTTGTTACTGTTTTTTGGCATCAGAGAAACTGCTTCTGTTTCAGTCTCTTTCTTACATAATAAACAGAATTTTATACTGTATGAATTCAAGGAGCTTTCCTGGCTTGTAGGGCAGTAGGAGACTTGTTTGTTTGTGCGTGTTAGTTCTGAGAACTGTTTACACAGATGGAAGGCTTGACTGCATCATTTCTGCCCTATTTCTGTTTCTAGTCTGCTTTGATCTTGTTAATGTTCATGACAAAAAGACCCTATATTATTATTTCCTTAAAATGAGCAATATTGAAAAAACTTAACAATCTTGGCAAATGTCATTAACTGGGACCTTTTTTGTAAGTCTCCAGAATTAGACAAGACAAAGAAACTTTCAGCCTAGGAATGACCTCACAAGATCAAGGTTGAAGTATGTATGTAAACATGGGGAAGTGGACACTGAACTGCCAGTGTAATACTGAAAGAAGAATGCAAAGGTACAGCACCTCCTTGGTGAAAACAGAGCATTTCAGTTTCTGCAGCTGTCAGCCAGTCACCTTTCACAAGCAGAAAATTCACTCAACAAGGCTCTTTTTAAAATCTTCTTTCCTTGTAACAAAGCTGAGCTTAGAAGTTTGAAATCAATGCCTTGTAAAAAGAAACCAAGTGGGTGGCATTTTCCAACCATGAGACATGTCATTACCATTGACCTCACTACTCTTCTTAAATAGCCAGAGAAGGGCAACAAAATTGTCAATTAGATTTGCAGTGAGCAGGAGTCAGCCTTACTTAACTTGTGCTTGCCTGCATAATCATGCATATCTCTCCTCTATATCAGGAGTTGTTCAAGCCTATAATAACTAGGGTTCAACAAGTCTGAACCACCTTCCTTTGCTGATGATATGGAAGTTGTTGATTTGCTGCAGATTATTCAGGATTTTTGTAGCCTTGACAGTGTCATATTTTAAATTCCACCTCTAAGAGTTTGTGCTGTGGCTATCACATAGGAAATAGCAGAAGGAAGTACAGTATTAAGCAAAACCTGAATGCATTTTTACTTTTTTATAGGTCATAGCAAGTTTCTTTGTTATTCTGCACATCATAAACCAACCATACTACATTTGGCATGACCTGCAGTCTCATCATTGGACAGGGTAAGGGATGGACAGGGTGCTGAAGATGAGAACTAAGCACCATTTGTAGTGCTATATGCAATCAGTGCTTTGAAACATGACAGCATTATGACTTCCTTAACCACAAAATCCTACTGTCATAAAAGCCCTATATTTACTCAAAGGTTTTTAAAAGGTTTAAGCAGGTGAGGTTTAAAGCTGATGAATATGCTTGTCAACTGTCATAGCTGTGGAATATTTCTTCAGTATGCAGAGTCCACCATAGAAAAAGTGCTTTTTCAAAATTAGTAATTCTTCCTGCAACATTGGTGTCTAGTTGTTCCCCAGAAGAGAAGCCCTCTTTCAACATTATATCATTCTAAGCCTTCCTTTGCATAATAGTAGCTTGCCTCTTCACCTAACCATGGCACTGAACTCCCCTGTTTTACAAATGCATCCTCTGGCTGAGCTGCTCTAACAAAAACCCACTGACTGGCATTTTATTCTGTGGTTCCACATCCCAAGTCACACTCTGGTTACCAAAGCTAGAAAGCTTTGGTGTGCTGAATACAGGTGCACAGCAGTACTGTTAAGCATTAAGAGTTACGCTCCTCAACTATTTGTACAATAATATTAATCTCACTTACCTGTTCAACATGCACGTACTTTGTAGTGTAGGTGATGGGGCCTTTCATGTAGATCAAATATACGGTTCATTAACAATTCCATACAGCTGCTAGATTAGGTACCCATGAGGGACACATTACATTCCACTTTATTTCCACAATGTGATTAAAGATGTATCCAGTCGTGAGTAGGATTTGGACCCCTTTCTCATGTACTTTGTCTCTCTTTAGCGTCCATCCAGGAGGTTTTCTACCCTACCCATTATTCAGGTGGTCGATCCCCTTTCCGTTGCATGCTGGTCTTCCTTGAATAGCTACATGTTAAACATGGTGCTTCCTGCTTTCTTTCATGGTACACCTTATATATAAGAGAATTGTGTCACAAACATCCACAGAGACACCTCAGAGATCTCTCCTCCTGCCCTCCATGTATGCACACGGTGGATGTGCTGTACCTGCTACTTGTTGTTAGGGTGCCCTCCTTGTTTGTTTGCTGTCCCATCTTTTGACACTTAAAGTTTTAGAAGGCACTGATCTAGATTCAAAACTAAATTCTGGAGCCCTCTTCCACTAAAACTACTTTCTTTAGAGGTTTCACACACAAAAAAGCCCCACTACAGGACAAACTGTTCATTTCCCAAACTGACACTACGTTTTCATTTAATGTATTTCTAACCTATCTCCTTCTGCTTTTCCAGATAGATTTTTGAATGCTATAAGGCCTTGTTTGCTATAGAGACTAACACTTTTCAAATGTTATTCCATGCAATTCATCACATTTACTTAAAATACATTTAGTAAAACATAACAAAATTAGTCTCAGTTATTTAAAAGTGTACAGCTATAAACTACTACATCACTGGAAGAAATCTCAATTAAGCAGAATTGCCATCCCCATTAAGCAGTCCTCATTGCCATTAAGTATCATTGGACTTAAATTGTTCCCTGGGAGACGTCCTGATTAAGCGGACTTCCTAGTTTAAGTGTATCTCAATTAAACAGAATGTGCTACATCAGCATTTCATTTTATGAATGCACTGAGAAGGCATTTGATTGGGATTTTGAAATGGTTTGTGTGATTGCTGTCATTATTGAAAATTTAGATGGGAATGCAAAAAGAACTTCTGGGAATTCCTATTTGTGGCAATTAGGCATCTACCTCTTGGACCCTTTTAACAATGGGTTAACTTCAAGTTTTTGGTGTGGTTTGTACATATTAGTTTTGTTCTGTTTGGACATGATTAATTGTACTTAAAAAGATCTTTAAAGAGTAAATCTAGAAGGAAGTACATAGCTATTCTTGAAATCAATTAAGGCTTAACAAATTTGATTTGCCTTTCAAAATTTCCACATGAAGTTCTTCTGCACATGAAGTTTAACTTAACTTTTTAATGCTTGTTTAGAACTTCTCAGTGTCTTCTTATGTCTGTGTATTGATCTCACCCATTTTTATACATCAAATGGAAGCATTCTGTATTTTAAACCTGATCTGAAATAAAGTTAAGCTATAAACCAGAGAGTTTCATTGTAAGACTCCATTTGCTTCCAATCAATCTGTTTCCAGAATAGAACTAGATTTCTTTTCTGCACTTCTATAGACACTTCTTAAAAATATCTAGATTCTTAACAAAATAATCTCATCTGCCTGAGTCAAATAAATATGGGATCCAGTGTAACACAAAGAGCAAATGAGGGTAACAGAATTATCCTTTCAGGAAAGGAAAATGATGTGGATATTTCAGTGGTATAAATGACTCATTCTGTAAGTTCTATTTCATGAAATTTTATTCTGATGTACTTATTTTATGACAATATAAGTGAAAGGAAACCCATTTTTGAATAATGTTGTTATTATGAGAAAGAAATGAGGGACTACTGAGGGTCATAAGTATCTCTCCATGTATCATCTAACTGAGGGGAAAAAGACCATGAAACTTAACAATGTTTCCCTGTGAGTTTGTGTATATCTAACCATCCTTTGAAAGCTAGTGACAATTTATTCAGATGAGATAATCAAAATAAAATGATAAATACATTGCAGATGTTTTATTTTTTCCTCTATATCCAGGCAATGCTCTGATTTTGTCATATACAACGCTGTTCCTGTTGCATGGATGAAGCCAGCGTCACCTTAGAAAATGGGAGCCCACTTATCCACTAATGCAAGAAGGTATTTATCTGCTTAATTCCCATTAGCATTAATGGGAGTTACATGCCTAATACCGCTCAACATTGGTGAGAAATGCACCTTAAATTTTCAGCTGCTTGAAATAGCAACCTGTGCAACCACACATAAGAGATTATAAATAAAGGAACAATAGAAACAAAGCAGGCTCCTAAGAGGTACCAGCAGCGTATAGACAGAAGCAGACAATTTTCCCCTCAGCAAGCTTTTCTGCTTAAATCATTTTAGTAAATAAATATTTAACAAGTGACAGAACTTAATTGATGTTTATATTTACACGGCAGTTAATTTATATTCTGCTAAAGCTGAATCCTCCATCCACAATAATGCTTTATATCCCTCCATGGTGGCAGACACCCAAACAGCACAGTTGTGTTTTTGAAGAAAACCATAACAACAAAAAGACGCACTACTCCAAATACTATATAAGTCATTACATTTTTTTCCTCTCTTCAGCTGTCGGATGTATTGCATTATATTATCAGATTGATAGATCTAGTGTTATTTCAACATTTACCATTTTACAACAACAAATAGAAAACATATAAGGAAGCTTTGGTAACAAATCTTTCTTAATATGTATGTGAAGTAGACAGTTAGTCTAAGAGAAAATATAACTGATGACAGATTTCATTTCAATCTGGTGGTGCTTATTAAGATGTCTACAAAGAAAAAAGCCGTATCTGAATACATCTCTTTCTGCAAACAAAGGAAAGTTTTAATTGCTTTAATCAGCATTTGCTTTGTCTTTGCAGTGACATAGGAAAACAAGTCAGGTACAATCAGCACATGTCTTCTAAAGGAAATTTGCAAGCAGAGACTTTACATGATTTCTATTATTTGTGTTTATAACATGGTTCAAGTCTATGCTACAGGTGCAACATCATTCAAAAATTCTTAAATCCTCCTTATAAAACAGACTTGTACTTGATTTTCTTTTATATCATTTTAGTATGCAGAGAAAGAAGGCAGCATAAATCCCCTCTCCCATAAAACCCTACAACAAGTGGTGCAGAAGCTATATCAGATTTTAGAAATCAGAGCACACCCCAAGGAAACAAGCTGCGTGTTGAGGAAGATGTGCAGCTAAAAAGATAGTAATTCCACACAATCCATGTCAGCCAATAGGGTTTGGAGGAAGTGACAGGCAAAATCCATTCTTTCCTTCAGCTCATAGGCTCTTGACTTTATATCTTGATGATGCATGTAGCTCACTCTTTCTCAGAAAAAAAGGGCCAAAAAAGACCCTTCCTATTATTAAAAAAAAAGGCATAAAGGAAGCCACAACACCCAAACCTTTCTTGAGGAGAAAATGGGAGTTAGTCCTCACATGCAGGAGATACTCAGCACCCTCTAAATCAAATCCTACAAGGATTTCTGCTTTTCAAATTTCTGAACCTGTCAGATAAAGGCTTGGGCCCACTGAAGAGATGGACTGTTCACTTACTCAGAGCTAACATGATTTCACTCAGTGCCCCTGAATGTATTTGGTCTTGTAAATATATAACTCTTGTCCAGCATAGTAAGAGAGAGACGAGACTCATGCCTTTGTCCCCCTTTCTGCAAATAAAATAGGATTGATCAGTCCTGAGCCCTGTGGAACAGCCTGTCCTGTGGAACATTCCTGGATGTTTCAAACACTGGCAGTATCTGAAAGCCTCTGCCAGGGGGTTATGCCTCCTATTGCACACAGATTGCATTTGCAGAGTTACACATTTTAAATGAATACTGATTTTAAATACCTCTGGGCACTGAATTCTTTGAAGAGACCTCAATATGTGCAGCAACTGTTACATTATCATCCTATACTGTGGTTAGATCAGCAGCAGGTTAGGTGAAAATTTGGTTTCTGTGTGGCTGGTATAACTTTCTTTCTTTCTTTCATGTAAATACATACACCAAAATGCTTTTACTGTCTTCAATGTACAGTAGGAAAAGAAGCCTCACCAGCTCTTATTCCCAGCATATCACTCACCTTAATGTCATGGTTTCCCTCAGACAACCAAGTAAAGAAATGAGGTTGAGAAGAAGAGAATGACCTTCATTTAGCTCTTCTAGGTCTTTTGCCCTGTGGATGCAATAAATTTCTCATCCTTATCTGAGAAAACGGACTAATCTTATTTTCAAGCTGCAGTAAGAGCCATGAAATACCTGCTCATCTCTTCACAGACTCTGAGCTTAGCTCTTTGCCTACCATGCAACACCCCCCAATAACACAGCCAAAAATGCTCTGGCTGAGCGTACTGTGTCTATGGTCTAACTTCAGCAATCTGAGGTTTGTGATCTTCCCAGGCTTGCTGTATGTTCAACAAACATGAAGAGAAATACAGTTCTTCAGAGGAGGCTTTGAGGAAGGACATTAATGTAGGTGCTCTGAATCATCCTCTTGAGAGGACTGTGGAACCCATTTCTCTATCACCAATTTAGGAAGCCCAGCCTGGGCATGTCTCATTGGTGTTTAAACTTAGGAAAAGCACACTGGTGCTTTGGAACAGCTTGGTGTCCCCCCAGAAGCATCTGACTATTATAATACGGGTCATCAGTAGACACAGCTAATCAACAGAAAAAATTTAGGTTGAAAATCAATGACACATGGACTTCAATAGGGCCAGTATTTCATCTTATGTGATTTCAAACTAGCCACAAAAAAATGGACAGTACTTTGCTACTGTCGCTGGAGCTATCATTTTATCCCTAATTCAGACAGTAAACCTTTCACATGCTAGGTATGAGATGGACAGATTCATACAGAAATAACCCTTCAAGGATAAACACCCTTTTTAAATCACTGAAGAATCTGAGTGGGACCTTAATCACTAGCACAGACTGGCAGGTCATTTTTTTTGACACTTGCACACAATTTTGAAAATGATCCAGAACTGACAGGTGCGAAGTTTCCACACTCCTGTTGTACACAATAATTCAGTAGTGAATGGTTATATGTGGCCTTATATTATATATATCTATATATATCTATATATATATGTCCAGAGATGTTTTGCCAGTAGCTGGTGCTCAGTAATGGAGAAAGACAGTACACAACTGCACTCAACTAAAGCAGTAAAAGAAAATGTAATGTATCCAGATTTTTATTGATCTCATTATATTTTCCTATAATATTACATGTTTCTACACTGTTGACATATCTAAAAAATAAAGGACAAAAAAAGTAACAAATTCTCACTATTTCTATGATAATGCCATACCTCAGAATCCAGAAAACCCTTGCAAGCAGGATGAATTTATGAAATTCCGTCAGTTTTCTCAAATAAATGAAAGGAAGCATGTGAATATTTGTTGGATCAAAGTCTAATCGGCAGTGTATAACACAGAGCTCATCCAGCAAGGAGCGGGTCTGAACAAAGGTCTTCCAGGCAAATTCTCTGGTTCTCAGACCTTCACCTCCTCTTCACACTTACTTCTGTCCCCTGCAGAGCTATGAAGGAATCAGGAATGACACCCCCCTCCCAATTCAGTAAAGGACTGGAATTATGTTCTTTATTTATTGATGTTTTAACATTTACATAGTATCATAATTGTATGATTAACATTTTGCATGATTAATGAAAGAAACCAAAAACATTGGTGAAAGTTTGATTTTTCATTACAAACTACTGACCAAATTCCCTACACACATCCGAACATGCTGTTAAATAACAGAATTAATAATCAGCAAAGCAATTCAACTGAAAAATCCCCTCGCTGATATCAATATTACACACACAAACACCGAGCTGGACCCAAAACAAAGTCTACGCAAAATCCCTTGCAAAAGCCTGACAAAGGGATCATGGGAAAAGGAAGGAAGTTGCAAGATGCTGCTGAACTCACTGTAGAGCTGTTGAATACAAGTTGTCTTACTGAAAATGTCATGGTATCAAAACCAGCTCCTCACTGCCTTTGGGCACTTCTCTTGGGACAACAGCTGACACATTTTTTCTCTATTATTCTACCTCATTTTTTCAATCATTAAAATGGGTGAAATGAAAATTCTTTATAATTCAGAGTAATTTTTAAAGGAAAATCAAGTCCATTCATTTCAAATAATGTGTAGTGGTTACTGTTTCATACAGGGTGCATTGTATCAGACCTCAGGGCCAGAATTTCAAGTCTCTGTTCCAAGATAGGACACTGAAAGTATGTTTATATGTTTTAATCAAACATGACTTCTGTTGCATGGATGCCCTGTAGCATGTGCAGTATGAATATTAAATAATGAAAATGACTGCCTTAGTCTTTTCATAAGTTGACAAAACAGAGAAAATAATAGAAAAGCATTCACAATTTTCATAAACATGCCATTAACTCTATTCCAATTAACAGAAATACATATTAGCTTCAACTGGATTAAAAATATTTACTATATACCTAATCACAGCTTTTAAATCTTTTTTTGATTCTAATCTAATAACTAATGTAATCATTATCCAAGCAATCATTGGTGTTCATCTGGAAGAATGTCTTACATAAGGTGGACAGGTTCTATTAAGCTTCTTGCATCATTCCCCTGAATATTTGGTCTTTTTAATCAGAATATATAAGACACTTGCATATTTGTGTATGAGGTCCAGAAATGCAATTGTTGTATTGATGTTAAATGTCTAAAATTCCATAAAAGAAGATGAAATTTTTTCATTAGATAAGACTTTTTGGCAATAAACATTGGTAACAAAGGGGAAACCGATCATTTTTCTAATCCCATATTTTAAGATAAAACTGAAGGATTAAAATAAGATCAATAAGCTTGTTATTATTTTATTATTACGAAGTCTATCTCAGTTACACTGAACGATAATAAATAAATGACAGGAAAAATAATCAACTTAGCTGGAATAAGTGTCACACAATACTTTATTTAAAAATAAAAAACATTCAGGATAGAAATCCCCAAATTATTATGCTAAATACCTAACAAATATCAGTTGAAAAATGCAAGCTATTCATTACCAAAATATTCAAAGAAAAGCAAAGGAGGCTAACATTTCATACCATACTTAATTTTATTTATTTAATCTTCTCTCAGGCGCCTATAATATTTAACTGTTACACAATTACCCCAGTACAAAGCACTAAAAACACTGAAACAAAATTCAAAAAGCTCAGATATCTAGCCAAGACAACATCAATCAAACCTGCTATCAAAAGAAATCAATTGCTCACAGGTACAAAGAACAGGAAAAAAAAAGGAAAGCAAGGGTGAGTTACACCCTGGAGAGGGCAAAGAGCGGTCAAGAATAAGCCATCCCAAATCATGACGACTGTTTTTAGTGCTGTAGATAGGCTGTATGCTGTAGGTACTTCAGATACGAAACGCTGTGTAACTCTATAGCAGCAGATTTCAAGCATAAGTACTGTCAACTCTCCAAGAACAGTGAAAGAGGAGGAGACAGGATAACCAAATAAAGTTAAGCCCAGATGAAACAAAACACACATACGGTAAATGTTAACACATTCTGTTTAGTATATTTACCTTTTAAGAATGAGACTATAGGCATGGAATGAGGTCAGAAAAGGATTTCCTTTTTCAAAAAAACATGACACACATAATCCATAACCCAGATAATCTCACAGACATTTGGGAATTCACCATAGAGTGAATAAACTTTGCAGCATATCAAAAGTGAATAGCTCGTTCTTCTCTGGAGGTGCAAACAAGAGGCAGGTTCTTAGGAGCTGCAGCTTCCAGGCCATGGGGGCCTGTTGAGGGTCAGACTGTGACAACACTGGGTTTGGCAAAGGGCAGAGACAGATGTCATAGTTCCTAACCTTTAGCAGTGTCTCCAGAACAGAACTAGTAACATTGCATTAGGTACCTGAGATACTCTCCACTCTTGAAGGATGACACCCAGAACAGCTAAAGATGCTTAAAGGAGGAACACCATTGACAAAAGCCAGATGAAGCCCCATGCCTTCCTTAAGTTGAACTGTCTCACTGGGGACTTTGGAAAGGCACTTTGCCACCTAAGAATCTGCACCACAAAACTGATTTTTGAAGAAAATCTCCTCTATATTTTTTTTTTCAAAGAATTTAATAATATCTTTTCTTCTTATTAAAAGAAAAAGATACCTCTGTGTATCTATCAATGTAGCACATTTCTCAAATTTAGTTCTTACAGTAGAGCTTCGTAGGCAGTTGGGGTGTATCTATACTGGTAAATAAAAAAGGACCAAGGACCAGCCCCTGGCTTTGAGGCCACAAGGCTCTGAGTGGCACATTTTATACTCCCTAGGACTAGTTTTCTCTAGAGCAGATTTACCCTGCAGGAAGAATAAGTAGGGTATGAAGTAAGCAGTATGGACAGCTAGGATTCAGTGCTGAAGCCCACTCTGCTGTTATCTCTTATTTAGGAGAACAGATCTACTCTGGGGAAAGAGCATTGTTCACCCTCTCTAAGAAATCATCCAAGAAAAAAAGAAAAGATTTTGTAAAAAAGGATAACAGAATGTATTGCACCAGCTGACTAAAATTGGGAAAAAAAGATAAGCTTTTGGGATACAAAATTTTTTACATTTCTGTTGTAGAAGCTAAATATATGCTAGAAGAAATTGCCCTCATTTTAACCTGATTATAGAATGCACCTTACTGCACCAAGGTAGATTTGAGATTCATTGGACCAGAAGGGAAAAGAAAGCTGGGAATACGGCTTTTAGTGTGGTGAGTAGGGCTGCTTAGTGATTCTAGATTCCACCCCCCAAAACATCTAGCATTTTAGCATATAAGCTAATGATCATTGAATGCAAAACTCAACAATGGAACTACAAGTAGGGACAAGAAACACAGGGAATTCCTGCTGAAATAATTGCCCTGAACATTCACACTTAGCAGAGTTGTCAGTAAATATTGCATTCCTTGTGACTAAAACCTTCTCGCAGGAGGATGTCAAGAAGCTGGGACTACCTGTATGGATGCTCTAGCCTGTAGATGTGGGGAAAAAAGAACAACAATCCCTTTTCAGGGAGAGGAAGTTTTGCATTTTATTTTGTGAGAAGCTTGGCAGTGCTGGGAGTATGAGAGCCGACTGAGTGGAGTCCCAAGGAAGATTAAACAGTGGAAGGCTCCATTTTTGAAACAAAAAGGAATATTAGGCAGGAACTAGGGCATCATAGTGTGTCTCCAGCTGTTCTTGGAAAGTGAAAAATCAAGGTGCCCAGAGAAGAAAAAATATTTCCAAGAATGCTGTTTTGATTGCATTTCCTTCTAAGTCTCAATTTAGATGCCCAAGTTTATTCTTAGTAGTACTACCGCTCTGAATGTATAAGCACTCAGGGTGAAACATGTCTATGCATCTGCAGTGGCACACAAGTATCTGCGTTCTGCTGTAATCTCTGCTATCGGCTTAGACAAAATCATTGAGCAAATCACATTAATATTGCCTCCTATCATTACCTAGTTTAGGTGTTATGACTACTCATCACCACTGAGAGGACAGAAAAAGTGAAGATTTGGCAGTCTTGGATGGCAGGCAGGCTTTCTTGAATTTAGATGCTGTAGTCACAGTGACTAAGTACCCTGAATAATGTCTGGATTAATTCATCATTTACAAAATAGGAAATTGATATCAAGCTCTACAGAGAGGTGTATGATGATAAGGCATATAGAAAGAATTAAATCCATGCCAAATACTATTATCATTTAATGAATGGCAAGTAGATACTGACCATTATCCACCTGTTTCTCACAAGGTTTTCTTCACCACCCCAGGGGGACCATAGTTTCTGACTAGTTTCATCTAGCTTTCACTCTGTTTTAGGACAAGTTTCAGGCTCTGAATCAGAAACCTGACAACGATAACAGAACCAGTACCTATGTAGGATGCCATTCCTCTAACAGATGCAACAAATGAGACAGTTTCCTCATCAGTGAATAATTAAAATTGTGCAATAAGAAAGTATTGTCCATCTCAGCAGTAAGCAATTAAGTTTAGTCATGAGGGTGCACAATAATTGCATCAGTGTTAAATAGAGGAAGAGGTGGGAAAAAATGCGTAATCTATGTGTACTTAAATAAGTTCAGCTCTCGACTCTCAGTTCCTAATTATTAATTTTCCTGCCATTTTTACTTTGACCTCCTGTCTAAATGCACCATCACAGAAGCAAACAAATAAATAGTAAAGAAATTTAAATGACTCCACAGAAAAGCAGTAAAAAAAAAAAGACCAACTACAGGAATCAAAACTTTGTTTTAGCTCTTCCTTGGAACTGACCTGAATAAGTATCATGTTAGAAACAGTATTAACAACGTTATGCATGTGAAGGCTGTTTAGATTACACTAAGACATGGCTACAGTTGTGGTAAAAATGATGTTCTAACCACCCAGGAGTTTCATGCACAAGGTATGACCATGTTCTTGGCAAGTTCCTACACAAGGTTAAGACTGAGGTAAATACACGTTAACACTCAACAGATCCTTCATAACGATAATCTGTACTGAGTACTTCTCTTGATATGAACAATACACGTCATTACTGGTTTTGTGACCTTCTTAGTGATGCAAGTATGTTATGAAAAGATACAACTTCAAGTTTGTATTTGTACATTTTATTTTTTTTGCTAGAGGATTCTCATTTTGTTTGGTATAGAGCACTATGCATGATGTTCAACTGCAAGATCCTTGACTTCTTTAATCCTGAAAAGGGTTGTTGCATAATTCTATGTTGTACCATGATATTGTTCCATTTGTTAAATGGGATAATATTATTTTGTCCATCTGGTAAATCGCTTTGGGGTTTGCAGAAGAAACAGGCTTATTTATTTTAACTGTTGGCTGTTAGTCTCTGCATGAAGTCACAGTAATTATATCTTTCACCATGCCCCTATCCAAGCACACAATATATATGTATATAAATAAAATGGAATGTAAATTTGGCCTTTAAGTCTTGGCTCTGGCGTGTTGTATTACTTACTTTATGTCAGCCCTGTGTAACACGATACAGATCTGCATTCTGGTATCACTAGTTTGGTCAGAATCAGTGTTTGTTTTACCATCTTGCAAAAGCAATAACTCTTACAGCTGTCCAGATAGATACAAATCTCACTTGAAATATTCAGAATGAATCTTAAGATGGTTTGCTGGCACCCAGAGGGGAAACTGTAGTGCTCTTGCTCCATTCTTCTACCAAGGCCTGAACACTGAGGAAAACAACATTTACAATTGAGTGAGTTTCCAAACTGCCTAACTTTTCAGTTGTGTGTTTTTTATATGTTAAATATGGTTCAGAAGATTAAAGTCTTCGTTTTAGGCAAAGAAAGGAAATAATGTTTCCTGTCCCATTTGCCAAGCTAAGTGAACAACTGTTCCAGCACAATTAGAATTGTTAATTGATTTGAAAACATAGGGCTTTGAAGGTGGAAAACTGCTGACATTATTTCAATGGGGAAATGCACTCCTGAGAGAGAGCACTGCAGTACAATTTCTCTCCTTGTTTTGTTGAATATACATCTATAAAAACACTGTGAATCATGCAGTAAAAACTGCTGTGCTGATATCATAAATCTCTGATAATAAAAATTTCATTGTTGAAACAATAAAATAGACTTTTATTATAACACAGAGTATCCACCTAAACATTGTCCTTTTAGCTTCTTTGAGTTAAATGTATGCACAGTTTTACAGTCTATAAACAGATCTGGAATAAAAGTTAATAAATGTCAAAATTTGCATTTCAAAAAATTCTTGCTGCATTTTAGGGAAGATCAATCTATGAACCTTTCAACATTATGTCAAATGAAATGCTAATTGTACCTTTAGGAATTTCAGAGACAGTGACAAGAAACTAAATGCTCTGTTCCTTTGCATCAGCAAGTCGAGGATAATTGTATATCTACTCTTGTGAACTTCTAAGAAAAAAAGAAAAATGCTAAGAAAAAAGGGTTTTCTATTCTGTAACTCAGGAGAGTAAACTCCTTCAGCCACCCTTCATCAATCTGCCTTCAAATAAAGTGTGTTAACATGTTGACAATGGACAAATCACACAGAGCTACATTTATTCATTTTATAATAGGTTTGTCAAATGAGCTGCAGCAAGAGATTTAAGACTGAGAAACATTTTCATACAGGAAGAACTGGCTTACTCTGTTCAAGTAGCTAGAAAGGTTTGCAGTGTAAATATCTTTTTTTGGGAACAACTATCTTCCTTCTCCCTCCCCAAATATGAGTAAAGTAGTACTTCTTTGAAGGGTAAAAACACTAAAACATAAAAAGAAGAGGCATAAGAGGTTTTTTATATCCTCTCTAGACAAATCCGTAATGCATCCCTTGTTTTGTTTAGTAATCAATCTTAACAGTTTATCTCTAAGCAATACAAATTATATGCCATAGTGGTAAGTGCAAGAACACACTCGTGGAATAAGGCAAGCTAAGCTGGAAAGTAGCACCTAATTCAGGTTTGCAACATTTTCCCTAGTATTATGCTACCCTCACTATATTGAATATATTTCCTACAGCTACACTGAGACTGTTGAAACATTCACTTACTGTGCAGAGATTGAGAGACAGAATAAAGTCAGGGAAGTGTTTATGCTCATGTTAACCTATTCAGTCAGCTTTATTTTGCTCAAGTCTGGACTAGGCATCTTCTAACTCTAAATGCTTTTATAGCAAACAGTCAGTGGTTTCCAAAATAGAGACTGCTCTCATCATGCCTTTCTGGCTTATGGTCTATAAACCCACATTTATGTATTTTAGGTCATTCAGTATAAAACCATTCCAAACGGTATTTCATTTAGAAGTTATCTAACTCAGACAGCTATAATTCATATTGGACAATCTACTTCTGTTTGTGTTGCTGCTACATATCTGAAAAGGAAGCTGCAGATCCTTCAGTTAAGTATTTGAGCCTGATCCTGCTGTCATTAAAATTGAAGGCAATTTTGTCTTGAACAGGAATTAGGTTGGGTCCTTGTGTTTGTAGGTCCACCAGAATATGTTATCTCTGCCATATTTTTAATTTACACTAAGTAAATGTAAAATTGTATGCTCAGAAGGGATGTATTTAAGTAATTTTAGTCCTGTGTAACCTCTCGCTGCTAGAACACAAGCTACTCACTGGTTCAAATGTTCTGGAATATTTAAAATCGCTGTCCATCAATTCTCTTTCAAAAATCCTAATCTCTATGCTACCTTCATGCTACATAATAGCTAGATAATCAGAAAAAGTAGTAGGCATGGACCGTACCTACCCGGTACTTTTTTTATGCCATCTATTTCCAAACGTATGATTGCTCTATTTTTCAGTAAAACCAGTTCCTGATCCTGCATTCCAACAAAATGATATTCAGCTTCATATTCACCACACAGTGCAATAGTATATAGGAACAAGAAGCAACACATATTAGAAAGAAAAGGATAAAAGAAAAAACTTAGCATAATCTGCATAATTCATTACATACTCCATGTGCCCATGTAGTAAACAACATTGTACTATGACATTTTGGGATAAGTGAATTTCAGCATGCCAGTCAAACTTTTAACTGTAATTTCAACATAAATTGAATGGATTCAGTCAATTCACTGGGGGCTTTTCTCCACCAATATATCTTTCACAACTATAAAGTTTGTAATCGGGTGGTTTTTTATTTTCATCTCCCTTCATGCTCACATGAAAAAGAACAGATATGAAAGAGACAGAACTTTCTTAAGCACAGTGTTAATTTTTTTTTTTTTTAAGAGTCAAAACTGCAGGCTAATAAAGACCATTTAAAATAAAAGGGACCATTACTCCTCAGTTTTATATGAGCTTACATGCTTTCATTGTGCAAAGTGTGTTATTAATTTAACATGCCAGATTCATAGGTTTCTGCAATATCAGGTTTGATGTATTCATTATCGGCACTCAGTACATTAATTCACGCTGAAGTCCGGTAAATCAAAATTATACCATCTGGCTTCCTGTTCTTAATGATGAATTTGATGTAGGGGTGATTAAGATTGTTAGGCTTTTGAATTTTAATGTAAAAATTAGGGGATTAAAAAGGCATTTAGAAATGACCAATAGTTAGAATAAACTTACTGACAGGATCTAATTTGTGTACTTGCTAGTAAAGCTCCATTTTAATTAGCAGCCACAGTCTTTCAGCACAAGCTCAAAGAGACAGAAGTTTAGTGATTAAGAAGATGAAGCTGTTAAATTGATAAATTGACCTTGAAATACTTGTAACTGTGGGGGATGGCCTAGTAGCTGTATGGTTGGTATGTTGTGCTACCACATGGGGGAAAGAGTTTCGGGATTGGCCCTAGTAATTCTGTCTTTTTACATGATTGACCAGCTGGGAATGGCAAAAATCACAGAGGTGACCTGCTTAATGTCTAAATTCAATTGCTCAATTTGTAAGCAAACAAATTCCATTATTATTTAGCACTTGCTGGCAGATAGCCTGAAATACCATCTCAGTTCTTCAACAACTTACTCACTCCCTTTGCCAGAGAGAGGTGCTAAAACAAGGTAGAAAAGATAATGGAGTTGAAACGACATCATAAGGTGAATGATGACCTTTCAGCTTCCATTGAGAGCAGAACAGTCAGGGACAAATTTGGCTCTCGCTTGTCAAATGTTCTTGACAACGGCCAAGCAGTCATATCTTTGACAAGATGATTCCATTGTACTTAGGATGTTTTATTAATCTGAAACAAAGGCTTTGCATATTGTTTCATGGAAATTGCTAGAAATATTTAACGGACAGATAAGATATGTAAGAGCTATATCATGCAAAGGGCAGATAGCTCTGCTTAGAGTGTCTCAGCTTTTTAGAACTGCGTGACATCATGTGGAATCATATTAGGGCCAACAAGGTAAGTCAACTCAAATTCATATACATAGTAAAATTGAAATAATAAAAAAAAAAAGGCAATTGCTCCCATGTTTTGGCGAGGTTCCAGTTATTTGTACCATCTTAGAGAAACATGATAATACGTTAGATCTCACTTCTCCTTTAAAATTCCTAAAGATAGTCACTAATATTGGTACACTGTGGCGGGTATAACTGACAAGAGAAAACGAGTACATTTGTACATATCAACAGTTTGAAGGATTCTTATTCCTTGGCAAGTTGAGGAATATTTTAAGTCTTATATTTTAGAGGAAATCGAATCTTGACTAACCACTGCAATTTATGTCATTTTAAATAAGATATATTTGAATAAGTATATTTTTCATGCCCTAAAAAGACTGATGTCTTCTTTTATAAGCTCATCCTGTGACACACTTGAGTAGGTAGGTATATTGATTTTTTTCTTTTTCTGATGGCAATGAAGTGTAAATGGAAAATATCAGACTTGGCAATCACTTAAACCATGTGAAAATTTCAGAGTGAAGGCTATTAGAGTCACTTTGTGATCTCCCTAGATGACCAAGGAAAAAAACATTTCTACATTTCTTCAGATCCTTTGTGTGACAGCTAAGGAGAATAACATTTTTTCTAATATGCCAGTTTTAGTCTCTAGTTGAGAATAACCTCAGTGCTTTCTTATGTCACTAGCTGAGAGAAGATGAAAGACCCAGCCTTGTGTAAATGGCTTTGTCTAACCATCAGTCTTTAGCTCTGCATGGCAGCTGTACTATTGACATTAGCTTGTGCACTGGGTGAAATTGAAGTGAGTTAAATGTGACCTTGGCTTAGTTGTTGAAGTAGAAATGAACTCTACTGGGAGCGAAAAAAAATAAGACCAGTTTCTCTAACTTCATTTTTTCTTTAATGAGTTTAACAGCACTCTTAGGATTTGATACATTTTATAAAAAAGCTTTTATTTCCTTTTCTATTATACAGTGAGTAATCACCATTAGTAAGGTTAGCTTGCCCTTTTAGTATAAAACCCTGATTTTAGGTGTTTATATCCCAATTACTATAAAAAGAGGATCTTTCTCTCGAAAAAAAAAATTCACTGCCTTTTCTCTGTTTTCCACTGTACCATTTCACAAGAACCTGTTAACCACACTTATTAATTATAGTTAAAGCATTAAAAATATTGCAAAGTGTTCAGTGCCTCTAATGACTTTGCTCTGTCTGTTAGGTTACACTGAAATTCACTGAACTACCTGCTGGTAAAATACATGCTCATGTGGGAGACACGCAGGTAAGTGATGATGGTTTGGACTCAACCCAGGATTTTTACCTTGTTTATATTCGGCATTTCTTCCATGTGCACATGACAACATGAGATATCTGAAGATGGGCAAAAGAACCAGGAACAACTAGTGTGTTCTCACCTGGGTCTTCAGCTCATTGTGTATAGGGATTCAAACTGAGGGTCCGCTGGGCTGTGTAAACCAGATACTCCCACCAGTTCACAAGACTATCTCAGTGAAGTAAAACAGAAGCATAAATCGCACTTTCATTGTTGGGGTAACAAACTAGATATATTTTGTAGAAAATAAATTCAGAGGAAGCTGCATAGATGACAAGGGAATGGAAAGACGAGCCATTCTTGGGGTCCTGAGAACTGGGCCATTACAGGGGAAAGGAGCCCAGAAACTTCCAGAAGAAGAACCATCACTGAGAAACAAATCCATCCCTACCTTCAGGGACACACATTTCCTGACTGCTGCTGAGATATCTCAGTTCTGCTGATCAAACTGAAGGCAGAACACTGAAACATTGGATAACCTAGCCCTGGGTGCAGCGGTCCCAAAGCTGAGCAATGCTCTGGATAAAGGACAACTTGTTTATGTGGGGAGACCTACAGTAAAAGTACTATGATAACAGCTTGGGGAGATTAGGCATGCGGGTGGATGCAGCCATTTGTCAAAAGACTACCCATTTATCCTAGGCACTGGGGCAAGCATTTTTTTCCCAAAAGGTGAACTTCAGTGAACTTACATTCACTGAATTGAACAGTATAATATGATAAACTACCTGAGGTATTGGTTAAGGTAATCAGAATGCTAGCTAAAAACAAGTGAAAGCTACCTAGGTTATGTCAGCCTTATTTCTTATGGAGATATATGCAGAAGCCTATTCATTTCCATAAAATCTCTCCCAAGATAGAATATAGTTCTTATCAGAATTTCCTTATTTGATATTTGTAACCCATTATTTGTGAGTTTTATGCCCAGTAAAATACTATTTTCCTGGTCCCATTTCTACATCAGTCAAATAACTCCCACTCAATTACATTTCCCAAGCCCTCTTATGTGGCCCTAGTCTCACTTTCTTACAATTTACTGCTTATAAGCAATGGGTCAAAGGTTTACGTGATATATTCCACTACCCCTAGATTTTCTGTATTGCTGTTTGAAAATGGAAAATCTTTCTTTTCATCTTCAGTGTCTTTCTCTTACATTTTTCTGTATTATTTTATAACCATATATCTGTCCTTGGTCTTAGCCTTTCCAACTGCTCTTTATTTTAGTGTCCACCTCTTTCATTTTGACTTATTTTCCAGTTTTGTGCAGTCATCAAATTTCAGCCTGTTACTGCACATTTTGTGTTTCAGGTTACTTTTATATAAGGAGAATAAAATCTGTCTTAATAGTGATACTTTGGCCTTATACTTGTCTGATACTTCCCTTGTTCACAACTGTTAGAACTTATAACTACCTTTTGTAATATACATGTCAATTCTTAGGACATTAATGTAACATACTGCCAGTACCATACATCACCAGGCCTGCAGTAAACTCCTCTTGGGTTCTCTGAAAAAACTTTGGTAGGAACTCAAGAAATACTTTTTTCCCCTATAGCTGTAGTCTGTTTTAATCCATTTGATTTTCTTTAAACTCTTTTTTGCAAACTAAGCAAAATATCTGGATTCTGTAGTTGTCATAGTTTCTTTTTGTTGAATTTAATTAAGTTCATAAGACTTCTGGATTAGAGGCTTATATCACAGGAAATTCTTTTGATAAAATCCGGGGTGAGTGAAAATTTTGGTGAGCTGGTATTTTCAGAGGTTTAACAAACCATATATAGGGCCAGATTTATATTTGTAAAGAAAGGCTATCAAACAACAGAAATTGTGGACTGGAAATGGCAGCTATTTCAAGCATCCTGCAGGTGGACAGTGCAGGGCTAGGAGATTCTGGACTGACAATGTGAGATTTAGCCCTAAAAAAGCACATGGCCAGAAGCAGAGACACAGATAACTCCGTGGAATGCCAAAAGCATTTCTAGCACACAAAACTGAGAATGTGAACACTATGTCTATTAGTGAGCATTTTCTCAGTAGCACCAAATGATTACACATTTCCGTAGCTCACTGAAGGATATGTCAAACGAACCAGTTCATCATAGAACAGAATCACAGAACAGCCCAGGTTCAGTGGGACCTTGAGAGATTGTCTGGTCCAGCCTTTCATGGGAAAGAGAGCCTAGATGAGATTATCTAGCACACTGTCTAATTGCATCTTGAAAACCTCCAGGGGTGGGTACTCCACCACATCCCTGAGGAGGTTGTTCCAGTGACTGATTGCTCTCACCATAAAAACATTCTTTCTCATACTAAGATGAAACCTCTCCTGGTACAACTTGTACCAGGGAACCCGTTGCACCTTGTCTTCTCCATCTGGCTCCCTGTGAAGAGAGTGCCTTCTTTTCATAGCTGCTCTTTAAGCACTAGAATACTGTGAAAAGGTCACCCTGAGTCTTCTCTTCACTAGGGAGAAAAGACCTAAGTCCATGCTTTCCAACTGGGCAGGTTTTCCAACCTTTTGATCATCTCCATGGCCTTCCTTTGGACCCTCTCCATTCTATTCACCTTTTTCTTTAATTGTGGGGGCTCAGTCCTGCCAGAGCCCAAAATCACAAACATCTGGTGGT
The DNA here is from genome assembly GCA_033628505.1 of Tringa tobata. Lineage (NCBI taxonomy): Eukaryota > Metazoa > Chordata > Aves > Charadriiformes > Scolopacidae > Tringa > Tringa tobata. The sequence continues at coordinate 25,427,290 of JAHREE010000279.1, read as the reverse complement.
ACTTCTTCAGAGCAGAAGGAACAAAGCTTACAATTTTTATTTTTTTTGATTATTATTATTTTTAGGTTCAATTTCATTGTTAATTCTGTTTGATATCTTACAGGTTTTTTTCACTCAGAGGATATGATCCAATGCATTCAATGCCTTCTTCTTATTAGAACTGTATAGTAAAGTCTCCAGTGTTTACATGTGCTACTGGTGATCACCTGTCATTTTATAGAATTCATTAACAGAGAAAGAGCACACAACTTAAGACACATAGAACTTAAAAGTGTTAGTAGACAAATAACCATTCATACAGTTTTAAGACAGAAATGTACTTCTGAGTGATTGTGAAATTCCCACATGTGGCCTTGTACAGCTTTAGAAAATCCATGTAGTTAATTGATGTCTTTACTTTTTAAAGTATTTGGTTCACCTTTCATCTTTCTAGATGTCAAGCTTTCTAGATTCTAGCTAGATCACTTCTTAAATATGTGCTACTTTGCCCTTTTCAATTCCAAAGAGATTATAAATAAACTTGCTAAAGGTTTCCCTGTCTCTTCTGGGACGCTTCATCAAATGTGTACCTTCTGGTCCTTTAGTTTTGTCAGTCTTTAAATGTTCTAATTTCTAGGTCACCTCTTCTGGCATGATCTTGAGTTTCTTCAGTATGCCTTCCACCTCTGCTGTTAAATTTATGTCTGTTTCTGGCATCTGTTCCCAATCCTCCTTTGTGAACACTGAGGCTCAGAATTCATTAAAATTTTTAGCAATGCCTACCTAGGCTGTCAATAAATTACTTTCACTATCTTTTTGAGGCCTTATTGTTTCTTTCACTTATGTCTTGTTCTTATTAGTCAGTTTATCCTAACTTAATCCTGGTTTCTCCTTTCTTTTACAACAACATAACTCAAAAGTCACTCTGTTAAAAATTATTATAGGAACTGTGCAAGAAAGCAAAGCAACCAACTTTTTTTTTTAAGTCTTTCTCCTCTTTTTCCTCCATGTTGTTGCCTACTTCGTGTTCATTTTGCAATTTTCTCTTGCCCCCAACCTGCTGTAAATAAGCTAATTCTTCTTAGCCAGCTCACTTCTCTAATGCTACCCAAAGATGTTATGCCTTCCAAAGATATAATAGGTTGTATTCTAATGTACTCTGTACTTGGTCAATTATGTTAATTCATGCAAATGAGATGTAAAGAACCATAGAAAAAGCTCTTGAAACACTTGCCTTGCCTGAGTATCAACATTTATCAGACACAGATCAAGTCTGTTGTATCAATGAAGCTGTTCTAGGCTGATATTCTTTTTCTTCCTCTCAACATCTGTTGAAATTTTTGAGAGAAAATGCCTGCAGTATAAATCAATTAAAAACTTTCCAGTGTTGTGGGTGGAACCTTAGGGTCCACCTAAAACTGATTATAGCTATTACCAACTAGGAACAGCTACAAATCAACTTAACTATGGTTTATCTATACAAGACTTTTGTGTAATGTGAACTAAATGTTAAAGATAACATTAATGTTTGTATAACATCAGCAAAATCAGTATGGCTTTTTGCATGGATGCTTTTATGCCTTTTAAAAAATACTGTAAATCAATTAAGATTGCACCAATGTAATTGTATAACTCTTCTTAAAATTTCTTTGTACTTAAAGATTAAATTTCCAAACAGTACTTAAAAACATCTAGGAATTTGTATCTTTCATTTTGCATGTATAACTCCAGATACAGTCATTAACCTGTTTGAGACATAAATTCAGAGCTATAACTATTATTACTATTGATGTTATCTTTGCTATGCTTCTTGAATTTGCATATACACATCTTAGAAAAACCCATGAGTGCCTCATTATTTTCAAATATTTTCATATTTACCTATTTTTATGTCTTAGAGTATCGTGAGCTTTTCTTTTTTTTTTTTTTTCCCCTCTCTCTAGGCATTTTGTTGTCTATTTTGTTGTTTGATACTATTGTCACCTTGTCCACCCATCTGCTTCTTCAGGCTATTTCTTTCCTCATTTTTGACAGTGCCTGTATAATGGTTTTCACACATCTGGTTTCTCTCCTATACACTGGCTTAAGCCCTCCCTCATGTTTCTGTGTATCCTCTTAGCATCTGGTAGATCACTGCCTGTTTGAGGAGCTGCCTATTCGGAAATCAACTTTCTGCTGCAATGTTGTGAAACTCCTGGTAGGCTGGGGTGAAACTACAGTAGACAATAATTATTATTCAGTGACTGATGCAAAAATCCTGTACATAATGAAGAGCCTATTGTTATGCATATACTCATGGGGATAGTGTGAAGGTTTCTGAAGAAACCGGTGGTTAAAATCTTTCAGTTAAAATCTCATTCTTAATGTTACGTCAGTACAACTTTTGCATTTAATAAAAAATGGATTAAGCTTTGAGAGTACCATTTTTATAATAATTATCCTGTTTATTTGTTCACAGTACTCCTAGAATGCTTTAATTTACATACTTTAAGAACTTCAGCCACCTAGAACTAGTTAATAAAGACATAAGACCATGCAGTCTTATCTAGACTAACACATCTGCCCTGTGGTCTTTTTCCCCCTAATATTTTTACTTCCATAAATAGACATACTTATTTCTTGAACTCACAGATGCTCTTTGCTCTTTCCCTGTCATTGTCCCGTATACAATTGTTTGGTTATGCTGTGCTACCAGAATTATTTTAATGCAATTTCTCTTAGTGGTGGAGCACTAGTGTAATACCATATTGATTCACATTTACTCCTAATATGCAGTACATTTTTGTATTTATGCTTGACTTCAAAAGTTTAATGATGTCTTACAGGAAAATATGTGCCACATATAGTATAGAAGTGAATCCCTCACAAACACCAAGTGGAAGAGCTTTGCAGAGTAGAACTGGGAGGAAAGTAGTAGGACAATCTTTGATCCACTGTGGACACTGTTTTCCCCTGCTCTATGCATCAGTAACCATGCAGAGTTTACATTTTAATTTACTTGCAGACCCATTTCTTGCCTCCTGGCTTCGGTGGCTCATTTTTCCCTTGCTTCAGACCCACTCCTTCTTCCTCATTCCTTACTTCTGGGAAGAACACTGATGCCTATCATTGCTTTGTGGAACACAGGGGGAGCTGGAAGCATCCTCTGTTAGTCATTATTTGCCTGACATTAAAATCACTGACAGCTTGGAAGACTTGTTTGTCTTTGTTTAAATAACTGTTTATCTATCATCATAAATGTTACCTTGGTCCAATAATGGCAAGCACAACAAACCTAAATTCCATCTGCGTGACCATCCTTGGCAGGTCTACGCAACTCCTACCCTGTAAGGAGTGGAGTAAGCACAAAAATGGATTCATTCAATGTTTGGGTTCCCTTTTCTAGTCATGCACACCATCCAGTCTGGGAGATCTAGATGATGAGTCTTCAAATTCATTCTTAGTTTATATATTCAATCCACTTCTTTAATACGAAGAAATGTCCATCTTCAGGTATCTTTTTGTGTTCTGCTATTATACCAGTGTTTTGTCTATTAGCTTATTATTCTTGCCATTCCATGACTTTACCTAAGCAATTTATTTCTGGTATAGAACCTTGTCAGCTTCCTTTTTAAAATCAAAGTATACTATATGCATTGAATTTCTCTTATCTATCATGGCAGTAATGTCTTAGAAAAATTCCATAAGTTAGTTAAGTGTGACCTCTCTAGCCCAAGTCCACATTGATTACCATTGTTTCAAGGAGTCTTTCATTAAAAATCAGAAACTGGTTTTGAATACTTTTATTAAAGAAACTAGTTAAATTCTAATTTCTTAGGTTGCCTCTTGGTGCTTTTCAATAATTAGTAGTTTTGTAGGTCTTTACTTCTATATCTAAGAATTATTAGAAAACCTTTAGGAAATTTCTTTGGATAGAAAAAAATGTTATTGAGATCACAGTGACAAATTTAGTTAGACAGAGCATCTAAAAATATTTTACTAGTGTTATGTAAATAGCAAATGTTGTTGGAGATAATTTGATGCAAACCTAGCAAGACTCCTCCTATCTGGCTCAGTATTTATGCTCAAGTTAATGCCTCTATATTGTGAAAACTGTGAATTAACACCAGGAATTTTCTTCCTCCCCTATGCTTCTAAGCTACCCTCTATGCAAAGAAGTTATAGGAAATATGTTGTATTAGCAGCACCCATATTTATTAAAATGGAAATTCTTTGCCAGTAAGAAGGGTCTAACAGTATTCCCTGAAACTGGAAAATTCTCCTTGTCCAATTTTGAAAAATTAATACGTGCCTTGTAGGCTTTATCTTTAGTGCTTATGTGTTTTATGTAGGCCTTGGAGGCTGTAGAGTTCCACAGAGGCTTCACTGTTTTGGCTGGTAAGGATGAAAATGTGCAGCCCGCTGATGTGCTACACACTTGATCTGCTATGGACACTTAAAGATCTCAGCTATATTTATTCTGTTACTACTCATTTAAAATCAACTGACTGCTGCTGGAGGCAATGGAGTTACACGGGGATAAGTCTGACAGAAGTGAAAGGAATCAGGCCCATCATCAGTTATCCTACTGAATATTCTATTGAACTGTTGCGAATGACATCCAGAGCTGAACCGAAGATAACCACATTTTATAGTGATTTAATATTATTATGTTTCTGAGTGGGGCATGCTCCTTATGCCCAAATGCCAGAACTATTACTGAGAAAGGCTCCTTGACGTGGAAGGAAAGATGAGGTGATAGGAGGGAGCAAGGAGAACAATATAACACAATTGTAAGGAGAGACAGAAGACGATACTGTGGTAAAATTGGAGCCAAGAGGTGTCATGATGAAGAGAAGAGAAACAATAACAATTTGCATTTTGTGCAGCACCTTTTAGTCAAGAATATTGAAACACTTTGCAGCTTATCTTAGCTCTATCTGTTGCTATAAATGAGTACTCGTAACCTGTCTTATGAATGGCATGTGGAAAACGAAGTGGCTTCCCTAAGGAGCAAGACCACAACAAAGCTGGACATACTGTTCTGACTCTTAACACTTAACCAATAAAACATGCTCCTCTGAAGGACATGGAAACATAAAGTAACACAAAATGGGAGAAAAAAAATGATGCAATGAGGCAAGAATACAGCCTTCACACTAGACTTTCATGGAAGTCTACGCTTGGTCTGCCTCTGTTGCTCTGACAGCACAGCCATAACTCCAAGCATTGAGGGGATTTAACTTCCAATGCTCACTTGGATATTTCACTCTGGAATGTAGTCACTAGAGGAAAAGACAAGGAAGACAATTATTTCTAACTTGCATTCTTACTTTTCTAGCGCAGTGACTGTTCACAAGTAAATCATTTACTCTTAACAGTCAGGTCCTTGAATTTTAACTCAAAATAACAGCTACCAACATGACTACTGGGGGGACAAGCGCAGCATGCAGACCTCCAGAAAAGCACTTATGTTCACTGGGAATTCACAGTCAGAATTTGCTTCAGAAAATCACTGTCACTGTCCTTTCTTCCAAGGACAGTGGAAACAACTGGTAGCAAGTATCATTTCATCTTACAGCCTACTGGCTAGAGGATTCACCATGGAAGCAACAGTCTTAACGCAGTTATCACTCCAGTTTGAGGAGGTTCAGAATATGATGCCAGGATTGTTAATTTGTCTTGTAAGCACAACTGGCAATCAACTTCAAACATCAAGAAAAAATCATCCTTCTCACCTTCTCCCTAAGAAAGAAAGCAGAGAACTGCCACACAAAAAAGTTCATCTATTGGCCTAAGTAGTAGATTAAAGCCTGACAGGACAAGGAAAGGAACAAGAAGCTGGAGGAGTGACAAAATGTCCTCAGGTGGGTGTGCTACTTATGGAAACATTTATTTTAACATCAGCCAAAACACCTCAGGAGTACTCCTCCTTTCTCTTCCACCTAATTCTTTTCCCTGTCCCATGACTCTTTCAAGAGTTTTTTGCTTCCACAGTCGCATGAAATGCTGAGTCTGCTGGCTTTGTTTGAGGGGAAAGAAATTCTGACAGGGACTGGGAACAAGCATCTGTGAATGAGTGTATGAGTATGAGCCTGTTACACAAAAACAAAAGGGTAACTTGATTAACATTTAACAAGCTGAGTGCAAAGTTATATCACCCACTTTCCCAGAAAGAGCCCTGGCCAGGAGGTCTGAGATTGCTGTGGGTGGGAATATTCTCTGCCTTCCAGTTTAAGCTTTTCTTTGGTATTGCAAATGGTTGAGTAACTGAAATAGAGAGACATACATAAAAAAGACATGTTTGTGAACGCTCTCATTAATGGCAGCATGCCACTTAAACATACATTAAGTTACTTGTGACTATAAAAGTCTGCAGCGTCAGTGTCAGAATAATGACCTAATCAATGCACTTCCTTAAAATATCTGCATACGAAGGATTCTTCAATTCCTCCTGAACCAGCAAACCTCAGTACCTTACTGCTCTTAAGTGGTTCATATTTTGTTGTAAAGTAACATCATTTTCCATGATGCCAAGGAGGTTCTGTCCTATGGATTGCAGGGTATTTTGGACTCACATATGGTTCGTGGTGTCTTTTCCTGACTCTGTGCACAGCAAAACATTCACTGAAATGTCTAAAATCTACATTAGATCCACATTTAAGTTAGTAGGCGAGAGTATTATATTGTGTGGGTAAAGCATTTTGACCTATCCAGAGCTCCAACTCAAAAAGTCATTGCTCATAAAGGTAATGGGCAACAAAGCAAAGGTATTGGGGTATGAAGTCTGAAGGAAGAACAAGAGAATTAGAAAATGTCGGTATCAGCATCTGGATACTTTTAGATGCAGTTCAAGGTGTTAATCTCTTTAATCTTATTTGCCTCAAGCTGGACATATATCTGTTATCTACAGGGCTTTTTATAAGGCAAAACAGTAGAGTTTGTAGGAAATAGACTATTATGATATCTTGAAAAATATGCTGCCATAACAACAGAGGAGAACAGAAAACAACATTTGCTTCTGCAGTGATATACAGATAAAAGAAGGGTTATTGAGTGTCAATGTGAACTGCTAAATTTTCCTTCCAAAAATAAAAACAAACAGTAAGAGTCTGAATCTGAACTCATATACATAAAAGTAAATATATTGACTTTAGTTGATGAAATTGCTCTGAATGCAACTGAGAATAAAATCTAACTTAATGTTCTTCTCTTATGATCAGACCTAATTTAACTGTAGGAGCTACACAGGACTTTAACAAGATCAGAAATTAAACAGTGCAGCAAACTTTAATAGTGAAAGAATAGAGCAACCTGACTAGCATATCTGTCTGTGCTGCTCTAGCTTTGACGTGTATTATAGAAACAACAAACTCGAGCCTTAGTTCCAGTGAGGATAGTATGTATGAAATCTGACTTGCCACATCTTACAGAAAATTTTCTGCATGGTGACCTTTTGCCAAAACAAATTGTATGAAGTTGCTAGCGTTTGCAGGTAGTTGGCATTTTGCTGTCTAAAGCAAATATAAGAAACTCAATGCACAGTGGCAGTTATGAAAACTGTTGTGTCTAAACAAACTAATCAGAACACAGTTCCTGGGACACAGTGCCTTATAAATTATTTGTTTAAGAAGTGAGCTTATGGAAAGAAGCATTGCATAACCCAGTCATAAAAATTAAAGAATCTGTGCTTAAATATGGTAACATATTTGTTCTAAACACATCTTGGAAAAAATATATATTTGTATATATAAATACACATGTATACAATAATGCTTTATGAAATGTCTCTTCTTGTTGGGATGATATCGTGGACAAAATCATGTCCCTGCTTCAGTCAAAGTAGCACTTCACATTAACAAAGACAAGGTTTTTTGAAATTTTTGATGGGTTTTAGTGCTTTTGGGTAGTACTAGTATTTTAATTAAAAAGAATGATGTATTGCACTGGCAGAAGTCCCAGTAAGACCTAAATGACTTATAGACCATTTAGTAGTGTAACAAGTGAAGATCTCCCCAATACCCCATTTATTTTCAGCAAAAAGCTTACAATGGATTCTCAATATTTCACTTTTCCCAAAAGTCCATCCTTAATTTTTCATAGGGAAAAAACAAGGTATATCAATTGGGTATAAATCACTATTTGCCACTATATTCATAACTTGAAATGCAGGTGTTCGGTCTTAGTGTGTCATCCAGACTCCATTTAGAATTTTCAACTTTTTTCAGCTTGTGGATCTCACAGATTTTCCAAAAGCAGTATGAATCCTCCTGTCATCAATTCTGCTGGCAATAGTCTTGGGTTTTTTATTTGCCTTTCCCAGACCAAAAGTTGAAAACCACCTATCTCTTCATTAGCCTGTGAAGAGATAGACATTACTAGAAGATAATTCATCCAACCTGCTTCAGACACCTGTCTTAGACTGGAAAGAATCGGTCTCCAGAGACACTCATCATTTTCCTGCCACTGTAACTATAGATGAGGCTACTAACAAACATAAATAGAGAAGAACCCCACCAGTAACATCAAAACCATAAAAAGATACCGGATTATTTTTTTTAAGTCCCTGGTTGTTTAAGTTGCTAAATTTTGATTTCATTTACACATGAAGTAATCTCAACTGACATTATTCATTGTTTATCCTCGTTTAAATCACAGTAAAATGTGATCATAACCATATAAGCAGGCATGCTTACAGCAAGAGACTCAGAAAAAGGTCACTTTTAAATATTTTTGGGGAACATAATAAAACAACAGTTAACATGATAGCTTAGAATTTTACTCTTTCTGGAAAATTCCAGAGTTTATAAAAGTAAATGTGTATGTAAAGCAAGCCTGCAACCTTTGCATTTCACAAGCAAGCCATTGACTCAATGTAATCGGTCAACAGTGACCTCTCCTGAGAGGCAAAATGGACAGATCTGTGTCATGTCCAGACCCCTCCATCTTATGTAGGCCTCCATCCAAGCAGGCCTTGCCCCTTGAATGATCTCATTTCAAACACCCTCTTCTCTTTTTTTTTTGTTTTTGTTTGTTTGGGTTTTTTTATTTTGATTTTTTTTTTAAAATTAAAATACCATTGTAGAGAGCCATAAGAAAGATTTAACATTATTTTAGATATTTTGAACTGAGATACACCCACACATCAGTGCTATGTGGTGTAGGCACACCAGTCTGTTCGAGAGGGAGCTAGCAGTGTAGATGTCAGGCAACCTGCACTATTTGGCAAAGGATCCCTCCTGGCCTTTCTTGTTCAGAAATACAGATGCATCTCCCAGTGACCATCCCAGGGTTTGAATGTCTGTGGTGTGTGTGTCTGTGGTCCCCATCCCACCTGGAAGGCTATCAGGCTACTCAGAAAATGTTTTCAAATTAAATCTAGAAATAGATTAAACAACTGAGAAACTGGGAAACCAAAACCAGTATTTTAAGGCATATTTCTGAAAATCCCAGCTATGAGATATCTATACAGGTAAGTAGCAGCTTGTGAGATGAGCCACCATGTTCCATTTTGGTAAAAAAGTGAAAGTCATTCTGCTAATAATACGGAGACCCACAGGACACTTTTGCCTTGCATAAAACAGGCTTGAGAAATAGATGCCAGAATGGCCACATTCAAACATTCAGGCAACTTCCTGCTTTGGAAATAAAGCTGTTCTTTGCATTCACTTTGCCTTAAAATCAGTAGAAACATCCACTCCATTGATACTTATTATAGTTTATATCTCTTAGCAGAGAATTTCCCTTAGTAAAAGCATTGCTGTTATACTAACATAACTCAAAGATTACGAGTAGGTACCTCAGTGGTTTACTTGTGTAAGTCAGGGACAAATCAGTACTCCTATGGGTACATCAAATCTTCTCTATTCAGTCATATATTTATACTGAAATCTACCACTGACTTAGTCAGTAGGTCTCATATGTAGATGTTAACTTTAAAATTGTTATGTACATGTACAGAAGGTACTTCTTAGAACACTTTCTATTTATATCTTCCTTGATGTAGACAACGTTTAAATGGCCTAACTTTAAAACAAAAAAACCCCATTTTTCTATTGAGCTTCTAACAGAGTATCTCAGTAAGCAGATGACTCCTACCACACAAAGCCCAAGGATATCCAAGGCTTATATAATGCAAGGATTTAAATCTAGTGGACAACTAATGTCAGTATTTTATGTAAGTGTCTTGTAGCCACATCAAAATGAATTTTCAAGCTTTAAATATTTAAGATGAAAAAAACCCAACAACGTAGGGAAAAATCAGTTTGAGCAGCCCTTGTTTCCATGTAACAGAAAAGAACCTAGGTATCTGTATTACTCTAAAGTGGCACTTCAAGATTGGTGGAAAAAACCAGTCTGATTTCTTAACGTCAGAGAAAAGCTATTTCAATTGTTTTTTTGTGGGAAAATGGTGGCACTCACTAACCAGTTAGGTTGATCACATCTGGTTATTTCCTACAGATATGTCAGGAGATATTGTATTGATCCACTGTCAACTTTTCTAATTTGAAGAAAATTGTTTGACTTCAGGGGAGCACTACATATTTCTTGAACTCCATGCTTTTTTGGTATGGGGGGCTCTTATTTATTTATGTTTAACACCAGCAACCTCCATTAATCAGCTGCAGAATACAAGCAGAATTCCAGCTGGCTTTGGCAAGAGACTCTGCTGGGAAGTAACCCCAGACAGCTTCACTGTGGCGATTAAGCACTCATTCATTAGTAGTGTGAAAATATAAAGGGTACTGGAGGAAAACAGACATATATCACATCCAGGCTTTTGAAGGAAGGAATTTTGTGTTAATTTCACAAATTCCCTTGCCCCAAATCGTATTATTCCAACCCTGCTAGAAGGTGGCTTGAACTGCAAATAGTGGTTTGTGAAATCTAGTTTCAGTTTTCCTAGTGAAAAATTTCACCAAGTAACTCTCAGGCACAAATCAGGCCCACACTTACGATCTATATAGTCTTCCAGCTCACAAGTTCCATGAGCATATTATGAAGGGAATTGATCCAATACCATAGACACACTGGATCAGCTGCTGTTACAAATGGCTCATGCCATGATTCAGAATTAAGCTACAACTTAGAGAAATTTGCAATTTCTGGTGGCATTTGTGTGTACAGCTCAAATGCTTAGGCTTAGCCCACTAAGCCTAAGTAGCAAAGCATCATTTGCAGATGGAGGAATGAGGGATAGGATATGACCAAGGTTCTGGAGTGAATCAGTGTCACTGAGTTTTTTTGTCAACCATCCTTTAATATGGTGTCTGACCTTATTCTTATGAAAAGCCTGACGGTAACCAAATGGGCTGCATTTGTAGTCACTTTTATGTTTTACCTCAGGAGATGATTAATCTTGTAGACTTTAAAGAAAAGTTAAATGCAACCGCTGCCAAATGTTCAACCACTGGAGACATTAATGAATTCAGGTATTTTCTGGCAAGGATCTTATACCTATTCCACAGGAAGGAAGACAACGGAAGGGAATCCTACCAAGGTTGAAGTATTTTCCATTGTGTCCATTACTGAAAGAGAATAGTGGAAGGGCAACAACTAAGACCTCATTAAGACCCTTTTATTCTGAAAATCATCTTACAGTGGTCTGAAATACTTTAAAGTAAGCTGTGGTTACAGTAGTTGGCATATAGAACCAACAGCCCATTAGCCAGATGAAAATTGCTGCAATGTGACAGATGTTTGACTCCATTTCTGCCTTGAGGCTGGTGTAAACCAGTAACATTAGTTCTTTGCCAGCTGGATAATATTCCTACACTAGATATTATCTCTTGCTCAGGTAATTCAGTGACTGTCCATTCTTTGTTAGCCACTGGAATGAAGGAAAGGATCAGCCTAGGCAAAGGATAATTAATCTTATTAAAACATACCAAAACACAACAACTGGAACTCATTACACTAAAACAAGATTGAGCTTCTGGTCTCACTTTAATTCCTTGAAGATAAGTGTCCAGGAGTAAGCACTTTTATCCCTGTGGCACATTTATTAAAAGTCTTAAAAGAGAATCAACAATTGAGAATCAGCAAAAAGCCCAAACAACTAATTTGAACCATGCAGAAGTATTCTAGGTCAGCACTAATGAATCTGACAAGGTAGAGTGGAAAAAAATGTGCTAAAGTGTATTTGTTTTGTAGCAAATAAACAAGCCATTCAGTAACAATTATTTTGGAATATTTCCTAAGTCAAATAGGCTTTACTTGAACTAGTGAAATAAAACTAATAACATACAAATATTTTGTTATATACATGTGGACTTCCTGAGCAAAGCCCTCTATTTGCATCTTGCGTCTCAGTATTTTGGTGATCAGGTATGTTTGATGGTTACCTTAAAAAGGTAGACTTATTATTATTAACTGTAGCCACCTGCTTCTCCCTATAGAATCAGTAACTATTATTTATGGTAGTTTTCAAACTCTTCCTTTAGTCTCTGACTAGTACAAGGAAACCTTATGAGTATCACAAATGTATTTCAGCAACTCAGTTCACACAAAACATCGGAAACTTTTTTACTGAATCCTGCTGTAACCAACAAACAGAAAAACACTCCTCTCCCTTCCCCTGCAGCCCTATAGACTAAGTACTTTAGAAGCCTTATTCTAGGAAATATTTCTTTCAAGTTACCAAAAAAATTAACTACCCATTTGCAGTCAAAAGTAGCTTGTGTTCACTGGTACAGAACCACAGTCATTTTCAGACTACCAGGTACAAGTGCAACTACATCAGCTATACAATTATAAGGCTGTTCTTTGGAAAGTAATATTTGAAGAGTAACAAAACTCATAGTTTATTCGACCTGCATATAAAACCATTGAAGTATAATACATTTATCATATTAAAAATGCATCATTAAAATTTAAAAGCAGGTGCAGTTACTCAATAAGCTAATGGTATAGTCTGAAGACTCCACTCAAGATTGTATTGTTGAATTCCCATTGGGATAAAACAGAACGAGAAAAACAGAGGGAGGGAACTGGAGTGACCTTGCACCAAGGTGCTAGTGCCTGATCCTACGTTTCTGGTAGGCTGTGGTTGGGCTCCACTCTGAGGATCTTTAAAGCACTGCATTTTCAGTGCTGTGAAGGGATGAATGCTACAAGTGAGCAGGAAAAAAAAAAGCAACAGCCACTACAGAGGGCTACAAGTGGGTGACTCTGCCTGTGTGTTAGGGCACAGCTCTTCAGTAAGCTTAAGGCAGCCTGATGAAGGAAAGAAATGAATACATATTAACAGGGACATATTTATAAAAGGAGGAAGTGAAAATTTCCCCTATCATTTAGGAGTCATGTACATAGATAAAATGAACTTGTATGATTCCTAAAGAAGATAAGTGAGGAGATTTCCAATTTACATAGTGTAAAAATCAGTGGCTTTCTCAAAGCAACATCTGTGTTTTCAAGTGGTTCTCTTTTTTAAGAGCTCCAAAAGAAATTTATTTCATGTAACTAATCATTTAACTTCAAAATCTATTCTAATCTCTTAAAATTACCATTTGTTTGGTTTCACAGATACAAGATTGTCATCAGATGAAATGTCAAAACTCACTTTGGCTATGTCTGTTTTAGCCAGGAGTTTAGCACAGTGGGAGTGGATAAGTAAACCAGAGCTGGTTTTGCTGGGAGCTTTACATTTCCACTGCTTGAAGTTCAGGATTTTCTCCTTTGGACTGGACTCAATTTGGAAAGGAATCTGTCTTGTTCACATCACACCATGGTGCAAATGAACCCAAGCACAGTAAATGGTGACATTTGGGGAATCCACATCCAAACTGTACTAGAATGACAATGCTACTGTTACCAAGGCTCTCAACCACGGGAGAAACCATTGCTGGGTGAATTTCCATTGTAGGCGAATTTAAATGGAAGGATTTAGGTGATTGTAAAAGTTTGGTCGCTTGAACTGTGGGAATTTGAGGGAGTTTCTCTGTTCATGTCATATTTTTGAAGGCAAGAAAAGCAGATCTGGGCTGCAGGGAGAGAAATGGCATGAGACTGATAGTGGTAGGATAGCTACCAGGCAGCTGGATTCTTTTCAGAGAAAAAAAAAATGGAGCTGAAAAACTGCATGGAACTGAAAGCTCCATTTCAGTTCAGCCTGCACTCAAAGTATAGGTATTTAAAAGCCCATGGGTTTTCAAGGTCTACTTTATTTAAGAAAGAACTACAAGGATGTAGGCCACTTAGTACCAGGTAGCATTAACGGTTTTATTCACAGATAAAGTTTATAAATAATGAAGTGGCCAGCTCTAAAAAAAAAAAAAAAAAAAAAAGGAGAAATGAGTTTATCTTTTTTGTGCTTTCTAATTTGACATCTGATAAAAATAACGAAAGCTAAATTTTTGACAAAAAGAAAGTGAAGAGGAAAGAGGGAAAAGTAAAGAATTTCAAATATTGCTTCAATCCTACTGCTGAAGATTATTGGGCACTTTGTCAGTGATCAATGAAGTTTTAGCTGACTCCCTAATATCGCTTCAAAAAGATTTGCAATGTGTGTAAAACATTATGAAACGTAAAAGGTTTATGAAAAACCACGCTCCCACAGCTTCCAGACATCCTCGGATACTGGGGCATTGCAGCAGAAGTCAGAAGCCTCAATGGGCTATGTGAAAGGAACTTTTGACAAAAGATGGTACTGGACTATTCACCAGGTGACAGAAAAATTTCCGTTCCTCTCCATCCTCTTCTGCTCTTCTGAAATGACTGTCCTCTGTGAGAGGTGAAGAGTTTTTTGGGTCCTTTTTCTTCAAACATGCCTAAACGGGAATGTGCAGAAGTAGTAAATTAAGCGCAGAAATACATTATTCATGTATATGTATATATGTGTTACAGAAATTCCCTCCTTCACTGAGCAAAGCTTTGTCTTAGAATGGATAAGGATATACACTTTCTGAATGTAGGCCACATATCATCAGGTTATATTGCTTACAGCACCATCCCATCACACTGTGTATAGACAAAACGGAGACAAGCTTCACAGACTAAAATCATACTGCTGAAAAACAGTGTGTTGACTGCTGTTTAACCGAAATGTAACCTGCAGGCCTGCAAAGAAAAATATTCGAGAGGTGCAAATTCCTTAAACTTAGTTGGCACATGTGCCCCAAACATGAAAACATCTGAGGTATATACACCGCCTTACAGCGTGTTGACACATACATGCATTCATAGTGATACATCCCCTTAGTTTCCCTAGCTCTTTCTTCATATGAAGGTATTCTTCAAGCTTGAAACTAAATGATGCAATGCATGTCTGAATTTCCCAATAAACTTATACCTATAAAAGAATACAGTTAACATCTCTAGGAGCAGATAGACTCTCAGTCCAATTAGAAGTTCAGAAAAATCTCTAGAATATTCAATATGATATACGTTTCTTGAATTTCACTGGCAAAGTAGACTGCAAATTAACCCAGAACTCATTATCATTTTGGAAGCTGAAACTGTCATTCATTTTCTGCCGTTCAAACAGGGAAACTTAGTTTGGTACGCTCTCAAGTTTTCTATCAACATAAAATGAAATGGTTAATTTTTCAGCATTTGTTGTTCATTATTCACTAAGGAAAATTATCTGTTTTATAATTTATCATTGATGTTCTATTTATGTACTGTGAGTGCTTGTCATAGTTTGTTTTTCATCTTTCAAAAATTAAAGATGAACTAGTTCTTTTGTTGTTGTCCACAAATGAAAGAAATGAAAACTTGTTCTTCAGGTTTTAAATCCACATATTTGCACTGACAATATATTTCACTCTCAAGAGAAGTCACCTTCATTGTGAACTTTGCCTAGTTCCTGGTTTGTTGGATAGTACGTTTGGGGAAACACTACATAATTTACTGTTTGATCCAGAAAAATTGCATTATATTCTTAATATGTTTTCAATAAAGTTACATATTCAACAATTTCTAAACACTTTCATCATGATTTTCTAAAGTAGAAAAAAGTATTTATAGGCAGATACCTGCATTCGTAACTCAGTTTTTGTAATTGCTGCTCCTTTTGACTTCTGAATCTTGTCTTTACAATTGTTTGTTGGGGGAAAAAAATAATCCACCAGGTGTTGAAATTCATAAAGACAGAAAAATTTTGCAGTGCATACAGAAAAAAATGATGAATAGTCTTACCACAAGTTGGTGTCCATATGTTTAGACACTCTCCCACTATAGTACTTTATGTATAGAAATCTCGAGTTTGAGAATAATCTCCTACAGATGACATTGCAATGACTATTCAGGTGCCTAAATATACATGGCCAGAGCAATCTTAGATGTCTTAAATTATACATATTGTCCACACAGGGCTGGCAGATGTGGTCAGAAAGTGCAAGATGGCATCCTTTCTGAGCAGTAGCCAAAGGGAAGGATACCCTGAGGAAACAAAAAGGCATCATTTGTAGCTGTCATTAGGAAATCAAAATTTTCCTCTCATACTTGTCACTGATGATACAGAGTTTTCTGTCTACGAGTTCCACTTCTACTTTCTAAGACTGTACTGAAAAGCAGTTTTAGAAAGACTTGCAAAGTTTTTAGGTGCTAAAAAGCAATAAAGCTGAGTTCAGTCAAGAACAAAAAAATGCCAAGATCAGTTCTGAATATGTCTTCCAGTGACCTGCTTTAAATGCATGCAAATTCTGAATTACATCACACTTGTCTTATGTGGAGGCACTACGAGCACTGAATCCCAAGGGTAAGGCCAGTGGTGCCTCCCATGATGATGTTTGCCACAGCCCACCTGTTTGGTCACCTGTAATGTAGCCCGGGACTGGTAAGAGATGACGGCCTGAGCTGATCTATGTCTGAATTCCTGTATGAAAAGTTACTGGGAGAGATGTCAAAATAAGAAGCCAGCCCATTAGATCATACGGCTTACTGGTGCCTCAAATCGCTTCATTCATTGATGAAGTGTGAGACTGGGCAGTGACTGACAAGAAATTGCAGCAACAAGTCGGTATTTTGAGAACATTTGAGAGCATTTAGAGAATGATTTAAAAGGGTTTGACATTGCGTTTGAGTATGGTTGGTAATTGGTGATAACAATTGGTGATAACGCCACCAACATGCCTCTTTTCTTTAACCACTCAAGATGTACAGGAGTTAGGCATGTAAGTGACTTGTTGCAGGAAATACAGACAAAAGTGGACGTCTCAAGCAGAAAGTGAGTCGACCCCACTGGGAAAAACAATCTGTTAAGAACCCAAAACTCTTGGCAGGCAGCCCAGACCCATATCTTTTCTTAGACAGAATTCTTCACAATGAGCAACTGAAGGGAATGTTAATGGAAATGAAGAAATCTGGATTGTGATACCAAAGCCTTTTATTTGAGACCCCAACTAATTGCTTACAGACATCTTAGTAACAAGTTGGGGCATTTACCTGTGCTTCAGTAAACAGTAAACCAACCACAAAAATAGTATATTCATTAGTCTCTGGGGTAATAAAATGTTATTATCTTCAATTTCAGTGTATATTTACAGTATTATTTGCAAAACAATTGTGTAGCACACACACAAGTCTCATTTTGGAATGCACAGGATGCCTTCTTGAAAATCACAGTATTAACTCCCCCATGCTTAAGAAACCAGTTTAACAGGGTGCGCAGCAAAGATTTCACAATGTGGGTATTATAAAAATTAAATTTAAAAGCTCAAGGACATCAAATTCCATACCACAAGTGTCAAATAAGTTTTAAAATGTCACAACACAAATTCCAGAGTGAGTTCAGCACAATTTCTGTGCAATACACCGATATCGTAACAATCTTTCCCATAAAAATAATTGGCAACAAATGCATCCTAACAGGTCTCACAGTCCCCATGCAACACAACACATTATTTGAATTGCAAGCATTGTGTAGGAACTCTGGCACACCCTCTGTGTTTGTCTGAGATTTCTACATTTACTCACACAATACGTTTTTCTCTTCATGTTTATACAATATTATCTACTTCAAGGGTAGCTTTTCCCTGCCTTTCAAACAGTTTTGGGGGGCTACATATTAGCACACAGTAAGGTTTTGAAATATAATAACTCCTCCAAAGTGATGCAGCTATGGACTATAATGACATACAGTTACAGACTGTATTCAGACCACAATGGGCTGAACTTGGATTCTCTTGTCCTGTTTTACAGTTAAACAATGACTGGACTCCCTGCTAATGAGGTTTTTGTTTTCAATATTGTTTGTTTTCTATAGATTTGTAGTTTTAGTGATTATTATAGGCTTTTTGTATTGAAAAATAGATGTTAACTTTTTTTTTTTTAAATGTTTGTAAATTTATCAGTCCTGGCAAATTCTTCTACAGTTCAGTTGGATAAATGGTGTCTACAGTGGCTTTTGAACAACAAACAAATAAGAAAACTTCTTCATTCATTTTTATGTTGATTTAAACCTGCCTAATATATAGCTATTTTTAATAAAATTATTCGTAACATCTAATTCTACAAGAGGAACCGTTGTACTTACTAACTCTGCTCTTTCTAAAACTTTGAAGATGAGAAGGGAGAAATTTAAGTTGCTCTTTTGCAAATATTTGCTTAATATCTACCCAGATACTCTATTTTGTTTCACCTGGAGCTTTATAATGGTTTTGTACTTATCCTTACAGTGACAAGCAAAGAAAAGTCATTGCCTCTGTTATATATATGGGTAATTTAGGCAAAGAGAGGGATAGAGGGATTTGTTCAAGGTCACCTGAGCAGTCTAAAATAATGCTGGAAAATGAATTTTTCTAGTCCCAAGTTAACAAGTTATTAAATCACATTTCCTCTCAGTGTGGTATTACACTCCAATTTGAATTTGGGGATCTGTGGACTATTTTTGCTATTTGTATGAAGAAGACATGCAGAAAGATGGAAAGGAATAAAAGACCGGTGTTAACAATGAAAAAAGGTCTTCTGTTACTGCTAGGGTGAAAAAATGTGCCATGAACTTGTTTCATCTGATGTGACAGAAAAGGCAGGACTACCTGGTAATACTTCATGGTGCAAAGTTTCTCTTTGCAACAAAAACAATTAATGCCCATTTTCTCAAGGATGCGACCAATGTGTATCAGTTCACTACTATGTAGAAGGAGTAAGTTCCATCTCACTCTGATGTTTGGTTATCAGCATCAGTCTAAGCATGGCAGTGATCCACGTTCAAAACAAGGAAGTAAATTACAGCAAACAGATAATATTTTTGCTACTGAATAACGAGGCCTTATTTAAACATAACAGGGCACATGAAAGCATGTGGGTGTGAATTCCCCTCTGAGAAGAGGGGCAGATCAGCTCTCAGTCGCCACCTCTTCTCTCCCTTGACAGGAATGAGGAGTGAACACCAGGCTGACAGCGTATGGACACGGTGATGCCAAAGCCAAATTCCTTATCCTCTTCAGAGAACCAAAAGGCTAATCAAAGCACACACCAACTTTTCTTGTGATACTTAATGATGTATCTGTAACAAATGTCTGGGAAGCTTTGGGTTTGAGAGGAGAAGAAAAGATGTGCAGACTTGTACATTAAACATTAAATATTTGAACATGTTTGCCTTTCCTTTGTCATTTTACCTTTCATATGCCATTTGTTTTCTGACAATGTGAACTGTATTTGAGGTCTTGTCAAGCCCTGGCTGGTTTTTACAGAACTGTGTAGACACAGATGGGGCCTGTGGTGGCATCTCAAGGCGTTGGGAGGGAGGCTATTTATCCTCTTTTTCCTAGTGGAAGAACTATACTGTATCCTCTTACATACTTCAGGTTTGGTTTTGTGATTTAGAGCTAACTTCTATATTTCAAGAGAAGGAAAAAAAAAAGGAAAGAAAAAGAATTTAGTTCAGTTCTATGAATAACTGGGCACTTATAATTTAACAGCCCAGTTCTGATCCCAGTAAAAGAGTAATTCCCTTGAAGTCAGTGAAATGGTGCTGGATTTACCTCAGGGCAGAATTTGGCCCCCCACTAGTGATCCAGCTATTAATAGCTTTGCATTGAGAAAAATCATTGAATAAAATAATTACCTGTCTTGTCAGTGGAACTGTTCTTTTTTTTTTTTTTTTTAATGTCCTACATAAAATCCTTAGACCAAAATTCAAAGCTATGTAGAATAAATTAATTAATTGGGGAATTAATTGGGCCATGTTGCCTTTTTTAAAACTAAGCTGTGTTTTAGTTATATTTTGTTATGTGCCTAGAGGCTCCTGGGCATGGATGGCCTATAAATACAAATGGATAACACATTATTATTAACAATAAAGGTACCACAAAATAGTTTCACTGCTTCTTCCATACAGCTCTTACAGCAATCGCGGTGGAGCAGTAGTGCAGAAACAGCAGGGGCTGTGAGAAGATGCTGTGGAGAAGATTGTTTTGCCAACAGAGAGGACTATGTTTCAGCTCAGTTTTTCCCTCCTCCTCCTCCTTCAGCCTCCTCCCCAGTCTTTCACAGACTTTTCATCTTCATTTGTGCTTGGCAGCATATGGTAGCTCCCATTTCCATCCTGCTCGCATTCTCTCTGATGTGATTCCTGCAGGAGCTGATCTCAGGCAGCTCCTCCTTCCAGGTTCTTCTCTTGGGCCTGAAAATCATCCTGTCTACTTTGCTTAACCCCAGCCCCACCACAGTGAAATCTCATGGAGCCGCAAGCCCGATCTTTATCTTTCATTCTTCTCTTTCTTTTTAAACCCATATGTTTTATTGTTTTTCCAGCCTGTATGAGAATATATCTTACATATATTTTTTTAAACTCTTAAAAAGAATCTTTTGACTTTACCATTCTTGATGTAAAAACCCGCCTGGCATTTTGACAGCAAATGATTAAAAGCCTTTCTCAGTATTTTACAAGCAAATATGAATTTTAACAAGATAAGTAAACTTACAGAAATGAAATATTCTATTGTTGTTTAATGCTAAACTAGCTGTCAAGTTTGAGACACTTGCAGTTAGAGTAAGGAATGATTAGAATGAAGGTGCGTTAAAAAGAAATACAGGCCAGGTTTTACGTGTTACAGATATAAAATTCAGTTTTATAGATTCTTTGGATGACACCAGCAATAAAGTGGTGATTTTGTTGTGGGACTTTACATTCTGCTCCACAGATTAGTATCTATCACATGCCTACATTTGTGCCTTGAACATACCCATTCTCAAGGAACTTCTAAGTTAAGGTATGGGAGGAACTTTGTTAAAAACAGTTGTCATATTTACTGGAGTAAATAACTGAGAAAGATGATTTTTCACAATCTTATGAGAGGAGACAGTGAGAGAACAAATGGACTTGAAGAGCCAGTGGAGAGGGAAGCTGAGAGGTCAGGAACCTAAACAGTTTCCTGAAGGAGATGTGGGAAAGAAGTGAGAGGGATGGGTCACTGCTTAAAAATGCAGATGAAAGGAATAAAGCCAATGATTAAATAGAAGGACCTGGATGAGCTGTCAGAGGTACACTGTGAAGTAGTAACAGACAGAGAGACCTCTTCACCTAAGCATAGAACATGGTTGAAATAACATTGATATTCTTCCCTCGCAATCTGTCCCTTTTTATCTGCTTTCTAATCACTGTGAAGAATACTAGCATCCTATCTGTCACTCAGGCCCATAATCCCAATGTCACTGATGACTAAAGTATCATTAACCTTCGAGCAATGTCTTCAACAAGTCTAGGAGTTTCTTGTTGCTTAATATCTCTAACATACATATTTTCTACTCACTCATGTAGCCAGATATTTTTTGTTGGTGCTCATTTCCTTAACATTCACACAGTTAAAAGTCCTTTTCTTTGATCTTGACAAAGGCTTCCTTGGCCTGTTTGTATCCCTCCAAAACGTTGCATATACCAAGCTCATCATTTTGACAAGCTCTTGGAATTCTTCAATGGCTCCCTCATCTCTTTTCAAGGAAAGTTTAAGTATTTATTTTAATCTCCAAAGCCCTGCACAATCTTCTACTTCATTTAATTTTCAGAGGTTGGCCAATGGTTCCAGTTTGCACTGTGTTATGTTTTCAAGAAAATAGCTTATCATACTTACGAATATGAAATGAAACTTACTGTTTCCTTGTATTCCCCTATCTGTCTGTATCTGCCTGTGTATTCCATCTGTCTTGTATGGACTATTGGAAAGGTCCAGGGTTCTTGTGCCATTTTTACATGTAGTGCTTAGTACACTAAATTGCTCATCTGTGTCTGAAGTTCCTAATCAGTACGTTACTATAATTATAACATCCATACCCTAAAATATAGCATCATACAGTACCACAATACAACAACATTTAACTCTACAGTTCAACACCAAAGCGGGAAAATGAAAACAGGAAGGGGAAAAGCTGAAAAAGAAGCTGTCGGTGATCAGAACTAGTGTGGAGATAGAGATTAAAAGAAGTCTGAGACGGGGAAAGGAATCAAATTGTGTACCTGGGCCTCCTGGTTTCAGGTGGATGAACAGAAGACATTTCCTTTAGAGGTGCCTCACACCAAACACCCTTCAACAATAAAGGGTGTCATCTGCAAGATTTAGTTCTCTGCATCAGACCTTACAAGCTGAGGTAACAGAATAAACAGTAGAAACCAGAACCTACTGAAGATAGACTGTTCTCAGGATGCTCTAGCTTTTCTGTGGTGCTGTTTTAGTATCCCGTCTCTAATTTTGGTGCTGTCTGTTTGGCTTATGAATAGCACTGTCCCTGTGCCTGTGAAGGAAGCGTGATGTGGAGCAGAAGAACACCTAGATTCATTAATATTAAAGTGTTATTTTACAAAAGTTTGATTGAATCAAATTTTGCAAGCAGGTATTCAGCACTTACAACTCTAGATACGTTAGTTCTGATTGCTCTGAATGCACCTTTATACCAGGTGATGTTTTGAATCGTGTTATTTTTATGTAAATCTCATCTTAAAATGCCAGGCTTTAACAATCTAAAGAGTCTGGAGATAACACTGGATTTCCCAAGCTGTGATGTTAATATCTAAGACAGAGCAGCTCTGAATTTCATTACTCCTTTTAAGTAAGTTTTTCTGCATAGTCATATATGCTCATCTTCCCGATCAAGTTCAGAAACCTGACCAAATGAAAAGCTGGGAGCAAAACAGTGTTCCATGTGCATAGATACGGGAGAATCTGATCTATGAAGTTCAGTGTTGTTATCTTTGTGAGCATGGAAAATCCATTTCTATATTTATGACAAGAAATATCAAAACAATTTATACATTAGACTTCTAGTTTTCCTTGTGAGGTATTGGAATTCACATTCTGAAGACAGCAAAATGAAGAGTTTGGGATGCTTAATGGGTGCATTGTTTAAATACACATAAATCTGGGGAGGGTTTCGCTCTCATATAGGCAATTAAAGTCTGAGCCAACCCCACAACCTATGTTCGTGGACCTGTATCCACAGTGTCTCTAAAAGTTAGGATGAGTTCACAAATCTCAGGGAAATGTTTGCAAATTTTACCTTAAGAATAGCTGGCATCTGGTATCTCTCTACAGCACCCTACCCCAACGTTAATTCTCTGGCTTTAACTTGAGAGCTGCTGGTACTATCCTGTATCAAAAGAGGCCAAAATGAAAAAATAAAAAAGAAGTCAGAGCCCTTGTCATTACTGAAATGTTTACATCAGGCCACCAGTATATATTGCTTTCTCTGACCTTTTCTGCATCACAACTCTTACATATCTTTTCAAAACCTGTAATTTTTTTGTGTTTGGGAAACAGTAAAACCTGTGTGAAGAGGAATGTGAGGCACAGTCTTCAGACTAGGTTTAAATTCATAGTTGGCCTAATTTTAGTTTATAAAATTCCTTTGAGAAACTAAAATTTAATATGGGAAAGTGTGTATAATGTAACTATTATAAAGAAATTCAGACATTACTTCGATATTCTGGAAGACAGGTTTTGAATTAAGCAGAATGCATGCAATAAAAATGTTACCAAAATGATTAGCATAAGTAACTGAAAAAATCTGATTATAAGAAGGCAAAGTAGTTTAACACATGACCACATTCATAAGTATGAAATATTATAATTCTATTGTCTATTCTTTCTGTGAAAAGTTAGCTCCTTCAGGAATGTCTTAATGAATAATAAAACTGACTTGATTTTCCCACTGCAGTCAACTTTGCTGTCAGGCTATTAATGATTCATAATGACTGTATGCTTAATAGTTTTATGCCAGATAAAAGCCGTCCAACAGAAGCAAGTAGCCAGTGTCACTTCTGCAACTGCTCTCCTGATGTTTTCAGTAATATTGGTAAAAAAATGTCTAAAAATGCAGAACAGCTGAGTTACAATGGGAAAATGCTTTTAAATCACTCAATAACATCAGTGCTGAAGTCATATAAAATTCTTTATTACATTACCTCTGCTGTAGAAGAAAACACAGAGGACTAGATTGCATGCTGTTCGTAAAAAATGGCTTATTTTCCTATTCATATCATTTCATATTCTTGGATATTTTATTTTCATAATGCAGTGATTTGGATAACACAACTAGCCAATGCTTAAATGAGAATACAATGTGTACTCTGAGAATAGCTGAGCAGAATAACACTCAAATCAGTTCTGCACAAGATGATAAACACCCAGACTGCTCTGAAGCTGTAGGAGTTTATCTACTGTATATGTAAATGTTTTTCTTTGCTTTGAGGAAAGCCTTTGCAAGAACAATGTCCTTTAACAAAGGTCTAAAAACGCATGTGAAAGCCAAACATAATAACATTGTTATTCTGCCACTTATTAACAGAACAACGGGTCTTACAACAATTAGATATGAATATTGCAAACTGAATTTAATATTAAGCTGTCTTTGAAATGCCACTTTGCAGCAGGTTTTCAAATGCTTAAAGCACAGCAGGAGGCTAACTCCATCTTCAAATATTAAATCAAAACCTTTCTTTAACCTGATAAATCTTTCTGAAAGCAAGTTCTCCTATTCAAGAGAGAATTATTAAACTATCAGGCAAGAAAACTAAACCTCGCTGCCTATTCTTGGCACATGGTATGTACCCACAATGATTAAAAACAATAATGAAAAGGATTAATAACATTTTAGAATACTGTCTGAGAACATTCTTAACCAAACACATGGTATAAACTGCTAATAAGTCCAGTGAATTGGAAACAACACATACTCAAACATGGTCCCACTCTTTCAGCTAGAAATCTGATGTTAAATACAAGTCAGTTAGAAACATTGCGTTCGCTGATCCCTACAGCCAGTTACATGCCATTCAAAAGATCAAAGATCTCTAGGAAACGGTAAATGCAAGGGCATCTCGCTGAAGAACACCATAGAAGAATCAGAGACACATTCTGTGCTTGAATACCTGCTCCTAATAGCAGCAGGAACCGTATGCAGTCTTGATATATTTGGCCCATATTAGTGACAGGAACCAATTATTAAGCTATATAAAACAATACATCTCACAGAATTCTGTCCAATCCACTTTTTAATGTCCCAAGTGAAAAAGCTTCCCTTGGAAGATAGCCTAATAGAGACAATTGGCAGGAAATATACCTGGTTATTTTGCCTGCATTTATCGTTTTTTTTTTTTTTTTTTGGTAGCCTTAACTCAGTTGCACCAAGAATTGTATCAGCCAATTCTTTTCCATCCCTGGCAGTTCCAGGACATTTTTAATGTGTTATGTTCTTCCTTTAGACATTGCTACCTAAATCTCCACATTTAGCTTACTAATTTCCACCTCCAACACCCAGTGTCAACAATTTCTTGTTTGCTAATTACTTTGGGTCTTTCCAAACTACAATACTGATAATGAGATACCCAGGAAGCAGTGCAGTACCGTGGATAGGTGGACACCAGAGTCCTAGTGAAAAGGACTACTATCTTCATGCCGTGTGGTGATGTGCTTCGTTCCAAAACGGGTGGCATTTTTCTTGGCTATCACATCACAATTCAATTTCACATTTAATGTGCTTCTTCACCCCACATAAAATCCTTTCAGTTTCTGTCTTCTGTATGGTGTTGGTATTTCAGATTATTTTTTTTATGTTAATTCACACCAGCTCAGCATGTGACTGACTTCCTTGTTTTCTATCCTAGTCTCTCTGGGATGCCTTTTATTGCTCTTCTGTCCTTGTCATTAATCCTCTCAATGAATTTACTGTGTCTTCCAAATTATTAATGTAAAGGTTAGATAGAATACTGAACCTAAAACCCACCAATATTCCATATTTCCCCATATCAGAAAAAAATTACATCAATTAGTTGTCACATACATAATTTTTATGCAGCTCATAATTCACTTGATAATGGTTCTGGCTGAAAATATTTTCGTCTGGTTTTTGTATATGAAACCAAAAATTGCATGCATTTCATCTACTGTTCTCTTTTCTTTCCGTTGGACTATTTCCATAGCACCACAATATTTCTCTGTGATTACTCTGCGTGTGTGACCTCAAGCAACCTACCGCTGTTGTTTCCAAACTAGGATACAGGCAGGCACATGTCTGGGAGGAGGGCAGCAGGCTCTGGATTTGCCTCTCAGCTGGGAGCTGCTGATTCCCAGGTGAGAGTGGTGCCAACAGAGAGGTTTTTGTTTTGATCCGGAGAAGGCTTTTGTGCAGGGAGGCACGGTCTCAGTTGCCCAGC
The DNA here is from genome assembly GCA_033628505.1 of Tringa tobata. NCBI lineage: Eukaryota > Metazoa > Chordata > Aves > Charadriiformes > Scolopacidae > Tringa > Tringa tobata. Next base: position 25,400,745 of record JAHREE010000279.1, on the reverse strand, counting down.
TGTGCTTTTGGTGGCCACATACTAGCTGAGCCTGCTGTGCAGTTGCTTGAGGACTTCTCCATGTCTGCTCCAGGTTCAAGCTCACCTGCCTGATTTTGGGCTGGAGCAGAGGAGATGCTCAGGCAGCCAACAGTGATCTCATCTGGGGGAAGTGGAAATAACAGCTGAATGTTTTGTAACCCTGTTCATGCTGAATAAATATTAATATACAATTCAGCTCATTTTCACGTGATAGAGATCTTCTGAGTGTAGGGGCCCAAGAACACTCAGGATCCTAGGAACGGGGTGTTATGCCCAGGATTTAGGACTGCCCTTGGTGCTCATGTACACAAATATAGACTCGTGCAGTACCTGTACCCTAATAAGGTTCAGAATTTGTAAACTTCAGCAAGCTGCATCCACCCCCAGTGTCAGTACTAACAGGGATATCTGGCCATAGAAATATTTAACGTCAGTTAGTTGCAATATTTCATGCTCATGAATAGGTACAGGAGGCTGTTAAGATATAAGTATCTTCCCCTCAAGTATCCCCCTACTTTCTCTATAGTATATTTATTCTTAATATACTTTATAAACCCTTTGTATTGCCTTTGAAATTCCCTGACTCGTACAAACATATTGTGTGTATTTGCTTTCACCTCTCCTTTTTATGTTCTTATAAGTGTCACAGACATATAAGAGCTAAGCTAGCAGTTTTAAGTTCTTTGTCTCCTCCTGTGTGGTGGTCTCCAGTGGAAGTTCATTGTCATTATTTCTTTTTATTTATTTATTTGTTGCGAATGACTTTAACCAAAAAATGTTGCTGTCATATCAGACTTCCCATCTGAAACTATGGCATTGGCACTGCATTTTGACACATGATGTTACTCTCCAATATCTTCTCTTTTCACCTCCCCACTTGAAGGTTCACCTTCTATTTTATTTGACTTTCAATAATAATTCTGGTCTATTTCATCTTTGCCCACCATTTCAGAATTAGTAAATGCACTTCATTTGTCTCATCTGTTTCTTACAGATAATTATAAACACTTGTTTGTTGATACTTACCTGTTTCAGAGTAATGTCATCTTCCTCCATACTTTCTTCTGTGAGGCTCTTATACTGGATGCAATATGACTCCTCATAAATGTCAGATCTGATTTTTGGACTACCACCCCACTTTATTTCTACAATCGAACCAGGCAAAACCAAATCAAATCAAACTAAAGAGTATTCTTAGAAACTTCAAACTTGAGCCAGTTTCTTTTTTTTTTATTCTTAGCTTAAATCAAAGTGTAAATATAGCAAGCAAGTTTCTTACTCATCCATAAATTCATTGTCTCTTTTTATACTCTTTAGCGCTAACCTCCTACCTTTCTTACCTGCTCCTAATATGGAAACGAAAGCTTGCAATCATTAGTATTGGTTCATTTTCAGTTCTCTTCCAAAACTCCTGAACTTATTCAGGTTATAGTCCACAAAGCACAGTCATGTGTGTCTGAGTTGTTCTGGAAATTCCCTGGCATTATTCAGAAAACCTCTTATTTTTATTATAACATCATTAGCTGGGTGTCTGGAGGTGGATGATGCTACCCTTTCTTGCCTGAACCTCAAGTAATTTTTTTTGTTGTTTTTGTTTTCTGAAGGACCAACAAAAGGATTAGATATTTCTGTTCTCTTTCAGTATTTGTTTTTTTATTACTTTGGGGGCTTCTGTTATCTCACAAGTTTGTCTTAATATTATTACCTTTTCAGTGACAAAATACCTTCTGGAGTTACCAAGTTTAAAATGTTCTATATGTGATCTCTGGATTTCCCCTTTTGTGCATCTATCATATCTTATTTCTTGACTCACTACCTGTCTTAATGTCTCTTGGTCATCATCATGCCATTTGCCTGGTTTGGCTTTCTTTGTCTTTCCAACATTCTTCAACGGTCTTATAAGTCTCTGAACCACTCTCCTCTCAAAGGAAACCAAACAACAGATACAAGCGAGGTCAGCATTCATTCCATTTAACTTTATCATCTCATCAAAAAGTTTGATGAACTATCTTAACTTCCTCTGTTGTTAACCCAGGGAGAATGACACTTCCAACCTGTTACATAATCTGTACAAGTTTGTAACCTAGGCGGAATAAATCAGCTTCTGAGGCAATTTGCTCTGGACATCTCCAGCTCTTTTCCATTATTCTTGAGAGAGAATGGATACTGACTTTATCTAGATGCCTCCCATACAGATAAGTGAATTTAGAAGAGGCAACTTTTGTACTTCCCATTTTCCCTAAAATTTGACATTCAGCAAAACTTATATATAGCAAGACACAAATATGTTCTCTCATGCAGTTGAAATCTACTGTCTGTCATTTGACAAAGTTTTTTTAAAAAAGGTAGATCGTTGTGACGTTGTCTGCCAGATGAACATCAGTATTCATTAGTTCACCTTTGGAGTTTTCATTCTTTTCTTCACTTCCAACCTCCCCTGCCTGTCTCCTGGAAGCAGTGGATCTGGCAACAAAATGGAAATACTAAATCCTGAAGAAGTCACAAAATCACACACTGGGAAAACCAAACTATGAAAGGGAAATGTAGATAAAAAACATTTTGCTTTCCTCTGTTAGGCATAAATTGCAGTTACTGTGTTTTCTGTCATTGTGGTTATGGTATGACATAGACTTGGATAAATAGTGGGTTTAAGGAGCACGGGGGACCACAGTTCCTAAGCAGTTTAGTGTTTAGTAGGTTTTGTCAGCTGTGATGGGTGGTAGAATTTACCAGAGTGAAAGGCATGAGTTCCAGCATCTTGGAATAGAGACATCTTAAAGCACAGATCCTCTGTATCCTGAACAACTGTTTTAACAGCCTGATTATCATATATACATGGGTAAGACTTTTCTGTTATACACGTCTTTCAATGTGTACAACTTTAATCATTTGTGAGTTACAGCCTGCATGACTAGATTAGTCTAGGTATCCTTTTGTAGTGAACGGAAAAAAACATCCAAAACACAATTCACTGCAGGTGCCACACATGCAAAGTGAGTTGAATCACCTTTCAGACATCCTCTCTCCACCAAACATGGAAAAATCAAACTTTTAAATATTCAAAGTAAGAGGGAATAAACACCATGTTATATATTAAAAAACAACAACAACAACAAAAGAACTTTAGAAGTTAGATGTCTGAGCAGGGAAGGTAGTTTTGTGCCAAGTATTTGTGTCACATACACACTTTTCCAGGCTGTGAAAATGTCCTTTAAACTAGAACAATGAAAAGATTACATGTATCTTTCCTATGTTGTCTGTTGGCTGCCCTGGGAATCCTCCTTCACAGTCGCTTTATTGCAGGACTGTCCCAGCACCCTCTTCAGCAGCCCCTGTTTCTGAGTAGGAGTAGACAGTGAAGCTTTGATCATAGCAGACTCAAGATGAAAGAGACCCAATGCAACCAATGGTCCAAATAACCAAACAAAAATGTTAAACAAACATACATTCAACAGAGAGATAAGCCTGTTACAAAGCCTGTGAATAGTTCAACAGTACCACTATACCTAAGTGAATCCTCTATTTCAGTCCAGGTCAGTTGCCAGCAACCATAAATTGCATGAAGGAGGGAATCATACAAAGGATGAAGGAGGTGTCATACAAAGACATTCACTGGGAAAGAATGCCCTCAAGTGTCATGATCACAAGCCTTACTGAAGTTAGAGGCAAAAGAGCACCAGCGATTGACAGAAAATCTTTGATCATGGAATCATGGAATTGTCAAAGTTGGAAGGGACCTCTAGAAATCATCTAGTCCAACTCCCCTGGCCTAGAGCACATTACTCAGAACTGCATCCAGGCGGGTATTGAAGATTTCCAGAGAAGGGGACTCCATAACCTCCCTGGGCAGCCTGTTCCAGAGCTCTGTCACCCTCACTGTAAAGAAGTTCTTCCTCATCTTTGAATGGAACTTCCTATGTTCCAGCTTGTGCCCATTGCCCCTTGTCCTGTCACTGGGAACCACTGAAAAGTGTCTGGCTCCATCCTCCTTGAATCCACCCTTTAGATACTTGTAAGCATTGATAAGGTCTCCCCTCTGCCTTCTCCAGGCTCAAGAGTCCCAGCTCTCTCAGCCTTTCCTTGTAAGGGAGATGCTCCAATCCTTCAGTCATCTTGATTGCCCTACGTTGGACTCTATCCAGTAGTTCCCTGTCTCTCTTGAACTGGGGAGCCCAGAACTGGACGCATATTCCGGTGTTGGCCTCACCAGTGCAGAGGGGGAGAATGATGTCCCTTGACCTACTGGCCACATTCTTCCCTAGGCAGCTCAGGATTCCATTGGCCCTCTTGGCAACAAGGGCACGTTGCTGGCTCATGGATAGTTTACTATCTACCAGGACCCTCAGGTAGAGTTCCTTCACTTTTATAACGGATCTCCTCTGGATCCACAGCTGCGCCAAACACGGTGCTGCTGGTGGAGAAATGAAGGCGCTTAAGAAAGGAGTGAGTAGTTAATACAGACTTCTATTTGGTTGGGTCTCATGGAAGATCTATATAAGCCACTTGGAACCCACAGCCAAGCCTTGAGCAGGCATTTCACTGATGCAGCCAAGTGACATCTAGAGATTCAGTACATTGGACTGAGAAATATCCTTACCTCAGCAGCATTTGTTTATAACTTAGGCATAATGTATGATGCAGTTTCTGAGCTGTGTGATTTATCCAAACATCTAAAAGAAAGACATAACATTGCCAGAAGCTTATTCTGGGGTGTCAAAGCAGATTCAGGTTTTTGCATCAATGGCTGACAATCCTGGCTCTTTCACTGAAGAGGCTGTCAGTGCTTTTCAGAACATGTTCTTAAAAAAAAAATATCTCTGCACTAGGGGAAATGTCTTAAAAGCAGTTACAGAGAATTTTCTGGGAGTCTTGAAAATAACATATATTGCGAAACGCTGTTCACAAGGGCATTGAAAATTAGCACTGCTCTGTACAGTGTTTCTTGCAGAAAATCACGCAATGTGATTACATACCTCCTGATAGGAGGTGTCAGCTCCTGTGTTACGGCCAAATTCTAACCTGGATAATTACCTTCTGCTTATCTAAATTCCCCTCACAATTTCAGCTGAATAAGATCTATTGTTTTACTTCACACCCTAAAACGCTGAGAAGTGCAACGTTAGTGTACTTGTAACCAGAGGTGGCTGCGTTTTGGTAATTTTGTGAGAATTTTCACTTTCAGAGAATATTGGGCAAATTATCATTGTATAGAAACTCGATGTAGAATCTTTTCCAGCATCAGAAATGGGAACACTTGTAGTTAAAGGTATAAAAAAGGCTTGATGTCTCTTAAGGAAATGAGAATTATATATACATACACTTTTATAACTCATAATTAATATGATATATTATATATGAAAACATATTCTATATGCATTCAGAACAGTATTGAACTTATTTTTTAAAAAAATCTTCTTGTCTGAAGCAGACTAAAAAGTATGACAGAAACTTCCCTGATTTTTCCTTCTCTCAAAATTTGCAGTTAATATTTGCATAATTTGCAAAGCCTTTCAGAACCTTCTGCTGCTAAAAATTGGCAAAGTCAGAGCCGAACAGATGAAACAGGTAAGTCCTGTGCTTCATCAGCAGTCATGTCAATTGAATCTTATATACTGCTGGGTTTAATCTAGAACTTTCTAAACTCAGCAGACATTTATGTTTATTAACTTGAATGCCAAGGCTACTGTTAGCTGTTTGTTGCCATCCACCTTTTTTTAAGAGAAAATATATTTCACAGATTCATTTGTGGCAGCGACTTGAAGTAAGTATACGTAAGCACAAACGCTTCAGATAAATGAGAAAATTGATTTCTGAATGCAACTATTTTACTGTCTTATTAACAAAAAGAGAGAGAGAGAGAAACAAAATCTGATAGAAAACAATAAATAAACTTATTTTTTGTAGTCACATCATGTCCCCTGGGTTAGGTCTTTTTCCTTCAGTCAGGCCAGTCTTCTGACATCTGGCAACAAATTTCCATTTATACATACTTTTCTGCTTCATCCCTCCTATCTTACAAAATCACAGTTAGTTTTTCTGTTTCAGTTTAGAAAGGCCAGAGGTTATCAAATGAAAAAGATGTAGGGTAAAAAAGGCCATCAATCATGGAAATAAAAATCCTTATGGAAAAGGACAGACTTTAGGATGCAGAAGTAGCCTTTGTCTTGGCATTTCAGTGCTCTACTTCAGTTTAAGCGGCTGCTTTCATGTATTTTTGCATGTCATATTGAATCCCAACTCTAAACCATGTTAACACAATCAGCTATTGAACAAATTTTAGTATTAAGCACAACATCTATGTATAAGAACATGTGGGATGTAGCACCAAGAATGTTCTACAGTTTTGAACTCTACAATTCAAGTAAAAAAAAAAAAGCATAAAATAACCACTTAAGTTTTCCTTTAAGAAAGTAGTCTCAGACCTAGGTACCAAAGATTTTGGAAATTAAAGACATGCTCTATTTGCTAGAAGGTACAAACTATAAAACACATAACACAATAAGAACAAACCTCAGAATTATGAGCTTAACCTGTGAAAGGAGAGCTTCAAAGTTCAAAATACATGAACTGTCATCTTCACATAAGTTGTGGACACCACGGTTTTGGGACAGAATTTATGTTATGTGAACTTCATTTAGCCTAACTACATTACCTAAATCAAGTTAAGTCAAGTCTCCAAAGACAAATTTAGAACTTTACACATATTCCTCACTTGACTTTGTTACACAGTTGAGTTAGTAATTAAATGCTGACAGGAACATCCAATTTAAATGCAAAGGACCAGAGTGTAAGTAGCTACTGAATATTCAAAAAAGAGGCAAAGAAGGGGGGGGGGAAGGAAAATATTTAGGTACAATTTTAGATATTAATTTAGTAACAAATGAGCTAACCTATGAAGGCCATTACCCTTTGACTCTTGCATAAATTAATAAATTTGTAATAATTTTTTGTGGTCTTGTGTCTTAGCACAAGCCCTCCCACTTCTTCCCAGAAAAGCCAACTGTAAGTGGAAGGTTTTGTTTCCTAGATGCATCTTCCTGAGACAACAGGGCAATGCAGTCATGGAAGGAAACTCCTTATCCACAGGTAGTTTATTCTTAAAGGCTTATGCAAAGGAGATAAAGCCGAATGGCTTTCCAAAATATACGCCTGCTGAGATTGCTCACAATATGAACCTGGATCTATCCAGATTTTCCAGTATAGAAGCTCTTTTGTGCATTCTCTGCCCCACATTGCAATATTTTACAGTGGAGTGGTCTTCCTCAAACCCTTTAAAAATAACAAAAATAACCCTGCCTGCTAGTCCCCATGTTCCTAACTGGTCATTGGTTAGGTTCCAGACCCTGATTTTTCCTTCACACACCTAACTGTGTGTAAAGAGACAAAGTTAATGATATTGCTGTGAGGCCAAGTCAGGCGAATAATTTTATCTACATTCGGTTCGCCAGCTGTAACATATTTCTTTACCTTACTGGGAATATTATAAGGATAAATTAATTTAAAATCTGTAAGATGCTGAGAATGCACAGTGATGAGTTCCAAAGAAAAAACAATTAAATAAAGAAGCTGAGTGTATGAACCACTGCTGACCAGTGTTTCTCACACCAGCCCACAACCACCACAAGACTGAAAATAGAACTGGACAACAGGTAAAGAATTATATGTGCTATAAACTCTTTGCTGAGACTTACAGCAAACTCTGTAGACTCCAGTGAATGTTCTCATTCCCACAGTCTCCATAAGGTCAAAGTGGTTTTGCACAATTCCTAATGACACAGTTTCCTAACCAGAGCAACCTACTGACATGTCTCAGAATGATGGGTGGGTTGTGATTTAGTAGTTATGGGTTTCAGCAGCACCTAAGTAAAACACTGTTTGTTGTTTATAGTTACTTTTCTGTTAAACGGAAAATTATATTCTCCCCAAAAGACTAAGTTATTGGCATTATTCCAACATGGTACTGACTGACATATGCCAATTTACTTGTCATCATATTCAACATGCCAGTATTAACATTTTCCTAACTGATTTAGAATTTTTCTCACAAACCAAGTTTTAATAGCACCTCCTTAGGGCTATGAACATGTATTTACTACACGATAGGACGAAAAACTAAAAGAAAATTCACATTTATTCATTATCAGGTATATATAATTTACGTTGGGTAAACTGGAAAATGCTTTCAAGAATCAACTAACATGAAAAGCATATTTGATAAACATGAATCCTTTTTATAATTTATATTGTGTTCTTCCAGGTTTCTGCAATATGTTCTGACTTATATCAGCCTATGTTATTATACAAACATAAAGATTTTTTTTAAACTAATCATACAAACTTATACAAACTGAGATCCTCTAAAAAGACAAGAAGGCATTTAAATGCATTACTGAAAATGTGCAGATTTTTAGCTGTAAGCACAGAGAATTGAAAGTGGGTATACCCTATTTCTGGGTTTCAGCAGTGCAAAACAGAGATTCTATGTACACTCATTTATTAAGCTTTCTAGTCTTTCAGTCACATGCTTAGGGCATTGGATCTAGCAAATAATTAAAGTTCTAACTTCCAAATTTTTTTCAATTTAAGAACAACAGAAATTTAGAAGCCTCGATTTAATTTTTTTTTTAATATGGAGCAATACACAAGAGTTTTTAAAATGTGGAAACTGTAAAAACAAAGGAAGAACAAAACGACTTGCAAAAAGTGTTTACACTTGTGTATTATCATTCTTGTAAGCACTTCATAATTTTGCAGAAGCTGAAATATTGATATTTGATTCATACCTGGGAAGGGAATGAATATTTTTATGTGTTCAGCTGCCTTCGGGAACAGAAGTAACACACTCGAGTCCCTGGGCTTTACTTTAGGTTAGTGGGACACTTTGAATCAGCCACTGTCAAAAACACTTGATTGGCTGCTTAGTGTAACCTCACATGCAGCAGTGTGCAGTCAGCCAATCACCATGCAAAATATTAACAAGGTCATAGTAGTGTAACACACTCCTATAACTCAGAGATTACAAAAGACATTAAAATTCTGATGCCCCATTCATAAGGAAAAGATTGTAATGAGAACAGAGAATGGCACAACATTAATTCATTGTGTGACAAAGAATATAATGAGAATGGGAAATAGTACAAACATAACTCATTCTTGTTACAGCTTTAAGATTGTAATGTCATGGTTCATATCACATACTTAGGAAGAAAGGTATGGCAGAAGAAGAGTTGTGATATTTAACATAGTCAATCTGAATGCAGTACACAGTATTATATATGCAATATAATAAAAAAAAAAAGAAACATTACTTAGAAATGGTTTGTTAAAATTGTTATAATTTCTCCATACACTTTTGTTAACATTTTATTAATACTGTTGATATGAAGGGTTGCAGTGTGTGTGCATACTTATTAGCAGAGCTGTCCTCAAAATCTTTTTTGCTCAGGTATATCTTTAGAAATCAATTACAATTAAAAATAAAAATATTAAAATATTGAGGACAGTGTCTGTGTCTCTCATGATACACATTACGAATCTGCCAAGACAGAAGCAGTCATGTTTAGTAATTTTGTCTGATACAGTGAAATTAAATAAAGTCGTAAAACAAGTGATGTATTTACCTCCTGAAATTATTGAATAATTTTAGTTATTGCTCATCTACCACTCACTCAGTGATGTGCAATATCCTACCTAATGTAGTACACTTTATTGAAGCATTTAACTGATAAGACATTAAAAGTCTTTGACCATCCATCTGAGAGTTTGCCAAAGCTCAAAGCAACTTGTTTCATTCATTAGGCTCTATGCATGGTCACCAAATCAATACATTTTGTTTTTGTTTTAAAAGTAAATCATTAACTTTGTGGTCATTTCTGTTAAATAAAAAGGAAATGTTCTCAAAGGCACTCCAAGTATATTAAAATTGAGTGTCAACAGGCAATTTCAATGCAGCAATGGTACTACCAGATGTCATCTGCTTACTTGCCTCGACACCTTGTTCTCTGCTTCTGTGATTTGTCTCTGAATGGGCACATCAGATGAGCTGCTCTCAATCTAGCAGCTAGGACTTCAGCACAGCTTTGTAAAGTTTGTTTGCACCAAATGTTTGTAGGGTGAACGCTTACAAAGCTTCCATACCCAGTGCAGGGAATGGAGAACATCCTGTCATCACTGTAGCTTTTTCAATGCACAGATCACATTAAAAATTATTTAAAAAAATCTTGATCAGCCAAATATAAAGGTTTCTCAGACAAGAAGTAACCCATAGGTATAGAGTAGATACTGCACTTCTGGTACCACCGGTTAATCACTGCCATCCTAAGGATCTTGGGACCAAATTCAAACAAATAGCCTTAAAAGTATAGATCTGCAGAAAGTCAGAACCTTTATCCAAGAGTGTAGTTCATAAAATCTATGACAAATCTGCAATAATCTAAGATCCCTTAAGCTTTCCAACTCCATTCCTGTGCTTGAGTATGTTGCTTTTGCTTTTGTTCTTATTTCCATGGAAAATATAACTCCTTGCACACTTGCAGAGAATGCATTTCACCATTTCTTATTTATCAGCATTCATACTCCATACATCTTCGTTCTGCATTCACATGCAGTTTTGACCTTTTGACTATTCAATGAAAACTTCCTATCCATTAATTTATATGTGAATGCACAATGTCAAGGGAAAGATAGGTGATCAGTAGTTTTACCAAATAAAATCAACTTCCAACAGGAAACTTAAAAGCAGATTTGTATCTCAAAGATGATATTCATGTCAAATGTCAGACAGGCAGCATTTTTTCAGTGGTTCTGGAGGTGTTCTAAAACAGCTTCACTTTTTTTCCTCAACAGAGAAACACCATTTCTCTACTACTTCTATACATGCAAATGGAACTTTGTAACAGAATATCACAGAATCAGAGAATGCTTGAGGTCAGAAGGGACCTCTGTAAGTCATCTTGTCCAAATCCCCAGCTTAAACACAGCCACCTAGAGCCAGCTGCCCAGGACCACATCCAGATGGCTTTTGAATATATCCAAAGATGGAGATAGCACAAATTCTCTGGGCAACCTGTATTAGTGCTCAGTCACTCTCACAGTATTAAAGTGTTTCCTGATGTTCAGACCGAATCTCCCGTGTTTCAGTTTGTACCCATTGCCTTTGGTCCTGTCACCAGGCATCGCTGAAAAGATCCTTCTCTTTGCACGCTCCTTTCAGGTATTTATATACGTGGATAAGATCCCCCCTGAGCCTTCTCTTCTCCTCTCCAGGGCAAGGAGTCCCAGATCTCTCAGTCTTTCCTCAAAGGAGAGATGCTCCAGTCCCTTCATAGTCTTCATGGTCCTTCACTGGGCTCTCTCCAGTAGCTCCAAATCTCTAAAAGCAGTACTATAGGTGTGGCCTAACAGTGCTGAGTAGAGGAAATGCTTAACAGTGCCAAGTAGAAGAAATATCAAAAATAATTTGCTCTTGAATTGGAAGAAAGTCTACTAGATTTCAGCTGAAAAGGATATTGAAATAGATCGACATCTGAATATGACACCTTACAGTATTATTGGCAAACATAGAGAGATTTATTGTGATAAAAATAAAACTTGGCTCTTTTTGTCTCCTCTGAAATGAAAGCAAAGATATTAACAGAAGTGTAAAATTGTACCACATGGATTAGACTTAGACTGTTCATTTGTCCATAAGACAATTGTTTCTCAGGAATCATAGTTCTATTTTCAGTAAATTGGTTAAAAAATAAAGGAAATAGCTTTTATGTTGTTACTGCTTTTTCAAATGTAGGTGGATTTGATTCTATATTTGTATAAATAAATACATTCTAAAAAGTGGAAAATATGTTTTTATAGTGTTAGTTACATTTTAGTATCCCCATTACATCTAGATGTATTGTCAAAATGAGATAGGTGTAAAGACCATGAGCAGAGGAAAAAATGTGATTGTGTGAGAGATGTTATGACAGTTCTGTATGCATAATACATGCATCCCAGGAGCCAATTCTGCATCTGTTACATATATTTATGTATTTTTACTTGTACTTTTGGAGATATTTAGGATTTATGGTGATAGATTCTTTCCCCTTAAAGACAATAAAAGGAAAACATGCAACAAGGGTACAATTTTGTTAGTGAGTGAAGTGAGCTGGGTGTGAAAGTTGTGCACAAGGTAGGCTCTGTGAAGGTTAAGAAATTTCTATTCTCAACACTTAGTAGCCTTTCTGCAGTGGCTTTCAAAATACTTTCAAAACAAACCTCTAATAGATTTGATCTATGTGCAGCTAAAGTGTGTTTCTGTTCATTATAATGACTGAAAGAGGGTAAGAAAACAATTGCTAGATGTTAAAGACTAACACAGAAACGATGAAGACATTTTGTGAGTGAAAAGAAAAATCCTGAAGTCTCAGGGAATGAAGAAAGTGATGATAAATGAAGGCAACAACACAAGGGTAAAGAGACAGAAAAGATAAAATGGCTGAAGAGACAGACGGTTTTATACAACTAACTGTTTGAAGAAACAGCACACTGTGTTGTACTGTAATGACATCTCCTGACCAGTGAATTTTCTATGAAGAGATAGATGAGCCTTCTACTAGCTTCCATTACACAGCAGGTATTTTTTTAGTTTCTGTTATACAGGAGATTTGAAAAACTACCTTCTTCGGAAAATTCTTAGATACATTTGGAGGGCAAAAGATAATATTTCTGCTGTTTAATTTTGACTCTTTGAAACTGTGACTTCTGTACAGCTTCTGTGAACATTAGAAGACCATCTATAGGAAGAAACAAGCAGAAAGGTGCACCTCAAGGCACAAACCAGAAAGAAGCCCCAGCTCTCAGATGTATGCAATTCTACAATTGTGTCTTATATGTTTTTTGAAGTCTTTTATTAGTCACTGTCTCAGATAGGCTATTACACCAGATGAACTGATTTTCTTATCTGGTATGTCAAGCTATTATATATAAAGTTAAAAAAAATGCAAAAAAAATATAAATTTGATGGACAATATAGTCTTCTTCCATCCTTCAAAGCAATTTTCATTTACCTGAAGAGCAGCAAAAACATAAATTCTTTAAGAGATGTAAGATATTCTTCAAAAGTTAGTAAAAAAGTTATTGCTACTAACCAGGTAATTAAAGAATATTTTCAGATACTATCGGTAGTATCTGAATAGTACCTCTAAAAACTCATATTATTTCCCTTATCTGGAAGGAAGAAGTCAAACAGTTACCCATTTGTATTCTGTTGATTTTAAAAATATAAGATAACTCTTATAGATAATGTTACATTGCTTGAAAAATTACATTTACAAATCATGTATGAATATAATGTTGTATTTGTTGAGCTCAAGAAGTTGGCCCATGTGAACCTCATGAGGTTCAATAAGACCAAGTGCAAGGTCCTGCTCTTGGGTCAGGGCAACATGTGGTCTCATTAAAGGGGGAGGAAGGGATTTAGAGCAGCAGTGAGGAGAAGGACTGGGGGGTACTGGTGGATGAAAACTGGATGTTAGCTGACAATGTGCACTCACAGCCCAGAAAACCAACCATATCCTGGCTGCATCAAAAGAAGTCTGGCCAGCAGGTCGAGGGAGGTGATTCTGCCCCTCTACTCTGTTCTCCTAAGACCCCACCTGGAGTACTGCATACAGCTATTGAGCCCTCAGCACAGGAAAGACATGGACCAATTGGAGCGGGTCCAGAGGAGGGCCATCAAAATGATCAGAGGGATGGAGTGCCTCTCCTATGAGGACAAGCTGAGAGAGCTGGGGTTGTTCAGACAGGAGAAGAGTACTTAAGGGGGGCCTACAGGAAAAATAGGGCCAAGGTTTTTAGCAGGGTCAGATGTGATAGGACAAGGGGTAATGGCTTTAAACTCAAAGAAGCTAGATTTAGGCTAGATATAACAAAGAATTATTTACAATGAGGGTGGTGCAACCTGTTCCAGTGTTGCAACAGGTTACCCAGAGAGATGGTAGTTGCCCCATCCCTCGAAACACTCAAGGTCATGTTGGATGGTGCTCTGAGCAACCTGATCTATTTGAAGATGTCCCTGGTCATTGCAGAGGAGATTGGACTAGATGGCCTTTAAAGGGCCCTTCCAACCCAAACTATTCTGATTCTATGCTTCAGTGATTATCAGTTTAAATTTCCAGTACCAATCTACGCTTAATTTCTTAGCTACTTCCAGAAATGATACGATAACATAATTTGTATAACAAATAAGATATAATTTTACAAAGAATGACTTTGTTATCAAGAAAAAGCAATATAAATATTTTAGTACTATACTTTGTCTTGAAACCTGTAAATATATGTTAAATGATAACATACCCCAATCAACTATAATCCTTAAAAGAAACTGTCTGGAATGACAAAAATCAAAATACCAACATTAGATAGCCAAAAGACATTAGATAAATCTGTGAATCATAGGCAAGTATAGTATTTTGAGGTGAGATAGGTATTTACTTGTTCCTTTTGCAAGCTGCAAGTCCTAGGTATTGACATAGATTTAGTCCAGTCTCATTTTACAGTTAATAGCTTGTGTTGACACTTATTTTATAGAAACAGGTAAATTCACAAATATTTGAGCAGAAAACTTGGGAAGGGGGGAGAGAGAAAAAAGCACATCTTCGCATGTGCCTACTTATCAAATTTCTGACAAGCTAGTAAAATCAATTCTACTGGGATGCTCAGACATTTTTTAACACAAGCTCTAGAAAACCAGGTATTCTTACACAAAGTATTTTCAACTTGTTTCCTTTCCATTGCAATAAGAGTTAGGTCACTTTAAGGTAACTGAGCAATAGGACCCTTGTAACTTTACAGCATTTCTGTGGAGGTGTTTGTTTTGTTTTGTTTTGTTTTTTTTCTTTGGTTTTCTTTTGCTTTGAGCACATTAAAAAACCCCATTTTTTTCTGCAGGTCCAACATATTTCTTTGTAGGTGGGGGGAAAGACTAATCTTTCCCATGAAAGTAGCCCCATAAGAAAATTAAAGTTAATTTTGTTAATTCTGAAACTTTGATTTTTCCAGCAGTTTTGCTAAACAGTTCCATTCATCAGTAGAAGACAAATTAATGGGTTGCGGCTGAAGACAGCTATTTAAGATGTTTGAACCATACACTTAATTGACATGTTAAAAGTTGAAGAGTCAGAGTCAACTCTAGTACATAAAAATGTATAAGCACATAAACTACAGTACTTTATTCCAAAGCTCAAGAGGCATCATGCCATCCACTTCATTAATCAAGGATATGCCCCAAGTTTCAACACTCGCTGATTTACAGTCGTTCTTTGTGCATGCTCAAATATAAGAAGATAAAGGTCTCTCTACAGTGGAGTAAACTTAAGACACAGATCTCAAATTTGAAACACTAATTTTAACTAACTAATTTTAATAAACCAGCTTGCTTATTTCAGTGGTTTCATGGTTTCTTATCCTAATCAAGAATGGGGCTGCTACCCCTGACATAGTTCAAGCCAGACTTGAGAAAGATAATTCTAATATTCAGTTTTGTCTCTATTATGGTCAATGGTGTCAATTATGATGGCTCTTTACGAAGGAAGACACCTATTCTTTAGAAAATGGATTAACCGTGCACCTGATTAGTAATCACTGCAATGTCCAGGAGACAGCGAACAGAAATAAATGACTGTGGGTTCCTGGGTTGAAATCTGCTAGTGCCTCAGGGCTAAAAGGCTGTTTGAAGGAAAAGCTGAACACCAATGGAGAGTTCTATCAAGAAGACAGAAAGAGAGCAGGGAAGAAGGGAAGAAGAAAGGAAAAATGAGGGAGGGGGAGAAGAGATGGAGGTAAAGGAGAGAGGGAGAAAAGGGAAGAACTTTACCAGTTGTTCCTTTTAAATTTTTCTTGGGACATAGAACCGTGCTCAAGAAATGCTACTTTTTAATTAAAGGGCTGTGCATCACTTCCAAACTCTCATATTCACGCTTGTGTTGTCAAGTGTTCAGAACACTTGAGGGGCAAAGTAAAGTAGTATTCCCCATTCTCAGTGTCCATGGCAGGATGAGAACTGTAGCATAACATAGTCTGGAGTAAGAGACCAGGATGTTGTGGTATGCCATGGGTAGTCAACTGATGTCCCATGGAACTTTAGTTTCAGTTTCCTTGCTCATCAAATCCTTCTGTAGACTAGCTAACTAAAAGAGATAACACAACCCCCCCATGAGCTAGGAATATGCTTTATTTACCAGCCTATGCACTATCCTGATTATATGTTTTGTCCTCTTGCAGAAGCTGTACTGTTTTCTTTGCATTTGATGGTTGAGAGAGATAACTAGCCGAGAGGGACAGAGATCTCTCCTTTGGCACAAGGAGCATAAGGTTGGTATATTCCATCTGGTCAAGAAGTGCCCTACCTACTGGACAAATCTGTCTAAATGGAAACGATCTTCTTTAGTTGAAGATAGGTTACCAACAGTAGGAGGTGTTCAAGATGTCTGAAAAAGGTAACATAAGTTCAAACTAATAATTAGGCACTCTGCCACTTGTTAGACTATTTAAGTATTTTAACTAATTACTATTTCATACAGAAATAGTCTTTAGAGCTTTAACCACTAGTCTTGGTTCCCTGCTCTAGTCTGACAAAACCTATTTTCTTAGAAGCTTGATGGTACTCTCAGTACCCTCCTTGTGAATCTAGTTTTATCCTGCCTCGTATTTTACCTGCAATGTGTGGGAAGGCTAAATGTGGAATGATTGGTTCCAGGGATGTGAAATGAGCTATTTCCATGCTAAGTATTGCACTGCTCAGATCTCTGTTCATATCCAAGCTTCAAGTAAAATGGACAGGTTTTCAGTCGTGAACGGCCACAACAGCAAAGAAAACTAGTCGTGCTGCATTTTTAACTCATATGGCCTGATGCTTTACATCTGATTGGGAAACATTGGCCAGAGTTTGTAGAACACAAAGACATCATTGAAAATGGCTAACACTACTGTACTTAGGAACATACAAAGCACTGCAGTAATCTCTGAGCAGCTACTGAATGAATAGACAGCCTGGCTAATATAATCCCCAGAATCAGATGTCTTCTTAAAATCCATTACCATAGTATTCCCCTTAGAACAGTAGTTAGTTTCATCAATTCACAGCTTTATGACCTAGCCAATTAATATGAGTGATATCCTGACTTCCGCTCATAAAAACAATCTCTCTCTAATGCTAGTATAATTTGGAGATATAATACTCAAAGAACTAACTTTCTGAACAGTGAGGGTGATACTCTGTAAGAGCTCATATACCCTTATGCAAAACCTGGATAACCAAGGTGATGAATCTCTTTTTGGAGACACACTAGCACACATCAAAACCACATAAGAAACACTGAAAGTACATACAAAAATCAGCATCTTGTGAAATATTTGATTAATTATTTTCCTCAAACTCGCTAAGAAAACAATACTGAGATCTTCAGTTTCTCTAGATTTTTCTGTAATTTTTATCCATAGAGGAACACATTTGTTCTAAAGGCAGGTATGTTTACTTCAGTGAGAGTCAAATCTATTTACTCCAGAACTGAATATGGAATTGAATGAATGAAGACAATAAAGGTGTAAAATTATAGCTCTTTCAAAGAAGGCCTCGGATATGACAGTCACGGATCTTTTAGAATATATATTAATTATGCTGTAATTGTTTTTCATGTATCCAGTTGTGAGGGATCTCACAATATAGTGAGGCAAAGATCAAAGCTATCAGAATATCAACACCAATCAGCATCGTTGATTCTTTCTGTTCACTTGACCTTTAAAGTAAGTAAAATGTCCTGTGAAAAAGCTGAAATACTCATCTCATTAGGCACATCCAGTGTTTTCAGTTTTGCTGAATTTCCTCAAACAATTTAACATAAGGCTGGAGTTTATTTGGTATAACTTATAAATAAGGAAAATTACTTCCTGAAGGAATTTTTTATTTAGTTTCCTTTTGTGTTTGTTTGGTTTTTTTAAAGTTTGCATCAGTTAAAATTCAGTGTATTTCATTGAGATGACAATTTGGGAGATATTACCAGAATTAACATTATAACAACTTACAAGAGAGGCAGAAATATGAAGAAGAGGAAATGAGCAACATCTTCCTTAAAATATGTGTGCCATTGTACTATTTTAAGAAAAATTAAAAACGTCAGATATTTTTCTCAAGCTGATTATTTTACACTTGTCACATATACATATATATATACACATATACATATATTTATATATGTATGTATGGTAGCTTTACCAAAAGCAGTGCAGTGTCATATGCCCCTAGACAGTATTTGAAATATGTTTATCCTATTACCTTTAATAAGACTTTTAACACTGATTGTCACCTGTCATTCTTTAATGAAACTTCAGTCAGCCTCCCAGCTGATGACAAGCAGGATTCAGGGATACCACATTCCACGCCTTAAACACCTGAAGTTCAGGGAGGTGGGTTAACACCCTTAGCTGTATGTATGATTTCATACAGTACCAGACAGTTGTATTAATCCTATCATGAAGCAAAATATTTTCTTTAACAGGTGTTGCGGCCTAGACAGGTAGACATTACATTCCAGATAGGTATTACACCTTTAGTCATAAGGACAGTCACTGAGATTGTAAAAGAAATATATTTTAATGACTGCTTCCACTAGACTCAGGATCAGACTAGGAAGACACTGCATCCTATGTGTGGGGATTCAGATATCTTCAAAATCCATCTTTTACTTAGAGAGACTTTTTGACACAAATTAATCCTGGACAACGTAACCCAAAGCCTTCTGAAATTCATTTACTATGTGTTATATGTTCTCTAAAGCAGTATTTAAATCTGTGTCATGACTAGAGAAGAAATTTTTTTGTTATTATTACTGAAAAAATATGTTTGGAAAGGCAGCTTGGATATACTTACCATAGTGACATCATTTCAAGTTTGGCATTCAGCTATCCGTAGGTCGTAATTTCAGGTGATGGAAGTCTACTTCAGTTAAAACGCACAGTTAAGGAACTGGTTTGGTTTGGGTGGAAATTTTTATTTTTTTTTTTTGTTTTGCTTTTAAAGAGACATCTAAAAAGTTGCTTGGCTGAAAAAATCCCAAGCTTACCCCATCTTAAAGTAAATGAAAATGTAGAAGATAATTTAAATCACTTGACATTCTTTTAACACCTTTCCCAGTGAATCCTGATGCTTTTTTTACTATCTTTGGAGTTTGTTATTCCATCTCATCTAATCTAAGGTACTACCCTGGCATACAATTACTCATTCTCAGTTCTGTAGCATCATTTCTATTGCAGAATTAAAGAATTAGGATATAAGAAACGTCTTCAGCAAGTTTCAGCTTTCATAACTGTATATGGAGTAGATTTACCTGAGTTTATGTAGCATAAATAGGCAACTGAAGGATCAATTTGTCCAAAAATATCTGTAGAAATCAAAACACAGGAGAGAAAATCCATTCCAAAAATGAGGCTATGCAAGTATGAGCTTCATCATAACAAAAACCGTACAGTAAATATGCTGCAGAAGAAAAAAGCTATGGAGCTATCAGCAAATGAGCTTATGTACAGTTCAATTTCTACCTGTACCTTTCTGTATTAAGTTTCATCCTCCCCTTATTTCAGGGAACAGCACACTCAAAGGAGGTATCCAAACATCTTTGTAATTTTGCCAGAGCGAAGCGAGGTTCCAATTCATAATTTCTGAAACAGAGATAACAGAATATAGAATCTCCAGCAAGCTTTTTTTTGTTTGTTTGTTTTGTGTGTTCATTTTGAAAAATGGAAAACTGGGAACAAGTAAGGTTTTAAAAGGCTGAATAGTTGCTGTAATCAACCACACCACTTTGCAGACTCTCACACAGCTGCGTATTATTTACATGCATGCACAAATATATTGTCCTATTCTTTCATTTTGCAGTACATACTTAATGTGCACTGAGAGCAGAGAACTCAATTCTTGCACATAAAGCACATGAATTGATAGACTGATCTTCCTTCCTTCTCAGTGAGATTTTTCACACAGGAATGGATGGAGTGTTTGGAGAGGTTATATAAGCACATCCATGCAGATATATAAATTGACACCTTGGGCCTATTTATTTTTCCTTATAGTCACAGGAAGCTACATCTGCCTGTGTGCCTCTGCCCTGCCAATTCATTTCATTTGAGACCTATCTGATCTGGTCCATGCTGGAATCGCCAGAGACATCACAGCAGCTTCCCAACCTCTTGGGAATCTGATTGCTTCTTTTTCTTATGTTAGTTCACTTTGTCCTCCAAGTAAGAATTCAAATGTCAATCATTTTTTGTTCAATTTCATGGGGTAGAATCACAAAAATGGCAACCAATCCAATTGCAAATTACTTGATGAATCTTCTTTGAAGAGTTGCCAATAATGCTAATCATCAAATGGTTGAATTCAGCTCTGTAGAAATGCATTTGTGAAGAACAGCAATCTCTGTGACTTTGACAAAGGAACTGCTGACTTGCCTCACTGTTTGTCTTTTGATGTGAAAGAGCAAATCGATTTATAGAGCTTTTGCTTGCAGATGTAGGATATGATTAGTATGCAGAAAGACCTTTCTACAGTGTCATTTGTTTATTTAGCTGTCTCTGCACTCAGCCCTGATTGTGTATACTTAATTAATGTATACAAAGCTAAAAGAAATAAAATCCTGGAACCATGATCATAGAATACTGTACTATATGTCATTCGTCACCATGAAAATGCTATTTATATTTTATTGGCTACAAGGAAGGGAAATGCATACATTTAAAAACTGTTTCAAAAATCCTTATGTTTGCCAAAAGCAGTCATAGTTACACCAAAAAAGTGTCAATGAAAGCTGTTCAATTTAAGTAGGAGGTTCTTTTTTTCCAGTGTTTAAATTTTTATTCCAAACAGTTGTCGAGTCTTTATAAAAAGTACCTCTGATGCCTTCCTGAGGTCAAAGTACTCTGTAAAACATCCTAAGAGACCTGAATCATCCCATTCTTCAAGGCCTTCTGATTCTGTTGCTTGGAAATTTTAGCTGAGAAAGAGTTTAAAGAGGAAAGCAGAGACACTAGAGACCTTCATGTCAATAATGAATGATCAATAGAAGTCACACACTAGAAAATTGACATTCAGTCAGCAATTCTGTGTTATTCATGCACATTTTACATTGTCTATTCAGGTTTGTTGTGGGGAAAGTAGACACAGAAAGGCAGAAAAAGGTAGAAATCTTTAAATAATGGAATCCAGAGTGACATCTAGTGACATGCTGTATTAGAAGCATGAACATCTATTTACTGAAATATACTGATTTTACTAGTCATATTAACTACAGCTTTCCAGAAAAGTTTCTTAAAAAAATGTTACAGAAGTTTCTTACATGCATTCCATAAGCATATGAGACCATTCACAATTCAACATATTAAAATGTTTGCTTCTGTCTGTTATAAACAACAATTCAAGTCGAAATAAATTTTCTACAGAAACACTTTACAAATTTAATAACACTGATGCTGTAATTAATTTGTCAGTACACATTCACCTTATAAATAACTTCCTAAACTCATCTTCAAGACCTTAAACTCTTACATTCTTCAGTCGTGAGCACTGACTCCAAATCATGAGCTAACTAATCTATTCAGGCCCTTGGACCATATTTTTCAAGATGGCAGAGCATTGTCTTCATGAGCAAATTGCATTCGACCTTCTGTTCTAAACCTTTCCTTTGGGTTAACTGCAAGATTCTGGTCACTGAAAGTGCTGTAACAAAGAGCATCAGTATTACAAAGCTGAAATCCAGAACACCTTGTTCTCAACCCAGTCTCCACCAAATACTGACATGGACAATAATGTCTTTAATTTCTATGGTATGAATAGCCAAGAACAATTCATGTTATAAAACAGGAAGGAGATTGATCTGCAAAGACTGTGGAATAATAAAATGTTGTAAGGAATAGTACAGAATTCTCCAAATATTCCTTTTAGATAATATGAAAGTACCCTGAAAAGTCACTTGCAAATTATATTATTGACACTATGCTTTAGTAAATAGGAAAATGCAGAAATCACTGCATGTGACTAAAATAATTTTGTGGGTTGTAAGGCTGATGGATGAATGTAGAAGTTACTTTAATCAAATTTGCTACTTTAAAACATATATTTGTTCATTTTTCTACTTCAATGTGTAAGAAATGTTTATCATTTTCATCTTTTCACTAAAATCATCGCAGCACAGAGAGGAGGCGAGAGAAAAGATATCACATATTAGGCTGATTAAGCTTCCATGTCAGGAACTTTAAATCAACAAATCAATTAATGGGAGATAAAAAAAAAGAAGAATACTTAAAATATTTCAACAAAATAAGTCTATATTTGTTTTTGCTGTTATCTTCTTTCTAGATAAAGAACTAGGGTAAATTATATGACAAGCATATGGTAATTATCAAATAACAGTCATATAATGAAGAAATCTTAGATTTTTAAATTGGCTTATTGTATAAAGACCACCATCATTATATGGACTAAGATTTGTTTCTATGTTTTGTTATGGGTTTCCTCCTTCTTCTTGCCATACATGGATTTTTAAAACTTGACTTCCTTATGAAGATAATTACAACTTTCCTCAGATATACATCACAATTGCTCTTATTCACTTCCAAATCTTGAAGATGCAAATGCACTTCTAGTTTGCATTTTTCTGTAAATGCTCAACTTTACAAATAACAAGTCTCAGACACTAATTTCAAAGAAGGAACTACTAAGTGATAGTTCTAATTTCACTTTCATTTTTAAAGATTAAGGTTATCTTACAAGACCAAAGTCTCTCACTTCCTTATGCTCTTCTAGAGCAGCACAGAATGTAGCGTACTGGCCAGGGAAACTGAATTCAGCTGTTCTATTTCATTAGCATGGCAGAAAGCATATTATGTGTACAATGTAATTTTACTTTTTGTCTTCATTCCATAGATCCCTCCAATCTGTGCATCTATCTGGTAATTTTCTTCCTTCCAACCCTTGAAGATCCTTGTCCCCATATTTTCCATGTCAGTTTCTCTGCATTTCTTCTCCCTAACTTTTCTTGTGTTTCTCTCCTCTTGACACTCCAAATCCCTTCCAAATCCCTCTTTCATATCCTCACTATTGATTACAGTGTGTCTTTACCACTAGCAGTAAACAAACCAACCAATCAGCAAACCGGACAAGCATGTCACAGAAACTCAAATAATAGCCTTCAAAAGAGGGCAACTCCTTTGACAATCTCTAGTTGCCTTCAGAGGGAAGAGATCAGGTCATAATTATTCTCCTTTTTCAAAATGACAACTCTTCAACTCTTTTTCCCAGCAAGTTGAGGAAAAAGTTCTCTTCCTTCACAGTCAAGAAGGTGAGAAGAACACAGGTCTACCAAGAAACAAGGCAAAAAACCGTTCTTTTCAGAAACCAATTTATTAATTTATAAAAACTTCTAGAAAGCCTGTTCTTTAGTCAGAGCATCTCCTATGGTTTTAGCAGCATGGGGATTTTACCTCCACAAACTCAAACAACTGCAGCTCTATTTTTATTGCACAGCAACTTAGTTGTGACCTTGCTAGCACATAAAATCTTTCACTTCCAGACTGAGGTGGGAAAGCCATCAAACATACAAAAACACAGCAACAGGAGTTACCACCGTCTATTTGAAAGCCCTGAATTGTTGTTACAATTAGGTGTTATACTTCACTTTCGCCCTTCTTCCTTTTCCTTCCTAATTTTTCTCCCTCCCTACCCCGCTCAGAACTCTCTTCCACCCTCTTTGTTCCTTTTCCATTTCCATCCTCTCCACTGAATTTCATTACCCAAAGGCAATTCTGTTGGTTTTGTCCCACCTGGCTGGTCTTTTCTTCTTTCTCTGATCACTGCCCATATAAAATAAGGTATTTCCAAAACAAAATAAAATTGACAAGTGCAACAAGAGTTCTGAGCTTTAGGATGCATGAAGCAGCAGTTACAGTGACAACTGTATTGTCCCATGAAATCTGAGACCCTCCGAAGGTGCTCTTTTAATTAAATAGAGTTAATTCAAATATGTCATGCCTTGCACTTTCTCTGAAGCTGCTGGTGCATTATTTTCTTAAGAATGATGATCTAATTAAATAGATTTTGGCATAGACTCACAAAATCTGCACTTATTTCACTCACTCAGGAAAGACCTTTATAATTCTTTCATAACTGCAGAAGAAAAACTCTTTCTCAATACCTCTTCAATGCATAATGAACATTAAACAGGAAATACCAGCTCAATGTGCCTTTATTATTTTTCAGATGTTGAAAAGGTGTAGACCAAGACAAGGATTTATTAGGCACCAACGATTTGCGTGCTTAATGGCCCTAGGCTTCTTTAAAAAACTCAAGCCAAAAGAGGGATGTTCTCAGCATGTTTGCACAACAAGCTGATGGAATCACTTCTTGTATTTTAATCATAGTCTTCAGAGTAATGACTGGCATAAGAGTCTCTGGATTTTCCTGGCCTGGTTTCCTAGTTCTCATTTTGGTATCATTACTATTAATGATCTCTTAATTTTCCTTATTCTCATTAACTTTGATAATCTTTCTCTGATCTTGAGAGTTTTGATATCTTGATTCATTCTTCACCCACAACATTATAAAAATTTCAGGAAAAGCTTGATTAACTAATTGTATGAAAGAAAGGGGAACCACAACTCTTTCTCTGACCACAAGTTTAACCAAACTTGTTGCTGCTGTGTTCTGTGGGATGTGCCCTTTTTCAAAAGTATATATGTGTTTTCACGCACATTAACTTTGTTAGGAGGATGCCTACAAAACTGGTGTCCTACATGATTGATGTGAAAAAATGTCATGTCTGAGTCTGCTGAAAATCACTGGGAAACAAAAAAATGTGGAAATAAAAAAACCACCCCAACCCTCACTGATTTGTAATAGCAGAAGACTGTTCTTTCTAAGCATAGAAACAAACTTACTCTACCTTGCTCCTTTGATATCTCTCCTTTGATTCCTCCTCAGTTGTTTTAACGAAGGGGCAGGGGTAGCCTTCTTAGCTAAACCGGTGCCTATCCTATTGGTTAGAACACGCCACTGAAGAATGAATGATACTGAATGATGAAGTTTTGAAACACTCAGACTGTGAGACAAACACTATCTCAGTTTCTAGGAGGAATGACTGCTTTTACCCCATCTTAAAAAAAAATGGAGAAAAATGAAGAAAGAAGAGAGAGAGAAAGGGGGAAAAAGAAGGAGGGGGGTGGGGAAGGGAAGAAGATGCATGTGGGGAAAAAGAGTGAAAGGGGAAAAATGAAAAAGGGAAAAACAGAAAAATGGTTAAAAGAAAAAAATTAAAGAAAAAGAAGGAGAGAAAGAAAAAAAAGACAAAAAAGGAAGAAAATACAAGCTGGGAACAACCCTGTCATGATCATAGTATGTAGAACCACAAGTGGATGGAGGTGCGCTGAGAAATGACACATGTTCGAAAGAGCGGTGGAAGTCCGAACATGCCTGTGGCTTTCAGTAAGAGGTCTTTGCTACGAGTTTCCTAGAACTTATACGGTGTCCAAAAAAATAATTTATAGGCATCTAATGCTTTCAAAAGGTTAGAAGTTTGCTGGTGTGATTCAGTCAGATGGGGCTAGGTACCCATAGTTAAAATGGAGCATCATCCATGTTGGAAAGCATACATCATATGCTTGATTCTCTACCATCATTTAATCTAGCCTTTATCTTTCTATTTTCAAGGAACCTAGTCTTTTGGAAGCGGTGAGTCTCCATAAGTTGAAAACAAAATGAGCTGCAAACACTCAGCAATCTAC
Source organism: Tringa tobata (assembly GCA_033628505.1). Taxonomy (NCBI): domain Eukaryota; kingdom Metazoa; phylum Chordata; class Aves; order Charadriiformes; family Scolopacidae; genus Tringa; species Tringa tobata. The sequence goes on along the minus strand of JAHREE010000279.1, from coordinate 25,374,924 downwards.
AAAATGTGCTGACATTATTGTATGTCTCAGTACAAGTTAAGGAATCCATTTTGAAGCATTGTCCAAATTATCAAACACTGGATACAGACAGATGATACAACTCTACAAATATCTTCCTTTTGCACACACATGGGAAAAATAATTAAAAAAACCAAACATGCAAACACAAACCTTAGGGGAGCAATACAGGTGCTTAAATGCAGGTTTCTAGCGCCAATTATGTCTAAATTAGAGAGGGGAGACAGTGATGGAGACACTTGACTATTCCAGTGAAAAAGATATTATCATGTAAGTCACAGTGTATTTATAATTCTGTTCTTGCAGATCTGCAAAGGCAGAAGCTGATCCCTAAACAGAGACTTGTAGGACATCTTCTGTTCATTACCTTGGTTTTTGAGCTGATAATTTTGTAAATCAAATTAGAAAACTTCTATCTAAACCTGCTATTAATACCTCATAATACTAGACTTTAACTTCAACCAAAATAAATATTATGATTTAATATCCTGAAAATAAAAGTAAGTAATAAAAAAATTGGAAATACAGCTATGTTGTAAATCACACATCCAAAAAAAGAACATGTTGCTTTTTATGTCAATAAATGCCCTGCTGCAAAAGCAGTGCATGTGATTGTAAGGGTGGACTTGCCTCCTGCTGTTTCTAGTGCTCTATGAGCACCCTCGGTGTGGTGCTTTGAAAGTCACCTTTGGGAGCTGTAATAATAACTATACTGCAGGAACCAAATGTGGCAGCATTTACAGCCCCTTAAGGAGACGCTTTTGTACTCTCCCTGATACAGATATAAAAGAACAGTTCCCCCGATAGAGCATCTTTGGGAAATCTTCAGTTCAGATGGTATTTCACATAACGAAAGGGAGATTTCTGGGTTTTGAATAGAAGAGAAAAGAAATTAGAAAGAAACTGGGTTAGATAGGAAGAAATACTGCGCTGCTTATAATTTTACTTCTCACACCATGTACTCACGCGCATCTCCAGCAGCCTACGTGCAAGAGTTCTGGTGGTTCATTTTCCCCCAGAGGCATTTGTATCTTGGCACCCACCTTCCTTCCAACATGGGGTTTGGCTCAGCCTTCTCACCCCTGACTAAAAAGGTTTTTGCATACCCAGCGCACTTTTTCTTCTTTAAAACAAGACCACAGGAAAAATACAGCAACAATGGTTAACAATAGAATAAAATACCAGAATATATTTCAAGAAAGGAAAGATTTCAGGTTTTTCATAACAGACAGAGCATTTCTGCCAACTGGATGAATGCTTCCTTAGAATTATCTGACATCTGACATCTGTATTGAGAGACTGGATAAAAAAAGGAGTTATTTACTTTCTTGCATGTCAGTGAGAATAATAGTTTTTAATGCAATAACTGTTGCCCTTGCTAATGGTCCATTTCCATATGATTGTTTTATTGCACAAAGGACAAAGTAAAATTACACAGTACTGTATTTAAGAGCAAGACAAGTTATGAGGTTTCTAAAACCAGCACTTTTTTATGTGGAGAGAATGACAGAATAGGTGACACTTATGGGACAGTTTCAAAGAAACAGAATTCCCAGTAAAGAGTTTTCTTTTTTCTTTTAAAGGTACTAAACTAAATACAAATTGAAGACAAAGGAAACACTTAAAAATCACATTCAAAGCACTCTGCTAAATAAATAGAAAACAAAATTTCTTCTGTACTATAAAAGTCATTCCAGGTTTGGGATTTTAAGAGGAGAACTTATTAAAATAGATCTGAAAATATCTCAAGTACTCCCACAGACTCCACAGGATATTCTAGGCCCCAAATCAGAGACAAGGATGATAACTTTAGAAAAAGCATTGTATAGTGTAATGGTGCCCTCACTCCTTAGCCTATATTATCATTCATTTCTTCTTCTAAATGTATATAATTACATTTTAAGATGTTCTTTAGAAGAAGCTTAGTGTAATTGCTATGATCCTGCTTAATAACGCCTTGAGAAACAAAACAACAGATCCAAATAAAATACCCCTCCTTAAAGTGTAAGTCAAAGGCTATCCACATGCAAGACTGAAAAATAATCAGATTTTGCATTCCATCCTTTCAACAATACAACTGCACTTTCAAATATGCTTTGTTGTTTTCTTTTAATTCACGAAAATTAATCTTATAGATGTAGATGCCAGATTTGCATTAATTAAAACTCCACTGTAGAAGCCAGGCTTAATTGCAATCAAATTTGCTTAATTATGCATGGCGAGAGATTCCCAAATGAGAAAGGTTTTAGTAAGGATTTTTGTTTTTTATACTGACAAAATAAATTGAAATTGTCATTTTTTGTGTTTTATGTAACACTTGTAAATAATTTGTGGAGCACCTTAAGTCTTCTATGTAAAGCAATGTTATTGCTTAAGTAATTATAACAATCTGCATTTTTCATTGTTAATTGTGGGTGTCAGCCTCATTAATTTTAATTTACAGCCTGTAATGAAATTAAGAAAATTTTGTGCTGATCTGCTGAAACTTGTCTTATAGAAAGTTACTTAATAAAACTGAAGTTCAGAAAAGTAAGGAATTTATTCGTGCATTGTCAAGACAAGTAACAAATGTTCATTTTTCTCACAAGTTTTGCTTCTAATTTTAAATCAATATCTAGTAAAGCAATTTGTGTCAGAAAGTTTGAGAAAGTTCAATCTGCAAATTTTTCACTTCAAAGAGTAATTACATAGAATGTAGACATAATATGTAGTTTTATTGCCAACAGATAATATGTCACTGCACTCAAAAAATTTGTTGTAACTCTATTCTATTGTTCATACACTTTTATTCTGTCTGTACGCTGCTTGATTAGCCAGACAACTTAACTCACTGTGCAGAACATTTAAAAAGGCAAATACTAATAACTTTGGAAATCACAAAACAGCACATCATGAGCTGCATCTGAAATGTGTGAACACAACTGTGTAAATGGAAGTAAGCAGCTGAATATATTTCCATAAAGCTATAAGGAAAAACACAAACTGAAACAAAACATGAGTTTTATGAGTTGAAAGTGCAATGTCCTAGAAGCTGCCACTGTCAGATCCAGAGAAGGATGTGCTGTGCTGCAACTCTGATCTTTCCAGTGCACGTGGACACCAGCACAGCTGCTGCTGTGACCCTACTTTGGCGAAACCCTTACACACAGACTCTGCCCTAAGCATGAGATATTTTACAGAAGTCAACAGGACTGAAAATCGTGTTCAACGAGGCTGCACTTTTTCTTGCATTAAGATGCATTACATTTTTTAAAAGACTAAATATGCTATTTTTAGATTTGTTTATTACTGCACTTGAAGATGGCAGTTATCCTTAGCTCAGTTCGATCTTCATCCCTGTGTTTAGCAGATAGTTTAAGTTTAAACCTAAGAAGACTAAAGGTTTAAACAGTCCAGGAGAAGGTAAGAAACTTCATCATTGTTTGTGGAGAGCACCCAAAGCTGGTCAAATCTTGTTGCTCCTTGTTGTCAAGGAAAGTTCCACATTCAAGATATATAAAAAAGAATTCTAGGTCTGCAAACCCCATTAGTTTCCTGTGATCAGGAAATACCTTACAAAGTAAGTTCCGCTTTCTTATTTAAACAAATATTCTTTGTCTCATAAGAATAGTATTAAAGAGGACAAAAATTTCTCACCATTAATTTTAAAGTGTTAAGATAGGAATTGTTTTGTGACAAATATCACAGTTTAATTAATGAATAAGATATTACAATGTAGTATTAATAATATTTTTTTCTCTGCTTAATCTAATACATTTTCCATCTCAATTAAGTGGTTTTAGATATTGGAATTATAACTTTTTAAAGTTAATATTTTGAAGATGTGAAAATATTTTAGAAATATAATGAAGGGGTCACACAATATACAATATATTTATACAACATGAATTTCAGGATAACTGAAAAAGTTTGTAGAAAACTCAAACAGAAAGAAAATTCCAGTGTGATAAAAGTTTTCAGGTAGCTCTGTCCAGAATCTTACAGTAAAACAACCTAACAAAACCCCTAAGCCAATTCTATAATTCTAATTTCTACAAAAGTGCATGTTTTATTTCTGTATTATTTTACCTTTTTGATTATATTTGAAGATAAATTCTAAACATATTGCAGGTTTGCTTTTTTAAAGTTCAAATACAATAGAGAAAAGCTGTTTCGTTCTTTGTTGACCATTTTGTGGTCTCATTCACTTTTTCATTCTTCCTTTTGTTTCACTCAATAAAAACATATCTCCCGGGACCAATTCCTTTTTCTTTCTTCATTGCTAATTTTTTTTTCCTGTACAATTCTGAAAATTCCATAAACTGTAATGTTCTTAAAATTAAGCATAATAACATAGCCAAAAAAACTCTGCTCACGTTGGGTATGGCCCCATTGTTTCTAGTTTCTTTTTAATATGCTCAGTCTTCCGCTTTTCAAACATCAGACCTTCAAAGTCTATCCTTCCCTTCCTCTGTTCTGCTGAGTTTGCATCATTGCCCCAGCCATGCAAGGAAACAGAAAGATATGGCTTAATTAGGCTGCAACTTTATTAATTTAATTTATCTGGGGACTATCCAGCAGCAATTTCTGCAATACAGGTCATAAATTTTTCATTAATTATTTTCACTTGTAGGAGGGCTGCCCTCAGCTTGCATTCCCTCTGGTAGCAGGTACTCGGCACTCGGTGGGTGATCCACCACCATCTTTAAATGATGGTTAGGAAGGACAGGTTGTCTTGTTACACTAGACTTTGAGAGTGTTACTTCCAGTACTCACCTCCTCTTGAGGAGGTTTTTTATTTTGTCCTTTTCTGATTTACCAAGGAAGCAGATCCTCTATGGCAGTTCAAATATCTGAGATGGGTTTTATTTTCTTAGAGAGGCAGATGACAGGAGGATGAAGCCAAACAGTCTAGGTGATAACCCCCGAACAGATGAACAAGGTCATTCAGTTGACCTGAGCTCCGTTGGCCTACCAAGATATCCACACAGGTTTTTTTTTCCACCTGGATGACTGAGTCCCAAAATCTGGTAGGAATGTGATGTTTAAAAGACTTAGAACTCTTTTTCCTGGGTAGTCTACTAAAACAAATAAGGATCTAATTTTCGTGATGTAGATATCACCTCAGAACTTCCCCTTTGCTCATTTGAATATTCCCAGAGCTCTTTCCTTTTTTCGTGTTTTGCTGGAAACTATCCATTGTGGATTTGCTTGTCTTTGGTGTTGCTTTTTGTTTGTTGTGGGTGTTTATTTTTCATCAGAATTAGGTTGACGGTTGGACAAGATGATCTTTAAGGTCCCTTCCAACCTAGAAGATTCTGTGATTCTGTCTTGTTTTTTAATTGGTGTTAAGGGGCATTTATTGTTATGATCCTGCACACAATTGCACATTGCTTTGGTTGAAAAAGCATTATATGATGCCATATAANTGACACTGAATGTAATTTTAAAGCTAGGGTGGCTACAGGGTGGGCAGAAGCCAGGGTGGCTGCCAGAAGCTACTGGGCTGGTTGGGCTGGATCCTCCCCCAGGCACCACCTCAGCCTTCCATTTCTGCCATCTTCCCACTGGCAACCATCTTTCTTTGGGGCTTGGTCTTTCACACTTTTTCTCCTTTTGTGGCTTTCCACCCTGCCACTGTCCTTTCCTCTTTCTCCTCCATCCCTAACGCAGCCAAACTCCATATCGCCTGCCTGGCTAAGACAAATCACATCAGTTCTTCATAGAGGGGCTGTATTTAATCTCTTACAAAACAGATTATCTTTAATCTTGTCAAGTACACCCGGATGCTTACCTAATAATAGTGTTCTGCTGGGGAACATGCCAGTTGTATGCATAGCAAAATATAAAAGAGTATTTTTGAAACCCTGGGTATAAGGTTCTCCTTAGACTTTAACATGTACCAATATGGGAAAAAAAACATTCTTTGCTAAAAATTTTGACATCTTCATATAGCTTGTACAAACCAGAGTAGCAGAGTACCAGTGTGTCCTGGATACATAAAGAAAGGTATCAACAACTTTTTTAATGGTTCAGCTAGCATTTAAGCATATTTTATTGTTCTTTTTCTTTCTATTTGCAAGGCAGGAGGACATTAAGGATTATGACAATCAAATGAATAAGGGGAAATAGAATGAATAAAAAAGAAAGAGGAAAAGAAAATGAAAGAGAAAAAACCAAAAATTAAAAACAAAGAAAAGACGAAAAAAGAGAATAAAAATCTTGTTTGGAAAGGAAGGAACTTTGGCATTCTTATTTAATTATCAGTGGATACACAGGATACAGTAAAGAGATCTATTTCAAAACTGTGACTTAATGACAAGTTGATGTGTAATACTTTGCCTGGAGACCCAGACAACATCGTTAAGAGAGAGACAAGTAAATTGTAGGTAAGAAATAAAAATAAATGTTTCCACACCTCTGACATAACTGTAAAAGTTAAAAGGCTACTGATAAATTGGAGACAAATGACTACTGTTCTGGCAAAATATGGAATCTTAATTCATTTTTGGATAACAATATTGCCAGCTCTTGCAATTTTATTATTAGCCTCATGATATTTGATGCTTTTCTTAAAGACCTAGCTCCGAGATTTATATTAATTAGGAAGCTATTAACTTTCATAAAAATATCAAGTTTCCAGTCCTGTTACCTAAGCGGGAAAAAAATTAAAGCATCTCCTAAACTATGAAAGATAGAAGTCAAACAAGGAGACCCTGAAACAGGTTAGTAAAAAAACCAAAAACAACCCAAGCCTATGAATTCTGGAAGTCTTAATCATGATTTCTGAATATTTGGCAACACCATATTAACTATAATTAAGTTAGAGATTTATTAGGTAATAAAAACAGCAAAGCTGATAAGAAGCTTCTGCACTGAAAAAGCAGAACATGCTGAAAATCAGCCAAAAGAAAGTGAAATTCCAAAAGATTTCAGTTTGCAATGGAAACTGATTTTTTTTTGTTGTTTTCCATCAACAAAAAATCTGACTAATTTTAAAAACTAGTTTTCAGAATCTGACTTGTTCCACTGGCAACACATTCAGTCATAATTTTCACCACTTAGGGATCCATAAATATTGTTGAATTCCTGTCCATCACCGTTTTAATCTTCTCAGATTAGAGTGATTTGACATTGTTCAGGCAGCATAAGATCATACTACTAATAAGGTGACTTGAGTAGATAGCTCAATTTATTTTTTAGTTTTACAGTTTTTAGAAAAAACATGCAATTTAAGAATTGCACTCATCTAGTAGACAAACCCAATCACGTACCTTGATCTCAAACATTCTCTGATAAGAGACAGTCATTGAAATAATATGCCATATGAACCAATTCTGCTTCATGCAACACAGTCCATCTCAACAGTGGGATGGATATGTGAATGGTTATTCGAATGCTATGCAAACTACAAAGTCCATCCACATTGCTTTGACAAAGGAATACAAGCCCTGAAATCAGGCTGTATTAAGTCCAATAATAAACTAAATAAAAAATATGATGTGAATAGTGGGTGCAGCTCTACTACCCCCAAGAAATAAGAGCAATGACCAGGTATGTTTTTAACCTGAAAAACACCCCAAGGAGTTGCAGAGACTCCTACCTGTCTGTTGCTACTCCTTGTGCAATTTTTTGAGGAAAAAATTCTTCTTGTCTCTGCTTAAATTTTCCATTTATATGACTATGTACTACCGCACCACCATCTGAATGTCCAGATCTTAATTACCAGGGCAGTTCTCCACTGCCTACACTCACTTCTGCTGTAGTGACACCATAGCTGTTCCTTAACACCTGATTTATTGGGTACGATGGGCACAGTGTAAGTCCTTCAGATCTACTTGTCTCCCAGTGCCTGAAAGCCCTATCAGATTTGAATCTGGCAAATCTGGTAATTCCAAGACCAGAAACTCCAGCCTGAACAAAAATGTCATCATTGTCAAATTTGGGCAGCCTAGTCACAACTCTAGTCCCATAGTCTGTTGCAGCAGTGCTATCAACAGAATTTTGCTCAGAAGAAGCACCAAATCCCAAATATCAGTCATATATTCTATATAGAGCAATCTGTATATTCTAGCTGGGTCCATAACACTCAGCTCCAATACAATACTGGCTGGAGGAGCTTTACCAATTATTGGATGAACTTTGGCTTTTTGCTGCAGGTCACTCCTGCATCCTGCTCTGTCCTCACGCTCTAGGTATGATTTGAGACCTATCTGTCCTCCTTAATTCTGTGCCATTCTGTCCCAGATCCCCTCCCTGATCCCTACATTCAGGAATAAAGAGAGGGGAAGGACTCTGCATTTTCTGTGTTCTCGCTCCGGAGAGATAGAATATCTTTTCAGAATCATTACATCCCTACCCATTGGTTTCTTATTTGACCTAACTGCAAATATACTGTTTGGATACTGCAACTCCATCCTAATTGCTGCTCTGGAGTCAAACAGTCTTCCCTGAGGTGAACAAAGCATCACGAGCTCTCCTGTTTCTTCCTCCCCTTGATCAGTGTTTCATTGCCCAAGGCCCCATAAGGGGACAGGCTGAGGTGGCTGATCTTGAACAATTTTGCTTGCTCACTCTGTCTCTCTCTCTTAGGAGACAGAGCCTTAGCACACAATGGCAACTTTGGAAGGGATCAAGTACTGAAACGGTGCCAGATGGAGATTTCCTGAGTCTTTGGACATAATTTTTGAAAAGCAATATTTTCAGAATCCTCCTTTTCATCTATTTTCATCTGATAGAAATAGGAAATATGTGCAAAAACTTAATTTATTGGTATTTATTACAAATGAGTGCAGGAATTGGCTAAATTATCAAAGAAGTTATATATATTTCAGCACTACTGAAGAAATAAGGTAATAAAGCTCCTCTTCCAAACTCTTTTTATGAAAAAATGCTTTGGTTGGTTGGGAGCTGGATCTTCTTCACAGAAAGTTCTGGATCATCCTTCAAATCATTTCACTGAAAAAAATTAATAGCAAATCACGGTATAACATTACCAATCAGAACATTTTCTGAGCAATGGGTATTCATTAGTAGGATTTTTATTTTTTTAAAAGTATTTGGGGGATGTCTTGGAAATTAGAGTTTGTTACAATGACTGAAAATCAAGCACACAAAAATTAGTGCAGCATTTGGGGAACCATAATATATATGGCAAGGAAAAAACCAACAGGCTTTCTGTAACAGAAAATTGTGCCTCTCTAATGTGTTGGAAGGTTCTGAAAATATTAATAAGACAGTAGATGAACGTGACCCAGTGGACATAATTTACTTGGATTTCAGAAAGCTTTAGAAAAGGTCCCTCATAAAAGAATATTAAAGACAATAAATAACAATGAAGTAAGGGGCAAAGGCTTGTCATGGATTAAAAAGTGATTAAATGATAGGAAATAAATAGTTATAACCTCAAAGAAGAGATATATTAATAATGGAGTGTCTCAGGGGTCAGTATTACGATCAAGTTGTTTAATATACTTTTTTAATAATTTGGAGTAAGTGGATTGCAAGGTGGCAGAGTTTGCTGATGACACTGTACTATTGAACAAGTAACCACTTGCATAACCTCCTACTCATTATGGTAGCTTAAAACCCAACCTGTACGGCTCTGAAAATCACCAACAGGAATCCCAGTTGAATACCAGAAAAGAACTTTAGCAATGTACAGGGAGAGAGGGAAGAGTTACAAATTTGTCTGTACATCGACTGTTCAGCATTATCTCAAGATTTACACAGTGAATGGTTACATTCTGGTAAATCTAAGGCAGGATGTGGGGCAGAGAAAAGTGCCCACCTGGCCTCCACCATGAAATGTTTGTAAGACGTGCCTTTGGTACACTATCTTCAGTAAAATCAGAAGTTTTCTCACATAGTTGAAACAAGCTGAAATCATACCTATGGCACTCAACAACCCCATGCTAATCTTACCAACAGAAACCACGTATTATTCCTTTCTCAAATAATGGATAGCTGTGAATGGGTATTAGCAATAGTTTTTCCTTGCAAAATAAAAATCAGACACAAGCACTTGCATGCGAACTAAATATTCTGGTTCAGGTTTTCACTCTTCGTAACGTTCTGCTCATCCCCGTCAGCAATGATCAAGCATCCCAAGTCTTAGCCCCCAGGTTTTCATATTCCCAGAGAACTGTGCTCTTTGACCCATCTGAAAGCTGACTGTTGTAGAGGGATCTTCAAAAAAGGTAGTCTTGCTTTCAGACTCAGGAACAAATTACCCTATTCATTACTAGCTGTAGCTTTTTATTAAAAAAAAATGAGAATAACATAGGAGTTCTCAGTGGTAAGGACTAAAAAAAATACCTTCCTGTAACAGCACTTTTGTCTAATTACAATCCTTCTTCTCCAGATATAAAGAATCAGACCTTTTCAATCTAATCATATCTTATGTGTCTTATGTTCTGGGATAAGTTAGTCTCTCAGAGGACATCATCTCGGAAAAAGAAAGGTCAGGATTCATCTCTAGTAAATGGGAAATGCATTACAGTCACTCTGGATACATTTTATCCAAAGTTTGTGCCATGGAAAAGTTATTTTCCACAGTCTCTCTCTAAAATGGGAAGAAGTAACAGCAATCACCCAGAGAAAAACCCTTGGTCAAAGACAGTCCCAGCCCTTCATACAAACTATATCCCTTCAGAACCCAGCTTGCTTTACTCCCAGGCACAGAAATGAACCTTTATCCATGAGTTTACCTCTTATTGCTACCCTTGCAGAAAAAAATGTCCTGATATTAGGTGGCTGAAGGAACAAGAGGAGATAATGTAGACGGACCAAAGAACCTGCTGCTGTTGAAGCAGAATGTTAATCAACAGACTTACTTGAGAGGCCAGTGCAGGCATTTGGACTAACGCAGTTTTTACTTTATGCAATACAAAATAATGTTAAATTAACCTAATCATTTACCACACTGAATGATTACTACCAAAATTGCAAAGTATTTGTTTTACTCATGTTAAAACTGCTGAATTATCTGATTGTTTTGGGGGATATCCTGAAGTATTTGGCAGTGGCTTCATTTGTAAGCAGACCACTGAGTTTGAAAGGCCAGCCATTTAGTCCATTATATAGTTTTCTATTATTCCAAATATCATGGGAGAAATTTGGTCTATGCGCAGGTTGATACAACTTGCAGCAACTTATCTGGTAGTTATAGCCGTTCAACAAGGGACCTGACTTTGGCTCACGTGTTTTACACATCTGATGAAATGTACAGTTTTAAATGCATTAAATTTAATCAAGCAATTGATTTCTGAATTTGCAAAAAATAAATTAAGGGAACTTAATGTCAGTCTTTATTTTTATTTTTAATAAGACATTAGATACAAATTTTAGTTCATTGTCAGCTGGTCGAGAATTAGAGTATGTTGCAGTATAATCACAAACAAATATTATAATTACAAATACCAAGGGAAATTTAGGCTATAAGGCAAAAATGAAAAAAGAATTTGACTGTGGAAAATTAAATTAATAAAACATTAAAGCACTAAAAAAGAAACCTACTGCCTATTATAACTAAACTGTTTGCATAGCTAAAATAAAGAAACAATCTCAGTGTTTGCATTTATGAATGTTACATGGTAATCAGAGCAGGTAAAGGAAAGAAACACTGCAGTTAAGGTTACAGTCTCCTACCCATTTCTCCTATATATTTGCACACTGAAATTAATTTAATCCCTAACATTTTTATTTCAAGCAATGAAATTAGGGATTTATCTGCTTCTATAGTTTCTAAGAAACAACACAAATATAGGTTACCTATATACCCATCGTATGCCATGCATGGCACATGCTGGGAACTCTTTTTATGTAGAAGTCAATGGGAGCAGAATTAGGCCAATGATAAAAGCTCATGAAAAATCTTTCCCAGGATGACTTTCTCAACATCAAATAGTAAGTCTGTAGCAGAACTGGGATTGGAATTGCACTCAGATCATCTAAATCCCAGTTAAGTGCCTTAATCACGTGACTTACTGGAGCTCTCCTAAATGAATTCATATATGTTCCCATCAGTTCTTCACCTGTAGACCCAGGAATTCTGGTCAAAAGCAATCTGAGTTGGCTGCAGTTATGAGTTGTCTCCCTGTCAGCTATCTTCTGCCAAACATACGTATGAACTGACCTGCATTATTCCTAAAGGAGGGAAACAAATTCAAGAGGAATCCATCAGAACACAGAAATCAAGTTCCTCACAAGAACACCAGTTCACCTACCAGTATTTTTTTTTCTATTAGTGTCTTATCAGTCAAATGCACAATTCATTTATGTGATTGTTTGCTTTCTGGCAAAAATGGAGTACAAAAAAAAACAACACAGAAATGCTAACTTCAATGCAAAATCATCTTTCTTAGAAGAAAAAGACTCACAAAAAGACAAAGCTTCAAGGACATTTTTTGTGGAAGTTTGAGAGCCACCTAGACCAGCTGTGACATCTGTACTAATTGAAAAAGCAAACGAGGCCACAAAGGACTGTTCTTTGACCATTTAATCAATTTTCCACTCAATGCATTGTTCATTCTTAGAGACTTTAATGCTAGAATTGATTTTAACAGCCATTACTGAAATACATAAGTCAAAGGTCTCTCAACCTTTTTTAAGTTTGACCAATGGGAAAAAAAGATTATGGATATGGGAATAAATCAGTGACTGTGATTCAAATGCCTCACTAAAAAACACCGTGTGAATCACAGTCTACCCATATACTAGTGGCCACACGGGCTAACTAGAACACAACGTGAGAAGTAGCAAGATGGTGATCTCTGGTCTGGTCTGGACTCTGTAAAATTATCTCTTAAACATTCAGTAACGTGTAGCTCAAATAGTTGACTTCAATACAGAGTCATGCAGTTCAATTTGACACAGAAAGAGTTCAGTTGTCAAATGTTTATAAATACATTTAGGAATTGCATATTTGACTCAAAGAAACAGAGGAGTACAGAAGGATGAAGACTGTTTATATTACCCGTTAAGGTGCTTTTAGACACAGTTAGTGAATATATGTCCTGCAAAATGAAGGAAAAGGAAATATGGAAATCTGTGCTTTACCTTGCAGTTCTGCATTCATCATAGAGAGGGAAAAGTCAGCAAAATTAATGCTTAAATAAATTTTTGCTCATTTTTAGCAACTTCCCTTAAATAGAAAAACATACCTAATCTTCCATTTGCTCAGTACTGTCCTGAGCTAAAACAGAGGTAAGAAAAGGAGGTAAGCTGCAGTGAAAACAGAACACACTAAAATGGATATGAGCTAAAGAACCCAACCTGATCTTATTGACCTACTTCTGGATATTGGGAAATATTTGTCTTCAATGGCAAATACCTGTGATCCTTAAAACTTCTGTCTCACAGAATAAAAACTTCTGTGAGGATGAAAGAGTCCATAAGAAAATTTTTTTTTTCAAATATATAGTAAAAGGCAGCAATGGCTGTGGGGCGTTACATGTTGGCAGCGACTCCTTTAGTATCACTGTAACATCAGCGATTCCCTCATGTACTGCCTTCTCCGTCTTCTGTGTTCTGGGGCAATGAGAGTTTGGCCCTAATGAAACAGATTTACAGTGTGACCTTTGCATATATGCATGATATATTGTGATGACAGCCACTCCACTGTGAAATATGATGCTATGATCTTTCAGTTGTTTCCCTTTGGAAGAGGAGCCTTACATGATTAGATTGATAAGCATCAATGTATCAGAAAATGTGCCAAAACAGCGGCTACTGGCATGTTGTACTGTAGGAACTTTAAGGATATTGACATAGTTCTAGAAAAACAAGCTTAAGGACAAGCTGAGCCACAAAAATCAAATAACGTAATTGACAGATTATTTGATGCAGTTCCTGATTAAAACTTTCCTGCTTTACTGAGATACACTGACTTACAAAAGACCTTTGACACTCCACTGTAAGGTGTATGAATGCTTTAAGATTTTTCATCATTATCGTGCATGCTCGAAATTTGTTTAGGCTGTCAGGTGTTTGTCATGGAGTCTTCAATATTGTTATAGGATAAAAGGGCATCCATCAGACACATTAAACACGGTGTCTGTTCCTTAAGGAGATTACCTGTATCTGTGATATGTTGCACTATTGACACACACATGACATCCAATTTAGCAATCTGCATTTCTCTGGAGATTTGCATGCACCATAAAGCAGAGCTTTCATTTTGTTTTTCTTTACAACTGGTAAACAAGGGAGGTGGGAAAAGGGTGCTGCTTTTTGCCATCCATATTCAATGACACTGTTGAGTGTTATTCATTCATCTGAATGTTCACGTTTGGTTACAATCTTCTTGTTTTCCTTTATAAAGGTCAAAGTCAGGATGGGCCCTACTGGTACAGCTGCTGTGCAGAAGTAGGTAAAATATCAGTCATTCCCTCAAAAAGCTTTAAGTAGACAAAACATAACCAGTGGATGAGACAAACAGGCAGGTTAAGGTAGGTTGAGAAAGATGAGTCAAGAGATAGAACAGAATGCATACTTATACAGTACCGTGAGTTCTTCTCACATACCTTAACGCTTACAAAATTTACCTTTCAGCTCCATCCTGATAACAGTCTAAGCTAAAGTTTCTGCAGTACTTATAAACTTTGGATGTATGCCAGGTCTTTATGTGGTCTTAGAGTACTAGATAATGTAAACACCTATACTAATTTTGAATGCTGTAGACAGTATAATACAAATGAACTCTGTCTTATTTTGCACATAACAGTTCTATGTATTCTTATGACGTCTCATGTAATGCAATCTATGAATAAAGCACAGTGTTATTTTGATGCTTGAACCTCTTGGTGACATGTATAGCAGTAAACTGAAAAAAAGCCATGGTGTAGGCCAGAGCACAGACACAAAATGGTGTATATTTTAACTTGTTAGCTGAGTGCACATCAGGGTTTCAGACTGTGGCAACTAACGGTTTTTCATACTGTGTGTGTGCATATCCTTGAGATTATTATGGGCCATGGAGTATTTCAGCAGGTTCTTTGGAGCTGTCCAGCCTGTTCTGGAAGGTAAAAGAGTTTTTTTGTAAAGATATGGCTTGTGCCATGCAGGTTTTTTTTCATTAGTACAGATACAGATATAATGCTGTGCAGTGATGTACATCCTATCTCAAATACAATTTTGTAGAGCAGATGGTTCAGAAAACAATGATCAAACAAATGGAAAATATGTCAAGGAATATTAAAATTATTTGTATAGAGTAGCTTAAAACGGAGACCCAACTCATTGTTCAAAGAATCTGACAAATATTGATAAGAAAATACACCTAAACATGCAGACACTGGTAAGTCTAAAAAGCTCTTCTTTTCCCATTTATAGTGTGTGTCTTCAGGTCTTCCTTTACGACTAGTAAGCAATTGCTTCAATTTAGATACTTGGAAGACAGTGCAGCAGGCACAGTGCTTAAATTCCATGGCAAAGGCTGAGTAAACTTTTGGAATAAGCTTCATTTTAGCTTGAAAGATTTCACTACAAAACAAAGTGTGTTTACTTATAACAGAGGAGTGCAAAGAAACCTATGTTCACACAACACTAACACCCACTTCCATGGCTGCTATTTGAAGAATTAATTCCTTCCAATATTCAGTTAATGCTATTAAGTGAATGATGCAGTCACACTTTGAGAGGGGAAAAAATATAAACAGCCAAAAAGGCAAGTTAAGATTATTAGGTATAGGAAAACAATTTTTGAGAAGCTATTGGAAAGGAACTTGGCCTTTCAGGCTGGATTCTTACAATTTTGATGACAGTCCCTGAACCATTTGAATCAGCATTTCATTTTCTCAAGCATCTTGCTAACCTATGAATTTTTCAACAACCCTAGATAAGAAAAGGTACAACAAATTATGGGGATTTGATATATTTCTGTGATCCAGGTTATTATTAAATAGAGTTATCTAATTATCTGGCTTTGTGTCATTTAAATTCTTTCACATAGCAGTCATCTAAAATCAGTTAACTCTGGTATGCATCTGATATATTTTAAACATCATAATGCTTTCTTTGCTTGTTTTCACATAAGCAGCAGGACTTTGGGGGGAGAAAAAGGATTTAAACAGTTTCAATTGTGTTATTATTACAAATATGATCTTGTTAAAGACTCTAGGCAAATTGATTAGCTCTGAAAAGCTGCCATCCGTCTGCAAAGTAAGGAATAATCTGTAAATAAAGCTGCAGATAAGTCTGTTGAAAAGAATATTTCACTCTTGCTGGTTGCTGAAATATCCCATCAGAAAACAACTGTTACCTCCACCTGAGGAAGCGTGTTGTCTGCTACTGCTGATGCAGAGCAATGTCAGGGTACTGGAAAAAATATCTTTCCACTGTTCTTTTCATTTTATGACATAAAATCCAAGGCTCATTAGGAAGAGGCAGGATAGTCAGTTGTATACTGTTATGTTGGTCTGCCTTAAAAATTTTTTAAAAATAGTTTTTATAGTCTATTAAATTTTGTACCTGTGCTTGATACAGAAGGTGTTTCAGGATGCAATTTTTAATAAAGTATTGTATAAAGTGCTGCACTGGTCAATTCAATATCATCAATTCAAATTTAGAATTAATTATCTGTTAATGTTACATTTTAGCTGGAGGTATTGCACATGCCATTTATACAAAAGCCCAGTTCCTGTTCCACACAACTTTTATGCTGAAGTATCTTGACCACTCCTTGTTTGCAAGGTGCCTAGATAAAGAAACAAAACTCTCATGTAAACCAAACGGACACAGACACATGCCAACTGACAAGAACTTAGTGAAAATACCAGCTAGCTTTTAATTTTTTGTTCTGTCATGTATTTTACAGTTTTTAAAAATCTTTTTAAAAAACCTGAAGAGATCTGAATGAGAGAAAGTTTAAGAAAGAAAGGTTCCCATCTACTCTAACAGGGTGTATGAAGGAGGTCACTGAGGCAAGGATAATGGAAAGATTAAAAAAATAAAAGGAAAGTAGGCAGGGAGACTTGGGTTAACGAAATCGGAAGAAACGAAGAGGAAATGACCATAATAAGGCAGAGATATGCAGAGTCTTGAAAGGACAAGTCAGATGCTGTGCAACAAATCCAAGACTTCCACATTAGAGCAAACAATCAGAATAGGGTTGGTAATGTGCATTTTATCTTAATGTCAGAGATAATTTTTTCCATCCTTTGAGCTTGTCTCAAGCTTTTTTAATGAGTTTTGCTAATTTATCAGAAAAAGGCTATTTGGATAATAAACATGAATATTAAAACAAAAAGAAGTATGGTTTATGGAAGTTCATTGCCCAAATGTCTAAGCCCTCTATTGTGAAGCAAAAGTATTCATCTGCTCTTTCAGTTGCTTGGTTAAAATGCTAAATTATTCCTGGTGCTTTGTAGCAGATCAGTTAACATTACTTTTAGTTTTATTCAGACAGCATGTTCTAGTTCTTCTTTGTATACGAGGCACTGGCAGCTTGACCTTCCTGTTTATTCCTTTATAAGACCATTATCATCAAAGTTCTGTAGCAGACAATTCACAATTTTCAAATGTTAATGTTAAAAGACCTAGATTTCTGACTGATGTCAAGCTTTATTTACACGTTTGGAAAAGCAAAAAAGGTTCTTATCACACTTTGAATGAATAAGCTCTAGATAAATTGTGAAATACAGCTTGAAATGTTTCTTATCACATTTTTGAGAAAAACAAGATCACAACAGATGCTCTGGTGAATAGAATCTAGATAAAATATAAGTTGGGAATCCATTCTCTGAGAACTAAATGTCAGCACATTTTAATTCTTGTCTTAAAGCAAGGCCATTTGAAGGCAGGATTAAAAAAGGAGTTCCATTGAAAAGCTCCTTAAAAGCAGCTCCTCTTTGTACAAGTTCACATCCTACCTTTACACACAGCACTCATGGTGCTAACCAGATCGAGCAAATAATTAGTGAAAAATAATTCAGCTGACGAATTCAGCCTTATATGTGCCTGTAATATACATGATTATTTCAAGCATGGACCAAATTACTGAATAGCTTCCATCTGTGATTTCTTAATCACAAACAGCTTCCTCTGAGTTTTCGTTGCTCATATCTCTACAGTTGTGATGGATCAGACAAACGACATAAGGACGTTTCTGCCTCTTCATTGATCAATGCAGGAGATGGCTCAAGGTTAAAATACTAGTCCAGGGTAGGAATAGTGGGTTTTCCATGAGTCTTCTGTACACATGAGTTTGGCATTCACCTGTGATGGTAAGGAGTTATGCCCTCATGCCAGCACCCAGCCACTGCCACCGCCAGCGGTGGAGGAGCGACCTTCAGCTCTGAACAGACAGGAGGAACTAAGGCAAATGCTGAACCCTGTCAAAGAACCAGTTATACCAACTTGTACCCGATTAAAATCTACGCAGTTTGTTGATGTTATTCTGTTTCTGTGTTTAATGCAAGTGGAATGCCCCGTAAACTTAAGAACCTGGTTGACATAGCTAGGGACCAAAATTATATTGATTTATTTGTGGTTCAAACTAAGAGCTAAAGAGGTAGATGCTGACTTTTAAAAATTATATTCAGTGCAGAGCTGATAACATGACCCTTATTTACCACACCATATATTCAGCTTTAATTTTTTGTTGTTTATCCTTTTCCTCCGCAAGCTGCAGCACTTGCACTGAATATAACAGTGAAATAGTGGATAGACAGGCAGCGTTATTCGGTTTTGCTGGCTGTTCTAAGTGATGAAACTATAATTCACTGGGTGATAGATAACAGAAGGTAATTTTATGGTTACTAAGAATGAGTTTGCATTTGTTGGGATAGTTACTATATAAATTTATAGATCTATTTTGTATGTACCGCATTTTAAATTTTAGTGGCAGCACAAGGAACGGTATGAGAGTAACACAAGTAGTACTGTCATGAACTCCTAGTTTAGCAGCCACTTGTAAAGGTATACTGTAATTCAACATGAAATAGCTTCAGAATGTTCTCACAATCTTGTTATAAATCATGGTCTTTGGAAGGGAAGGTGTTATTAAGTTTGTTTTTTTATTTTCTCTTGCCCTTCCTCCATCATCTTATCTAGGGAAAGTGTTGAAAGGTAGGAAAGGCAATTCTGTACAGGAGGTCCTTTTAAGTGCTGGATTTAAGTGCTCTTTCAGGATTTAGCACATTTCTAAGCTTAACTGACAGGTCACTTTGCCCCTTGTTATCTGGGCAGATAGACCCTGGGACCCTGCAAAGACAATAAGATTAATTGTTGGGCAGGCAGTAGGATACTACAGCTTCAGATCACAAAATTCAGACAAGCCTCAACACCTGTCAAGCTATTATGACATTTACATTCAATAAATATAATGTCTCCAGAGAACCAGAACTGTTTTTGTTTAAAGATGGAGATTGGGCCCCAGGGAAGCCATTTTGTTGAACATGCCATTCTCTGGCGAAGAAATACCAGCTTTTGTCAAAGATTTAATTGTTGGAAGAGCCATTAAGATTTCAGTTCAGGTTACAAATCTGAAGGAAGCCTAGACTGACAGAGGGGTGCTTGATTTGATGATCATGGAAGCAGAAGAGGAATGGAGGTGGTATATGTGCTAAATTTGCATTTAAAAAGCTCACCTAGGAACTTAGCAATTAGACTTTTAAATATAAAAATTTAACTTTGGAGCATCCCAGAAGTATTTGGAAGTACTGAATTATGTAATGGCCGAACCAAGGACATTCTTTGAAAGTTAGGTTGTCTGCAAAGTACTTTAGCAGAAAGTGGTAGAATTCTGAGGAAATGCAGCTATGAACTTTGGCAGCAGTACAAAGATTAAAATGGACATAATTAAGAAATTATTTTTCCTAAATAATAATTGAGATGATTTCTTCCACCATGTTCTTAAAGAAGATGCTTCTACTCTGTAACAGTGTACCCACAAATGAGAACACATCTGGGAAAGACATAAAAGTTGGGGAAAAAATAGGGTGCTATCTGATAGTGAAGTTATTTCGAATCCTGCTTTACCAAAACAAATTGAAATGAAGGCTTTGTCTTGTGTAACTTACCTTGTGGGGATATAACTTGGAGTTTTCACAGAGGAAAACCAGGATGATTCAAGAATTCAAGATAGCCTAATATAGCTATTAATAATAATAGTCATCAAAATTCTTGATAAGTGCCTTCAGACAAGATAACAATGCAGAAAATGTACAGTAACATGTTTTGAGGCCTCAGAAACGGAATGAATAAGGAGTTGGATGCAACACTGCTTTCAGTTCCTAAAAAAGATCAGTTGCTTTTCTCCTTCTGAGAGCAATGGGAAGATATTCTGCATTTGTATACAAATCATAAAAGTGAAGAAAGGCAAGTTACTAAATAATTTGCCCACACTATTAGAAATTTTAGTCCAGAGCCCACGGTTGAGCATATACGTTCTTTTGGGTGCCTGTATCTTCCAGGCTGTGTCACCATAGCTTTACCACGTTGTTTATGAAAGCAGAGGGTAAGTAACCAGTGGTTGAAAAGTCACTTTGGGAACTGTTCACAGGAGCACACAGTGATGAAAAAAAAAAAAAAAAAAAGGAAAAAAAGAGAAGCAAAGTCAGTGCTGATCTCCTGGATCTTAAAGCCACACTCTCAATGCTCACCGCTGAGAGTCACAGGAGAGTCATTAGTGAGACCTGCTGCCTTGTTGAATTGGGGAGATCCACAGGTAACGGGAAGATCCAGAGGCAGCTCCTTCCTCTGAGAGGGATTTCACGCTCTGCTTCACTTCAGCATTTAATCAACTGCAAAAGCAGTTTATTGCTGTGTATACTTCAGTGCCAGAAACATTATTGCCTAATTAAATTGTTTCATTGTTTTGCTATATCAAGCAACATGTCTCTTTAACTCCCTATTTTATTTAGTAGTGAGTTTGCTTTAACGTCATCAGAATGGGATATTAAATTGAAGGGGTGGCTGTTTAAACTCAAGTTCAAATCAATAATACAGGTAGCCTTTCACTGCCAAATTCTAACTTAGTGCTTTTCACTTTGCTGCAGTCCTGCATTTAAGCACCATTGACAGCCTCTTCTTCTGCATTCGCACATGATTTATGACTATTCCTGTTGGTGGGACATATGTTTCAAGGCCTTTTCACCGTTTAAGCTTCGTACAATCAGTGGAATTTCCCTTTTCTGCAGTTCTTTGGTTATGTTGCCATGCTCAGTTTCATTATGTCATCAAGGCATATCCACTATTTTTATAATGAGCTACTTAATTTCAGGTGTCAAAAAAGGCAAATATTTAGATTTGCCTGGCCCTCACAAAAAACTTGAATTCTAAATACACACGCTGAAGACCTTCCAAATAGAGAATTTATTACAAATACCCCAGATTAACTTTTGTGCTGATCTTTTATTAGTTTTAAGGGTTTTAAATGTATAATTCTTCAGTGTTGAAATGCCCTTAAGGCTGTTCCAAATATTCTTAAATGGTTCAAGCCTTAAGGTTCTCATTCCTACAACTATAAAACATCAGCGATGTTACATTACAGCTATTTTTTTAAAATTTAATTTGCATAATAAAAACTACTATATAAATAACATTATCAAAAAGCTTCATATCACAGTATAAATAATTACTAGCTATTTAAAGGAAAGAGAAATAGAACTTTGTCACCCGATGGCTCCAAAAAATTTCTGTAATTCCCTTGTTCATAGCTGAAAAATTTATTTGGAGTTACATAGATAAAAGGAAAAGAGGAAGTACATAAAGTTGTTTGTGTAGGGTTTTTTTTTAGGAAGACTATTTTAAGAAGAGAATGCATGTTAAGAGTAGACTGTTTCAAACACTGGCCTTGAGTTGAAGTGTGGTGTATTACAAGAAAAGGTAACTTTAACTTCTATCGGTAAACTCAGAACTTGAGGAGATCAGAATCCCTGTTCCGTTGGGTGCCAGAAATGCAGAGGAGTAACCTCGAGCACAGCACCACCCAGGCTGGTGGATATGCCATGTGTCACGCTGGTCACCCCTTCCCTGCTGCACAGACACCTACAGCAATGTTACTTGTTCAACACTAACAGGGGAAAAATGTTTACCTTGCATAGTGGAGGGCTGTGGGGCAGGATCTTCAGTAAGCACAACCAGAGGACACCTTTGGGTGTACAGAGATCTGTATTATATCCACACTTAAATTTACTTATCGTACCTTCATATTAACTGATGAAAGTTAACTGATAAAATGTTGCTTTCTGCTCATAACCCTTGTAAAAAGTAATTGCTTCCCATGACCTCGTCACTGACTGTTCACTTCTCTCCCATTAAAGAAATAAAAGATATGCTTTACTGTAATTTCTTTCAAACACTCTGTTTAATTTGTTCTCCATTTATCCCATAATGATAATCCACCTACCCTATTTTCTAGAATGTAAGAGCTGTTGCTTGGAGATAGTCCATTTAGTTTCCAAATGCCCAGAAGTTATAAAATTAACCTCACATCTAAATTCTCTGTGTTCTTATTCAAAGCGGCGTAGGGCCTTGTCCTCCCAGAAATAGGAGCTAGATGCAAAATTCTTATGAGAATCCCAGCTGTATCTGAATTGGTATAGGTGCTGTAAGGTAACCTTCTTTACAAATGTTAAACAAATTTTAAAAAGGGGAATGCAAAGTCAGCAGATAAGAAAGCAGTTTCAATCACACTTAATACTGTTTCCTCTCCCCTCCCCCTTCCCCCCCCATTGTTTATGCCAAACAATGATTACAGGACAGTTTTTATAGCTCTTGGTCAGTCCAAATAATCTATTGATTTTGATTTTATAACCAAATTATTAACATACATCAATCATCATCTTTTATAATCCAGAAGTCACAGAATTGCAGAATGATATGGAGTTGGAAGAGACCTCTGGAGATCATCTAGTCCAACCCCCCTGCCAAAGCAGGTCCACTTAGAGCAGGTTGCACATGAACGTGTCTAGGTGGGTTTTGAACGTCTCCAGAGAAGGAGACTCCACTGCCTCTCCGGGCAGCCTATTCCAGGGCTCTGCTACCCTCAAAGTAAAGAAATTCCTCCTCATGTTTAGGTTATGTTCAAGTTTGTGCCCATTTCCTCTTGTCCTATCCCTGGGCATCGCTGAAAAAAGACTGGCCCCATCCTCTTGACACTCTCCCTTTAAGTATTTATAGGTGTTGATCAGATCCCTCCTTGGTCTTCTCTTCTCTAGACTAAAAAGACACAAGTCCCTCAGCCTTTCCTTGTAAGAGATGTTCCAGGCCCATAATCATCTTTGTAGCCCTCTGCTGTACCCTCTCCAGCAGAGAATGTTGTATTCAAATGAATGTTGACAAAACAGAGAGAAGGTGTACCAAAATAATCAAGGGAACAGAAAGTAGTAAAAGGTTCCTGCTCTTTCCGTTAATCAATGGCAGCGCTAAGAGAGAATTACGGCCCAAAATAAATTACTTCAAAACCAATAATTGCTTAGCAGTGACTCTTCAGTCTGGTAGTCAAACATTCAATGGCTAGAAGTTAAAAACAGAAATTTTGACATGAAATTTCTACCACCAGGTAAGAATATCTGAGTAAATTTCCATGGTAAGAGTAGTTAATGATTCACTAGTGGTTTTGAATGGATTCTTCTTTAATGGACATAATTGGGTCGGTCAGCTTAGGGGCAGGGATACAATAGGAGAGGAAAGGAACAAGCTGAGGTTGGTCTTTATCAGACATCAGAGAAAATTATCACAATGGTGTCACTGGATTTTCAAGCTAGGAGGAAGCCATAGTTAGATACATTGTGATAAACTAATAAAAATACGCTAAAATGCATAATTAGTTTTTGTGCTTTTTAAAATGGTTTTGACAGAGGACTTAATCTTTACAGAAAATATAACCTCATCAAAAAATGGGACATAATCATACAGCTGAGCTGTGTACTAGATGGGCTAAGCCACACCTACTTCAATTGAAAAATAAAAGGAAAAATGTTTAAAAAGCACATTGAATGAAAAATGTAGAATCACTGCCTTACGGCTGAAAAAGACCCACAAGTCTCTATTTCTTGCATTTCAGAACTTCTATTTGTAAGGAAGGAAAATAACCTTTACTGTATTGTTGGAATAAAAGGAACTAGATGATTCATCTCTGTGAATCTGCTTGTTGAATTTGATGGATCATTCTTAAAAGCGACGTTGCTAATCTTCAGGTTTTCTTTTTTAGGTTATTCACAGATCAGTGGGTTTTCCGGCTAATACAGGTCCTGATGCTCTTCTGTCTTCACACATGGTATTCATCATATCTTGACAAGAAAAGACCTTCAGTCTACAAATAACCTTCACTGAAGTAAGACATGTAAGTGGGTTTCTATATGAAAGATAGATTTTATGGCTGAATAAAAACCAATGGTAGTTTAAAAGTGTCATTGCATGGCCTTATTTGAAGATTTTTCCTCAGAAGAACATTTACTGTTTGTTGTTAAAATCACTAATAGACAAAAAAAAAGATTAAATTATTTTATCATTAACCACAAATTCAACAGGAAAGGAAGATCAGTTGAGTATTTTATCATTCTGAAATGTGCAGCCTTTAAAATATTTAAGTATCCACATTAGTTCTTGTCAAACTAGCACAAAGCAGTGCATAATATGACCTATGTGTAAGAGCAGAACAAGATAAGAGGATTTGGTAAGGGTGAAATATTCACAATATGGTTACTTCGTGCAACAGTTAATAATTTTCTTTCCTAACACTATACTACTACTACTGCTGCTACAATTTTTATTATTATTTATTATTGTTGTTGTTTGTTGTCTTTGTTATTATTATTTTAAAAAAACCTGAACAAAAATAAAAAAATGCTTTCTTTATTAGGCAGTTCAGAATCAATACTACTAAAAAATAATGAACCCTTGTTGGTGACAGAAAACTTCATCACAACAGAAAGCAGATTAAATTTCATTGTCCCATACTACAGAATCAATTTAGCTTTGTATCAGAAGGATTGGTCAAATTTTACTATTTGCCACAACCCTAGTGAAATCAGCAGATCTCCCATACTGCAGACCAGAACTCTTCCTGAAGTGACTTATTGATTTCAGAGGGCATATGTAGAAAGACTTTGTCTCTCCTCAAAGAGAATATTGAAAAAAAAAATAATTAAAAATACGTCCCCTAGAAATAGAACTAATGACATTTAATTTCTGACATCTCTCACATGCCAGTCCTGTAAGGTGTGCTAAAGAAAGTTAGCTTTTCCTCATTAGGAAACTTTTCCTCATTTCTGGATGAGGATTAAGGTCTCCCTTCTTTGAGAGCGACTCATTTCATGGAACATGCAGAAGCTTAATATATTCATAACATCCATTCCTAACAAGTCAGCTGGAAAGTGGACACTGGTTTCCAAGAAGGCGTCACTGGGTGGGAGAAAAGGCATTGATCAATAGGGAAACTTGTTGAAGCAAAGTGATCTGTCTGAAAATCTCTGTTCTAAGCAAGTAGCTAGGAACTCCGCTTTAAGCAGCACACTTAAGCTGTGATCATACCAGAGTATAATATTTTTGTTTTCATGCCGACTTAATAATGAAATAAAAATTATACTAACAACAATAAAAATATCCAGACATGCACCTTCAAGAGCTACATGCAATGTTAACATTTAATTGACTAAGTTGCAGTGCAGGAAGGTAAAATACAGCAAAATAAAACATTACAAAACTAAGATCATATATTTTGATCATTCTCACAAGCAATTTCATATTATTATCTTTGTTGAAAGTACCTAAAAAGTAAACAATTTTTTTAAAGCCCTAAAAGCTCTCTGTAAAAATGCTGTGTTATAGCAAGACAGTTTCTAAGAACGAACAGCAAATAGCTATCACTAAATGCTCAAGTTACAACTGCAGTTATAACTGGGATCAAAACCGTGTAGAAGCAGTTATAGATGTAATGCATTCAGATAGCATTATGTAGTCCAACAGAGCTGATGCTTTTGATTTTGTTGGTTTTCTATTTTTGTTGTTGTATAAATTATTGGACTTAAATATTATCTTATATGTTTGCAGCTCTTTGATTTGAAAAAGTGCATTTTCCATACCTTCAAATATAACATCCTGTCAGAGGACTGGTAAATGCAAAACATCACAACTTCTCTAGCCAAAGCAGAAAGTTGTTTAAAAATATTTTGAGATCTTGCTGTGGAAACAACTGAAAATATTTAATAAATATATATGTGGGTGTGTTCTTAAGCAAAAGCATCATATAGTAGTTTACTTTGCTTGACAAGAGAAGAACCTCATGGACTTAAAAATTTGAATTCCATTACAAAATTAAACCTTTCTCAGGAAACCTCTATCTCAATTTTCAGCGCAAAGGTAATTTCTTACTGATAAGTCTTTGAAATGCCTGAAGAGGAAAACACTATGGTCCCCATCTTCAGCAAACTCAGTTGTGACTATTAGTAGTATCAGAGACTTAGAATGTTATTGATGTATTTCTTCACTGTATTTTTTTAATTTAAATTGAATTTACAACAAATCAAGAACAATAATCAGACCTCAAATTAAACATATACTAGTGTGCTGCAAATTCAGTTCAAACTTATTTTCTCATCAAAAAAACAACCAAAACATAATCATTTATTGCATTGGAGCACAAGCCCACCAGATGCTATTACAGTAAAAGCTAGGCATTATTTCCATCTGGCTTTGCGCACACAGGATGTTGTATAAACTACCAGAAGAGCTCTATTTCATTGTAATTAAAATTTAGTGTTACACTTAAGCAATAAGACAACTCCAGGAGATGTGATTATCATGAGATAATGACCTTGGGGTGTTACAAGGCAAGGAAGCAACCAAATGCCTCTAATCCTCCAGGGGGTGTGATTATTTCAGAATAACCACACCCCCTGAGGTTGTGTGATTAGTATCAGAGACAAAGTCTGTACCGAGAATACAAATATGATTTTGCAGGGAAATGTTGGGGGGCTGGTCTCGATAAAGTTGGTAATGAGGAGTGCTGAAACAGCAGTTTCGGATGAGTTGTGTTGTTCACGTGCTAATTCTAAAATGTCTTTAAGAACTCTCTGGACACATATAGAGCTGACAGTGATGTCATACCTGTATAAGTAATCCTCCATAAATGCACAGATCTAATCTTTTCCTCCTATTTTCATTTCATAATTTCCATTTCATAATAGCAATAAACCATGGTAAGCAATGCATTTCTAGGGGATTATTCCACTTCTCAGGTGGCTGAAGTCACTCAACCTTTAGCCTCGTATCTTTCAAGACATCTGAGAAGTGCAATAATTCCCCAGAAATGCATTGCCTGTCATGTCTTACTGCTTAATTACTTTGTACTTACCAAGTAGTTGCTCTTTAAATGAATGCAGAAGCACAGTATGTTTTACAATTATGGTGTGTATAGGAGCAGTATAACACTGTTATGGCAAAACATAAAATAAGTAATTGTTCCAGCAGAAGTACAAACTAAAGCTGCAGTACAAACTATGTTGGGTGTAGAATGTTTTATTATTCTGATAAGTATCTTGTGTATGGTTAAGTAATGGGACATGTTCAGCTTTAATAAGGATGCAAAACAAGACCAGAATGAAAAGATATAACAGATAATGTAAAAGTAAACTCTAATCATAGAGTTTATATTCCTCTTGCTATTGATAGCTTTGGGAATATGTTAACATTTCTGAAACTAGTGAAATCACATTAGTAGTGATTCGAGTAATGAAAAAATTAGTCAAATGGTGAGGTGTATTAACAACAATGGGGAGAGGTCACATATTGCTATTGATCTTCCAGAAAAGAAAGTGCCCCCAAATGGGGCAGGGAAAATAAAAAGCAGTTTTCTCTTCCAGTAAAAGGAAATCCTGGTTTATTTTTTTTTACGAAACCCTTAAAACTGAGATATTTTTCACAGTTGTGAGCAACAGGAAGGGATGCGAATGAAAAACTCCATTTGCACAATTCCTATGAGAACTATTGTTGAAATCATCACAGCTAGCCGCTGTAAGATCTCAGTTAATTTTCCTAGTGGAGTGGTTTCCATCCTTCCTTTCCTATGGCTAAAACAAGGTACTCTGGAAGTAAGCGTTTATCTTAACTGGCGAAAAAAAAAGAAGGCAGGCGAGAGCTGCTCAGACTTCAAAGGCTAGATTTTGTGTGTATGACTATCAACATGAGTTCACAGACTAATCCTGAGCTACAGAAGCTCAGAAATGAAAAATGAAAAAAATTTGGGAGCATGGATAGGCGTATCATGAGTTCAATACGTGTTGAAAAACACATACTTATGACAAAAAACACCTTCCCCTCCTAGTGCTACTAAAAATAATGTTCATCTTTTTAAAGCAAGAGACATATGAACCATACAACAAAATATTCACTTTTGTCTACTGAGTTCAGAGTCCTATCTGTATAGAAGGAGCCACACTCAAAGATTTAGCCAGCCCAGAAATTCTGTTGCAGTATATAGTGCAGTAATTCAAAACCAAGGAAATCACTTGACTGCCAGCTGAACCAATTTACAAAGGTTCTATTCAAGGATACTAAGCTCAAAGACAGCCTTAATTGTCCGGAAATAAAAAAGATAAATTTAGCAGTATAATATTTATTCAAAACTATTTTTGTCTGTGTTGCCTACACCTTGTAAATAAACGGTTATAGAGAATAGATATGTTAATACTGATTGTCTCATTTTAAAGTGTTTCTTTATGCTAATGTAATATATTTCAATAACTATAATGTTTTATTAAAGGAAAAATGTCTGAAACTGAATTTTACTTTGCACTTACCAAATATATCTGAAGCTGAATTTTACTTTACACTTACCAAATATCTGTCTTACATTCCTTCTTTTTGACTTGCTGGCAAAATTGGTACTTGGACCTCCTCTGAGAGAAGTCCCTCCCCTGCAGAGAAGGAGGGCCATCCAAGGCAGCACTGCAAAAACAACTGACTGACAGACATATAGATATAAATACAGTATCTCAAAGTTTCACAGCAATTCTTGCTTCATATGATATTTAAAGAAGCAAATCCCTTTTGAAGAAACAAGCCTGAATTTAGCTAAAATTAAATCTAAAGCCTCTTCATTACCCTGGTAATACATGACTCAAGGAAATCATAGTATATAACACGCAGCTTATGTGAATCTATAGTATGTAACTATGAAACTGAAAGAAAATCTTGACATTTTCCTCCCAAATTAATATTATAGCACTATCTCTGTCCCTTGCAGCATGAAGATTGTCAGGTTCTAACAAGCTCTATCACTTTATGCATCCACTCTGATGCTAGGAACTTATCTATTAAGGCTGAATACTTGTAGTGAGAAATTTTAATACTTTGCCATAGTAGAATTCCCATGCTAGCATCCTAATTTTCTCGATAGTTACTGTCACTGCTACCCTTAATTTAGAGCACAGAATTGGCACAATGGTAAATTATGGTGCTCCTCAAAAGCTTCACCTTCCAACCCCAGCACTGCAATTGTGTCAGAATTTGAAAGAAGAAGAAGAGTTTATTTCTCAGTGAGTGTGATGTCACGTTGAGCAAGAAGGAACACATGAAGTGAAGAGATTTGCAGTGCCAGTGTGCTACTTCAGAGCTCGTCACTCATATCTGAATTTCTGGAGCATTGTTCCTGGCAATTTTTTAAACTTGTCACTTCAAACCTCCTTGAAAACAGCTAATAGAAGTGGTGCACTGAGTTGGCATAATGTTGAATGTCATTTAGGTGTAGATTATATCTGCTTCATCTATTTAGACATCATCTGTTTTTATTCAAAAAAAAAAAAAAAGAAAAAGAGACTGCAAAGAGAAAATACAGCATATAGAAGAGCACAAAGAAGTGATTTTCTTCTTAACTACTAGGAGATTTATTTTGAACTGATCTTACTTGGGTGGTGATAGCTTTTCATGCCTTGGGTAAAGATATGGAGGGTAGGTCAGAGATGAAGTTATGTAAAAACCACAAATTATTTTTCAAAGGCTGAGAGAAAAATTGTCAAAGTACCTCATGAACACTGTTTGATCAGCAAGAACCTCCAGCAGTATTAAAAATCTAGACTGGGGCCATGTATAAATGTAGTCACAGAGGCAAAGAAGCATGATGTATTATCCCAGAGGATGGTATCATTTGTGTGTTCTCTGTGGACCCAAAAGGTCTTGTAACCCTCAGTATGAAAATGTTCAATTAATTAACCTACCTGGTTTCCTCTCAGCTAGAGCCAAGATGATAATATACAGCCTGTGAGTGACACAGACTATATTTAAACAAGGAAATTCAGAAGCAAGTACCCTAGGCTACATTTGGACTGAAACATGCCATCACCTTCCTACTTCTTGGTTCCCAGGAACACAGAAAGGGGATTCATTGCTGTCTCAGATGGAAAAAAAAAAAAAGCCAGGATGAGAGGGCAATCAAGACTCTGACATGCCCAGCAACACATTTCTGCAAAGAGACTAAGACATTGCTATACAGCACTAACCTTTTTTTCTGGCCTGTCAAGGGGCAGAGATGGCTTTTTTTTGTCCACCTGGCAGCCAGGAGCCAAGAGACAGGCAGAGGAACAGGCTAGATGGGCTGCCCATATCAATCAGCATTTACCTACCTTGGTCATCTGGCAAAAACCCTACATTCCAGCCCAGTTTACACACCAGAGAGGGAGCCGGAGAAAGTAGGAGAGCAGTGTCTCTAGGGTATTGCAAGAGAGAAGAAGGTGACAAGCATTGAAGTGAAAGAAGGCTGAACTATACCTTGTTGGCATGGGGGCACTCAGGGTACTAAGACAAGAGAGAGTTAGAAGTTTAGAGGGAATCAGGGAATGTAAGAGCAAGGGAACCACCAGGCTGAGCAGCAGGTGTAGAGGGAATGGGTAAATGGAACCCTTTAATGGCTCAATTAAAAGATGTGCTGCTGCTACGATTAATATCTTTTTAACACTTGTGATGTGAATTTTGGAGCAAACAATGAACTTTGTCTGGAGAGAAAAGTATTCTTTCTAGGAAAGTTGCTGTACTATCTTTCTAAGCAGAGGAAGTAATTTCTTATCTTTTCCATCCAAATGCTGAATGGAACTACCTCAGATCAAAGGCATTATTTGGATGAGGAATGGTACAGTCAAATCAAAAAAACTGAGACCTCTAAGGCAACAGATAAATCTGAGGGAAAAGCTGAGTCAAACTAATGCTGAAGTATTCATGGAAGATAAATAATCGGAGAATAAAAGCTGTACCTTGAGCAATTTGTTACAATGTGGTAATTTGTACACCCCAGAATTCCCCTACTGCAAACTGGAGTGTCCTTCATCTCACTTGTGAGGCTTCTTCTTACAGTAATTTTATTTAACTGTTCCCAGGTAAATTCAGTTCTGTGTAAGGAATACACTGCAGAAAACTATCTTGTTGCATTGTAAAATAAGTATACCTGTCCAAAAAATACAAAGGATGGTATTTTTTGTTTTCTTAATGGTAGACAGCAAAAAGAATTTGCTAAAATATTTTGTATATAAGAGTAAAAACCTATTATCATTCTGGATGCCTCCAACCCAGTGGAATTCATGTTTTATAAATGAAATGTTAGATCTTATTTCTTTATTGACTGGCAAAAGCCAGGTAAAATCCCAGAAGAATACCTACAGTACATCTTTTCTGACATGGGGCAATTGGCTGTTTCATTACAGGGAAATCAAACCAGATGTAACTTGATTCTTTATTACCTTCTTGTAGGGCAGAAATGGATCAATCTTTGGAAACCAGCGTGGATGATAATTTAGATGATAACTTGAAGAAAGCATATTTTAGTGTGCAAGGTTAGACAAAATCATGAAACTTTTCTTTAAAACATTTAAAACCTAGTGAAAGCCACTGCTGCATAATTCCAAGCATTTAAAATTTAAGGACACTTCCTCAATGCCTGCAAAATAATTTTTTACAAAATTTTATTTCATTATTAATTTTAAAGCACTTTATGGTGTGAGGGCTGGAAAATATTTGGTGTTGTATACATGGCTGTTATCTGGTGGGTAAATTCACATGCTTTTCATCCATGTTAGCTAAAAACGACAATACATCCCCAGATCACCTCATTTAGGGTGACTGCTTCTCATCTCTCTCTAGTTGACAAATCTAAACGGCTCACACAAGTTCCATCTGTCGTCACTCAAGAGCAATAGGATTTCCAGATGGTGATTCATGTATTCTAGATGTGTTTCTAAGGATGGAATGAAACTTGCTTTGGAGACCTTCCTTTCCCCTAATCCTTCATAAGGTAGATTTACCGCAGCTTATAATTAAGCTTGAAAATCAGTCTGTAACTTGAAACAGTTAAATTAAGTGAGAAGTATCCCAGCTTTACTGATTTGTTTTTAATTACCTAACTATATAAAGAAATTACATGGCGAAAAGAAGTGACATTTGCTAAGCGCTGCCTGATAAAACACTCAGCAGTATACGTGTAAAATGTGATATATCAACAGTTAGATTAGGTACATAAGCTTAATTGTTATTAAAATGTGATAAACTTTGATAAAAGGAATCTCAAGAAGTTCAACAAAGAGAAATACAAAGTCTGGCACCGGGGAGGAATAGCACCATGCACAAGTACTAACTGGCTACCAGCTAGAAAGCAGCTTGACAGAGAAGGATCCGGAGGTCCTGGTGGACTCAAGTTGACTATTATGCCCTCACATCAAGGACATCTTGGTGCTGCATTAGGAAGAACAGTGCCAGCAGGTTAAGGCAGGTGATTATTTCTTTCAGTTCAGCCCTGGTGAGAGCCCAGTTCTGGGCTCTCCAATATAAGACAGACATGAACTTAATAGAGCAAGCCCAACAAAGGCCCACAAAGATAATTAAGGGATTGGAGAATCTGACATACATGGAGAGGCTGAGAGAACTGGAACTGTTCAGCCTGGAGAAGAGAAGGCTCAGGAGGGATCTTATCAGTGTGCGTAATAGATACTTGATGGGGGTGAGTAAAGAAGAAGGAGGGAGTCTCTTCTCAATGGTATCCAGTGAAAGGA
This sequence comes from Tringa tobata, assembly GCA_033628505.1. Lineage (NCBI taxonomy): Eukaryota > Metazoa > Chordata > Aves > Charadriiformes > Scolopacidae > Tringa > Tringa tobata. Next base: position 25,341,949 of record JAHREE010000279.1, on the reverse strand, counting down.
CAAGAGGCAATGAACACAAACTGAAACATAGGAAATTCCACTCAAACATAAGAAGAAAACATTTTTCCTGTGGGAATAGTCAAACACTGGAGGTGGCTGCCCAGAGAGGCTCTGCAGTCTCCATCTTTGGAGATACTGAAAAACTGACTGGACACAGCTCTGAGCAACCTGCTCTAGCTGACCCTGCTTGACCAGCAAGGTTGGACTAGACCATCTCCAGAGGTACCTTCTAACCCCAGCCTTTCTCTGATTCAGTGTTAAAAAACCTGAAGGTATTCATTCTCTTCACTGACCCCCAAAGATGTGAAATAGTACCAAGTCATAGCAAAAATGAGAAAGGAACAGTGTGCCTCATTGAGTGACCTGGTCTCTATACGTGATAACCCAGGTGAAAGCACAGTCAGTGAACTTAAATAGAACCATTATTAAATATATATCTTACACATTATTGTCAGAGCTCTTATTGTGCCTCAAACCGTAAGGGAATAAAGATGGGATCAGTTAGATGAGCCTCTTCTGCAAGGGATTTGGCAATCGCTCACTAAATAAAGTTATTAACAAATACCAAATGCTACAAAGCATAGGCTTTGTAACTCAGTCATGCTAATGAAAGATACTTAGCCTGAACTGGAAAATGTCATTAAGTACAGGACAGGAAGGAGTCAGAAATTCATCTAGTCTTTCCTTTTCCTCTAAGGTCAAGACCATACGTACTAGAAGTCTATTTAATTTATTCTTGAAAATATCCAGGTAAGGGGATTCCAGAGCACCTGTGTGTTATCTGTTCCACATAGTTTCACTATACTTATGGCTGGAAAGCTTTTTCCTAATATATATCTTCACCTGGTCAATAAGCAAGGAAAGCTGATCTTCTTTACAGTAGTCTTATATATTGGCAAATTATTACGATAGACATAACCACTCAGTAGTCTTTTTCTCTGTCTTCAAACAAACAGACACCCAAAACACCCAACCATTTTCCCTATGCAATATTTTTCCCTAGAACTGTCCTCAGGCAATCTTCCGGCAGTCTGTGATATCTGAGACGTCCTGCATATATGACTTATATATAACAACAAGAAGGGGAGACAATGGAGAAATGACTGCTGTGCCCTAGAAAAAGCCATAGATTCACTGGAATGCAATCTTAAGGACAGTATAAGCATAAGGTAATTGAAGAATGAGGGAAGAACAAATTTTACTGAAAGTTGTGGCAATTTTCAGGTAGACTTTAACGGGCATCTTGGCACATGACAGCAAATGCAAGATCTAAAAACTGTCACAGTACTAAACCTTTCCTAGCTGTGGTGGATTAGGGTCTTTACTATACCTTTTCTAATAGCTAAAGGTCATCTAAGATTTATGCCTGCCTAAATATGAAGTTTTCTTATCCTGGGCTGCTAAAACTAGCAGTAGCTAATATAACCAGGCCCTGTACATCTGATCATTTTCAGTTCGTTTAGCAGAAGTGATGAAGCCCATTGAAAATGAGCAAAACCAAAAAAAGAATGATATGTAGCATTAGAAGCAACAGTGGACTTCAATATTGAAACCTGAATTTTGCAATAAAGCTCTTAACAGGTAGCTTCTTCAAGCTTTTATAAATTGAAAATTTTCATTTTAAAAGTAGGATGTAGGCATGACTTCTACATCTAAATAGTACACAACTGAATACTTTGCTTAAAAAAATTCAGGTGTTTCCAGTATCTTTTTTCAACAAATCACAATAAAAATGAAGTCAGCATTTTGCTAATTGTTGCAAACTGCACACAGAGTATAGTTATTTCTCTATGATATTTTCTAGGACCAGCAATCTCATATTCTCTCTGTCAGCATGAAACCCCTTGATGTGATATTGAATTAAGACCTACCTTTTGACAGCCATCTTCATGTAATATTCAAACCCTATTCACCATCACAGGTACAGTACAAGTCTGGGATCTTTGCTTGAAGAAGATGGAGAAGTTGATTCATCCCTTTGTCATGTCTAGGTTGGGCTACTGCAATTTATTATTTTAGCTAAGTCAAGCTAAAATGCCTGCTTCAGCATCTCCAATTTTGTCAAAACATCAATTGCTACAAATCTACCCCAACTCAATATTGTTTATCAACCTACTTCTTTAAGTGTTTCCATTTACTTCTAGTAAAAGATGACATTTATTTTAAAGGAAAGCTTTCAGCTGGAGAACCATACTAGTCTTGCTAATTTGCGCGTTTATTTAATAGACTAAATTTTGAAAGGGGCTTTAAAGTATGTAGGCATAAGCATTCACACATGTAAGTAATAGAGTTTATGCTTGCAAAGCCCATTTTGACAAAAGGGATTTGCTTCAGAAAATTCTATCCCGTGTGTAGGTAAGTGCTAGATTCATCACATGCATGCAGAGACGACAATGTTTTTAAAATATATGAACAAATTCTTCCATAAAGAAAAAGTTTTGTGTACATCCACGAGTAAGGCCTTTCAGGATTTGGCCTAGAGTCAAAGTGGATTTTCTGCTGGAGGCACAACTGTTAAAGCAGCGATTTCAGGACAATGCTATCACAGGTGAGTTCCTGTTTTAGTGGTTTTGAGGGAAACAATCTGGTAGTTTGTATCACTATCTCTTTATTGTTTTTATTCCTCATAACCTTACTTAGTATAAATAGCTAAAAGCAGAAGTGGAAATGGTACTAATCTAAACCAATTTTCTGCATGAAAACTGTAGATTTCTTCTCCTTATTTGTGCATATAACCTAACAAAGTATTATTGAAGTAGGTTGTTTCTTTTAGAAAGACATCTGACATTGATAAAAGGACTCCAAGTGATGGGGAATTTACCATATTCTTCACTAATCCGTTGCAAAGCTGATTGCCCTCACTGTTATAAATGTGTATCTTGCATCTACTCTTTCAACTGAAATCCCCTGTGACTGCACGTTGGTTCAAGTAAGATGCCATGACTTGTGTAAGAGCTTAATACATCAATGACTGTTCCAAGTGCTGACAATACAAAATGAGTGAGCTTTCCCCAACTATCAGATCAGATACAATAATCTTGTTACAGAACATTTATGCTTAAATTTAAATTTATAAAGCATTGCACAGGATTTTAACCATGCTATTTCACTGACCATAATGGAAATTGGCTGACTGCATGCCCTACAAGCTGCTGATAAAATTTATGTATAGACACTAAGGGCAAGATATATGAAATGAATTGGGTGCTGCTGTGCTGGGATTTGTAATGCCTAAACTTTTAAGCTGCTTGACTTCCTTTCCGCTATCAAGATCCTGGATTAGATGGCCAACACTCAGTGGGAATAACAGTATAAATCAGTGGAAGCACATAGCTGCCTCACAGCAGCCAGCAAGTTCTGTAGGAAGCCTCTTTACTCTAGCCACTATAAAGCTTTAGCTATTGCTAAAGAGGAAACATATATTGAATTACATTTCTGGCTGTGGTTTAGCAGCTTACTCTGAAGGCACTGAAGATGCCTTCTGTACTTGAAAATCATGTGTCCAAGAGGTAGAGGTACTTATTCCCTTCTCTGTGAGGGGACAAGGCAGAAGAAATACTTCAAGAGAAGGCAGTAAGGCTGATAGCTGTTTTACACAAAGGCTCCTAAGTTAAACTTCCTTTCCAGCATGTGTGAAATAGGCAGTAAGTTGCTTCCTCTGCCTGAAATAATTATATTCCCCACCACCCAAAAGATCAATCTAAGCACAGCAGACATCATCAAACTCTTCTGAATTGCACTGTAAAGTTGTGTATGGCCACCATCCTCAAAATTCATTCCCTAAACCAGGTCCCCAGCATGGTGTTCCTGGCATCACCATTCTTTAACCCTCCACCCCCAAATACAGATTTTAATCCTAAATGTCACATGCCCCTTGCCTTTTCACAGAATCACTATGCACTTGAGGTTGGAAGTGACCTCTGGAAGCTCTCTGGTCCAACTCATCTGCTCAAGCACAGCCACCTGGGGCTGGTTGCCCAGGACTGTGTCTAGACAGCTTTTGAGTATCTTCAAGGAGGGACACCTCCACAGCCTCTCTGGGCAGTTTGTGCCAGTGGTCCGTCACCCTCACAGTAAAAAATGGTTCCCTGTTGTTGAAACGGAACCTTCTGTATTTCAGATTGTGCTTCTGGTCCTGTCACTGGGCACCACTGAAAAGACCCTGGCTCCCTCCAATTTGTACCCTCCCTCCATTTATGTATACCCATGGATAAGATTCCCAAGCCTTCTCTTCTCCAGGCTGAACAGTCCCAGCTCTCTCAGTCTTTCCTCACAGGACAGACGCCTCACTCCCATGACCATCTTCATGTCCCTTTGCTGGACTCTTTCCAGTGTGTCTTGTACTGAGGAGCCCAGAACTGGACACAGTACTGCAGGAGTAGCCTCACCTGTGCTGACTAGAGGGGAAGGATCACCTCCCTTGACCTGCTGGCACCATCCTAATGCAATCCAAGATACCATTCACCTCCTTTGTGGCAAGGGCATATTGCTACTTTGTGTTCAGCTTAGCGTCCACCAGGAGCCCCAGGTCCTTTTCTGCAAAGCTGCTTTCCAGGCAGGCGGTCCCAGTATATATTGGTGCATTTCCACCCTGTTGTTTCCATACTTTCTATTTCTCAAACTCCTGTATCATGAACAAAAAAGATGTGTTGGGTTCTTTGGTCATGGTTGCTTGAATCCTTACTTCTGAAGTGTATGGGTTACTGTTTCAGGAAGCAACTCCAGTACCACAACGCCTCAGGGCTAGGACCTCATGTTCTGATGAGGTGAGGGGAAGTGTGGAAAAGAACTGGGATGGGGTAAGGAGAGAAATAAAAGGATCTAGCACATACGGCTGGATTGTTGTACAGGGAGACGCACTTTGCGTAATATGTCACTAGGACTACAAGTCATTTCATGCTCATATGTAAAAGACCTCACCACTAAGCACAACAGTTCTTTTCAGTTTTATCTCCTTCATTTACTGACTAATTTAATGCCAGATTATTCTATATAAAAGCCTTTTCAAAGTATACTTCAAGAGTTATTTATATACTTCATAGTAAATTGATTTTGTCTTAAAAAATCAAACATTCCTGAAGTATTTATCACAGTAGAGATCAAAAACTATGTTTACTCCTTTCACTACAGTTGCCACTCACAAAGAGAACAACCACTTCAAGAAAAGCCCATGATCTGTACCCAAATGCATAGTATAAACACGGGAGTCTACCAGGATATTTCAAGATCTGAATCACACAGAGGTAAACAGTTACAGTCCTGAGACAGACAAATTTTTGAGTCCCTTGTCCCATGCCCCTAGTGTCTTGTTTAGCATTGCAGACACAGTAAAAGTGTAATCTAGTTAGGAGGAGCCAAAGCAAAAGTTGGGAGACCTATGTCCTATTTCAAATTCTATCATTTCTTTCCAAATGGGCAAATCTCAAAACATGTTTGTCTCAGAATTAGAATTATGTATATCTATTTTTATTAATTAAAGAGATGTTACATGGTTAATAATTTACAAATTACAAATATTGTTGGTATTAGCAGGAAAGCAAGACATAACCTGACTGCATGATTTACATGTTGTGATAATCCTTTGAATGACTTCATTGTACTGGGCATTTAACAAAGCAGCATTCACAGTGCACTACAACATACATGGCTATTTTTTATGACTTGCTTGCATTAACTAAAAACTACATATCTGATATAACGCTAATCTAAAATAGCACAGATGTGCTCTTGCAACATGAGTTGCAAGATGTTCTGTTAGATCCTCGGCTGGAGCCTTAGAAGTTTGTACACAAATCTCATCGTCACCTATATGCTGTTATATGCAGAAACTTATGTTGTCCTTTCTGTTTTGCATCTAAGAAGAAAGGTTGAAATATGTTAACTTTTCTTGCTCTCATTATGTCTGGAATGTGACATTCACCCATTCAATTAATGTTTATCTCTAGTTAACATTACCAATTCTTTTACCATGTTTAACACAGAAAAGCCCTTCCTGTTGTTCACTCAAGATGTTGCCATGTGCTGATGACAGAGAAATACCTTCTGAGGTATGTGGATTCCAGAATGGTTGCATTTCTTTTTGCAGAGTCCTGAGATTCTCAAAAGTCCTCATGGGACATGGCAAAGGCAAAATTAAAGATTCCTGAAGTAATTCTGTAGAAGTACACAAGAAACATATATGTGTAAATCATGTAGACTTTGCTTTGGAGCATCAATCTCTAACGTATCTGGGGGATGGAGGGACCTCAAACAGCACCTACAAAACCTATTACTCAGCTTAGCTTTATATTAATACATTACATACCAGCTGAGAGAACTCTTTTTTCCTGTTTTTTAGTAATCTAACAAAGCATTTTTGTGTCTTTCAGCATTTAACATTCAATTTGTTAAATGTCACTGAAGAAAAATAAAATGAAAAAGACATCAGTTAATAATGTACTCTTTAATGTTTCATCGTCCCATGACTCTGTGTTTCGCCATGTTGACCTAATTTGCCATGACAGGAACACGGTCCTTGTTTCAGAATATTCCAAGTGTAGAAATGACTAAATCTTAGAATTGTATGCTACCTCAGCAAACAGAACCAGCTTTATTGACATTAACTGTTTGTAGTAAAGATATATTGTTAAGGAGACAGAACTATACTAAGTGAAACATGATTTGTTTAGGTACCTAATGTTTTGCCCCAGTCAGAAGCTGATTATTCCTTATATGGCACTTGATACTCTTCTTACATCAGACCTCAATGTAGTTGTAGTATTTTGCCAGATTAGGCAAAATTGAGCTGTAAATCCAAATTTTGTTAGGACTGTCTGATACTCTAAACTAATCTCACAATATAAGACCTTCAACTATAATAGGACAAGTAAACTAGGAAGTTAAAATAATAATACAGCTTTCGTCAATTGGTCATGTGTTTAAATCCATCTATATCTGTTATCAGTGAAAATCCTTATGCGTTGACAGCAGTGGCTATTGCAGAAGTTTTGGACGTGGTGGACAGAAGTTTACATCACAAAACCATAAGTGGTCTAATGCTATAACATTTAAAGATCTTAAGTGAAAAGATGAGAACTGAAAAGCTGATAAAATTAAGCTTCTCTTTCACCTTCAAGACAGCCAACTCAAACCAAGATTGAGGCATTCTGGCATTATTGTAAGAAATATTTCTATATTTAATTACCCTTCAAATACAAAAGGGCCTATAGCAGTCATTACTATTAGGTGCCAACTCACAAATGCAAGAATTCAGGAAACTGGAAGAGAAGGATAAGCAAAGTGGTGAAGATTTAGGTTAGGTGTCAGATTGGAACATTCTTTTGAAATTATTGCAAAATATTTGCTGGCAGAAAGAATAGTAAATCTGTTCAACTACATTTATTAAGAGTATTCTCTATGCATTATTTATTTACAAATAATCACCTTCCAGATATTTAAGTATTAGAGAGACTGTGTTTTTCCCTAGAAACTTAATTAATTTACCTATCCCAGTATAGCCCATTTATCCAATTTATCTTCTTTTTTATTCTACAAGCTACCCGTAATTTGAGCTGTCACATTAATATATAGTGATTCCAGTGCACTTAATCAGGACAACTCTAAAATGAAAAAATGGAAGGAAATGCATAAACATTTACAAGGTCATCTGCCAGCATATCATTTCATGAGTGAAAGTATCCTCTGAGGCACTCTTTAACTTTAAAAGACAAGGTCAACATGAGTATATATTTTTTGTTTATACCTAGATACATGGGTTTCATATGTACTGCTTAGCATCTACGATTCCTATGAGATAATTATATTGAAAATTAATAGCTCCAAATACAGCACCACATAAAGAGGAAACTCAGATAAACATTTGATCTTTCATGTTTGCAATCAGTTTTACATGTTCCTCCCTTATGATCCCAAATTAGATTTGGCAGTTTCCACTGCTTACTGTGTACTTTCACTTTTGAACAATTTATTCAGAACAATCATAGAATCATAGAATCGTTTAGGTTGGAAGAGACCTTTAAGATTATCTGTTAACCTAGCACTGACATGCCCATCATTAAACCATGTTCCTAAGCACTATATCTACATGTCTTTTAAATAACTTGTGGCATAGAGATTCCAGCACTTCCCTGGGCAGCCTGTTCCAATGCTTGACAACCCTTTTAGTAAAGAAATTTTTCCTAATATCCAATCTAAATCTCCCCTGCCATTGAGGCCATTGAGGCCATTTCTTCTTGTCCTGTCACTTGTTGCTTGGGAGAAGAGACCAACACCCACCTTCCTACAACCTCCTTTCAGGTAGTTGTAGAGAGCGAGAAGGTCTCCCCTCAGCCTCCTTTTCTCCAGGCTAAACAATCCCAGTTTGATCAACTGGTCTTCATAAGACTTGTGCTCTAGGCCCTTCAACAACCTTGTTGCTCTTGTTTAGACATGTCCAGCACCTCAAAATGTTTCTTGTAGTGAGGGACCAAAAATGAACACAGTATTTGAGGTGCAGCCTCACTAGTGCCAAGAACAGGTGGGCAAGCACTTCCCTAGACCAGCTGGCCATACTGTTCCTGCTACAGACCTGTTGCTTTTGACCTTCTTGGCTGCCAGGGCACACTGCTGGCTCAAATTCAGCTGGCAGTCAACCAACACCCTCAGGCCCCCAGTGACTGAGCAGATTTCCAGTCACTCTTCCCAAGCCTGCAGCATTGCATGGGGTTGTTGAGACCTAAAGTGTGGGACTCGGCACTTTGCCTTTTTGAACCTGGATTAATTCTCATTACCCATGTTCTCAGAAGCTTGGAAATTACTGCAGATACACTTTCTGCAATGTTAGTTTTCCTTCTGGTGCACATCTATGATGGAACTTAAGAGGAGTTTGGGCTGGGGATGTTTCCTGAGCTGCTGATGTTCCAGAAACCTTTAACAGCAAAGAATGTTTCCTGATGTGACATAAAATAAATTGACTAAGAGTGGAAACATAGGCTTTTGTTGTGGTTTAGGCTTGACTGGCCACTGAAACAAATGACAGATGCTCTCCCCAACCTCTCCCTTCAGGGACAGTCAGGAGTCAGGAATGTATGGATTGGGATCAGATGCCTTCTCCCATCTGAGTACTGACAGACTCTCATGTTTGTACCGGGACCACATGACCGATATGTGCCTCTTTTCCTTGCCTTTGCTGGAATACATTCATAGAAACATAGAATCATAGAATGGTCCAGGCCGGAAGGGACCTCCAAAGGTCATCTAGTTTGACCTTCCTACAGTCAGCAGGGGTATCCCCAACAAGATGAGTTTGCCCAGGGCCTCGTCGAGCCTCATTTGATTATCTCCAGGGATGGGGCCTCAACCACCTCCCTGGGCAACCTGTTCCAGTGCTCCACCACCCTCATAGTAAAGAACTTTCTCCTAATAACCAATCTAAATCTGCTCTTCTCCAACTTAAAGCCATTGTCCGTCATCCTGTCACTGCAGGCCTCTGTAAACAGAATCTCCCCAGCCATCCTGTAGGCCCCCCTCAGGTACTGGAAGGCCGCTATTAGGTCTCCCCGGAGCCTTCTCTTCTCCAGGCTGAACAACCCCAGCTCCCTCAGCCTGTCCTCGTAGCAGAGGGACTCCATCACCCTGATCATTTTTGTGGCCCTCCTCTGGACCTGCTCCATCAGGTCCATGTCCTTCCTATACTGAGGGCTCCAGAGCTGCACACAGTACTCCAGGTTCGCTCCAGAGCAGAGCGAAGTGGTAGAATCACCCCTCTGGATCTGCTAGCAACACTTCTTTTGATACATCCCAGGATGTGATTGCCTTCTGGGCTGCAAGTGCACATTGCCTGCTCATGTCCAGCTTTTCACCCATCAGCACCCCCAAGTCCCTTTCCTCAGGGCACATTGTATGGAGCGTCTGCAGTTCTTAGCATTTCTTCCTATGTCAAACATCTATCTAGCCAGCCTCAGTATCTGGATGAGTCCCTACGTTTCCCTTCCCCTTTCCCTTCCCCTCCCTTGTGTCATGCAAGGATTGCCTGTTCTTTCTCCCAGGAGCTTTGTCTTTTCTCATAGGGAACCTGAGGAGACACCTGCACCCAAGAAGAGGTCTTGAGAAGGCAAGAATCCAGTATGTTACTACTTTCTCCTAGCTGGGAAAGCAAATCACTACTTTATTGCCCATCACAGGGGGGCTCTGCTCAAGATTTCAATGCTCTTGTTAGGCTTCTGATCTCTTCTACCTTCCCATTCGCCCTGTGCTCAGCTGTTGAGTGACAAGAAGGTCCAGACCCCAAGGTCCTCACCTTGCTTGTCCGAGAATTGAACACTCTTATAATTTCATGATCACTATGCCCCAGATGGCCTCCAACTGCCACATCCCCCACAAGTCCTTCTCTGTTTACAAACAGCAGGGCTCCTTCCCTAGTTGGCTCCCTCATCAGCTCTGTCAGGAAGTTACCCCCAACACAGGCCAGGAACCTTCTAGACTGTTCCCTCATTTTGTGAGGAACAAAGTTGGTGTCAACACCGCAGTTAGGGTAAAAGCAAAGACGGAGTTCTGTGGACACTCTGTCTCTGGACACTGTCATGAGGGCACATCCTCTTTCTCCTCGTCCCGTAGCAGGGGAGAGCCTTTCCACTTGGACCCCTGCTGTGGCTGGAGGAAACATGCCCTTCTCATCCTCATGGCAGTGGCACAGGGAGACCTGCAGAAAGAGGGTGGGAATGACTGAGGATGGCATGGGTACGAGCACAAAGCATCGTGGGACACATCCACACATCCTCATTACCAAAAGCAGCCTGGTAAAGCTGAAAGCCTGAAAGGAGGTTATAGAGAGATGGTGGGTGTTGATCTCTTCTCCCAGGTAACTGGGAGGACAAGAGGACAAGAGCCATAGGACAAGAGGAAATGGACTCAAGCTACACCAGGGCAGGTTTAGATTGGATATCAGGAAAATTTTTTCATCAAAAAGGATATCAAACATTGGAACAGGCTGCCCAGGGAAGCGGTGGAATCGCCATGCCTGGGGGTATTTAAAAGACAGGTAGGGGTGGTGCTTAAGGACACGGTTTAGCAGTGATTTGGGCAGTGTTAGGTTGATGGACTACATGATCTTAAAGGTTCCTTCAACCTAGATGATTCCATGAGTCTATAGAGCTGCTGGAAAGCAGCTCCCTGGTATGAGGGAGACATGGGCACACTGGGGAGAACCCTCTGGAACCCCTCGCCCGCCCACCCCCCAGTGCGACTGTTGGCATCACAATGTTGGAACTGACGCTGGCCCACAAAAGGCCCCGGTGCCTGCAGGGACGTTGCTGTGCCAGCGCAGAGCGTCACTGGGGAGAGCCCAGCTCTTGCCCTGTGTGCTTGTGGCATCGCGTGTTAGTAGTGAGACCCCTTGGTAGCCTCCCGTGGGCCGACTGGGAACTCTCCTGAGCCCCACAGCCGTGTCCCACGTGAGGCTTCCCTTGATCTCGTGAGGATGGGACAGGTGAACTGCTGCCACGGCTCCAGGTGAGCTCCCCCCATGGCTCGGGGACACGCCGGCACAGCCGGGCCCCGCAGCAGCCGCCTTGCTCATGCCCGACGCCCTCTGCTCCACAGGGACCACCCTGAGCCCGGGCAGCAGTGCCTGCTCCTGCCGGCATCACCCGAGCTGCGGGAACACCAGCACGTGCGGGTGACCCAGGGCCGGCGGACGAAGAAGAGGGACCTCCTCCTCTTCAGGGACTCCCTGGTCATCGCCAAGGCCAAGTAAGACTCGCGGAGCCCGGCCGCCTTTCCTCCCAAGCCCTGGCCCCGGCCCCAGGGCAGGGACACCCCAGGAGCTGCCCCAGGCCCCCGGCACCCTGAGGCTGGATGCACCCATGGCCGTGCCCGTGGCAGGCAGAGGGTCGAGGGGAGCCACCGGGCTCGGCCACCTCCGGGTCACTCCCTGCGGGTCCTCTTTGCAGACGTGACAGCGCCCCACGCCCAGAGCTTTGCCTGGCCCTGGCCCTGCTGCAGGTGTTCTGCAGCGGGAAGGGGGCGGCCAGCGATGGTGCCAAGGAGGAGGAAGGCAAGGAGGCCAAGTCCCTTGTCTTTGTCTGGCCCTGGGGATCCTGCATCGTGACCTTCTGGTGAGTCTCAGTGCCTCCTCCCACAGCAGGGCCGGGCAGCACCTCTGTCCTGCCCCACGGTGCTCTCTCCTGCCCCATGCCCGTCCCCACGGGGCAGGGCTGTGCCGCAGCCCCCCTCTGCCCGCAGGCTGGGGAGCAGCGGGCACTCAGGGCCTTTCTCTGCTCTTTCTGCAGCTCTCGGGTGGTGAAGGAGCTCTGGCTCAGCGCC
>JAHREE010000279.1:25263738-25324649 GCA_033628505.1 Tringa tobata | reverse complement strand
CCCTCCTTCCCAAACAACGCCTCTCCCTTGCTTTCAGTGGTGGGGGGACAGCACGGAGAGGGTCTGGGAGCGATTGCCTGGCGCTTCTCCTTCACGCCTCTTTGCTCTCTTTTCCTTGGCAGCAGGGGGGAGTCGCTGGAGGATGTATCTGCCCTGGCCATTTTCACGGCGAGGGACCTCGGCTGCTGCAGAGGTGACCAGGCCATCGGGCTCTGGCAGCAGCGGGGTTCTCTTTGGCCGGCCCCTGGCAGATCTCTGCAGCCAGGACGGGACACTGCCCCAGCCCATCCAGGTAAGCTTGCCTGGCCATCCCTCTGGCTCCTCCAGAGAGGCAGTGGCCTAAGCAGAGGGGACCCCACGTGGGGCTTGGGGACAAAGCAGGCTCCTCCCCATGTCACCCACCCCTCCATCCTCCCCAGTGAGAGCTGTGGAGGTGTCCACGCTTGCTCCTGCCCCTAAGGCAGGTTCACCTGCCCCAAAGCCTGTCTTCAGCCCAACAACTCTCATCCCCTATGCCCTGCAGGACCTGCTGGCCCTCCTGCAGGAGCATGGGCCATCCTCGGAGGGGATCTTCCGGCTGGCAGCTGGCGAGCGCGCCTCCCGAGAGCTCAGGGAGGCCCTGGACAGCGGAGCAGAGGTCCACCTCGAAAGCCAGCCTCCACATCTGCTGGCCGTCGTCTTGAAGGTGAGCCCTGCTGACCTGGGGCCCAGCAGCTCCTGGCTCTCTCGGTTCCGATGGGCACCCACGAGAGCAGGAGCTGAAACCCCACCGCCTGCTCCTGAGCCAGAGTGCCAGGGATGCTGCCTGTGCTCCCGGTGGGAGTGCCCAAAGCCTCACCACAGCCCTTGGCATTGCAGGACTTCCTCCGCAAGATCCCCTCCAAGCTCCTGCGCTCAGAGCTCTTTGAGCAGTGGATGGGCACCCTGCAGATGACCAGCAGGCAGGAGAAGGTGGCGGCACTGAAAGAGTAAGTGTGGCCAGCAGCCTGCCTGCTGCGCAGGGACTGGCAGAGGCCGGGACGTGCCTGCAAAGCGACAGCCTCCTTGAAAAAGCCGTGTTCTCTGCCAGCCATCTCTGGCTGCTGTGGGGCTGGGGTTTGGGAGAAAGTGGCACAGAAAAGCATTTCTCTTCTGGAGGGCTTCCCACAGGCATTGGGAGGTTTCTGCATAAAGGGACACTTGCCAGAAGGGCAGGGAGGGAGGGAGGGAGGTGGCCGTACCTCAGCAAAGGCAGTCCCACTGCTGCAGATGGTCCCTGGCATGTCCAGGGAGCCTTCCCTCGGGTGGGTTTGGATGAGATCAGCCTGGGCTACCTGTGTCCACAGCATCTACTTCATCAATGTTTTGTGCCTGTTCCCTCAGGGTGACCAGCAAGTTGCCCAAAGCCAACTTCCTCCTCCTCAAGCAGTTGCTGTCCGTGCTTCACAACATCAGCAGAAGCGTGGCCACCAGCAAGATGACAGCCCACAACCTGGCCATCTGCGTGGGGCCAAACCTCCTGAGCCCCCCGGAGGAGCACACGCTCCCCCTGGACGCACTGGCGCAGGTGACACAGAAGGTACGCCGTGTTGACCAGCTGCCTACAGCCTTCTGGGCCCAGCCCAGCTTTGCTGCTCAGAGGGACCTGGCTGCCTCCTCTCTTCAGCAAACGCTGGTGGACGGGAAGAGCTGCCGGGAAGAGCAGCCCTGTGCAGAGCTGCAGCTTTCTGCGCAGAAGCAAGGGTGTGGAGTGGGAGAGGCTGCTTGACCCGTTTTGAGCCACCTAGGGGGAAACCAATGGTTTGCTGTCTGCAGGTGACCCAGCTGGTGGAACTCCTCATTGAGAACCACGGGGAGCTCTTTGAGGAGGAGGAGGTGGCTGACCTTGCCGGGGCATCTGGTGAAGAATTGCCAGCACCTCAGGTGGAAGCGGAAACAGCAGAGGTATGTCAGAGCCACAAACAGCATGAGAACAGAAGCCTCCCCCCTCAGAAGGTGGGACTAGTGTTGCAAAGACAAGCAAGGTCATTCAGCAGCCTGCAGCTCTGGAAGGCTGATGCAGGTTGGCCATCGCACTTTGTGCAGTGATCCCAACAGAAGTGGCTCAGCTGAGCTGAGGAAACCCATCCAAGGGATCTGCCTTTCAGAGCTGAGGGAGCAATCGGGCAGGTAGGTCCTTGCCACCTGTTAACGGCCACATTTCCATTGCAGGAGCCTCCAGTCGCTCCAGAAAGCAAATGCCTGCAGAGCTCATCGCAGGAGAAAAGGTAAAGCGAGCCAGCTTTGGTTAAGAGCAGAATTGGTTCAAGTTTCTCATGGTTTTACCCATCTAACAATACTCTTGAATGGAAAGGTTGCCAGGCTCTTCCCATGAAATCAGAAAGAGAAAAGCAAGTGGTGAAGAGGGGAGTGACTGGCAACCCGAGAGGAAGAGAAGAAAGTTGGAGGGAGAGCTCTCAGGGATGGGCAACTGAGGCCATCCAAGCAGGAAAGAAGAACGAGGAGCCCAGGTGTGTTTAACAGAGTCTGCTGTCCGTCTTCCAAAGCTCTGAATGTTCTGCTCTGAGTAGCTGAAATATGTCCGAGGTGCACAGGGGTAGCCCCAGAGGGGAAGCACGCACCTGCCCTTGGGAGAACCTATACGTCGGGAGGAACATACCACTCCAGCCTCAGCAGTTTTATTTTCACACTTGTTGAAGCTCTGTTTGTGCAAGGCTGAGCTGATCCCTCAGCAAGGTCACAAGACTCGCAATTTGGAATTCTTTGTCCCACTACCTACAGAAAGAGGCAAAGTCCCACTTTTCTGCTCACGTCAGCTGGCAATCCTAGCTAGCACTGGCTGGCGGTGTCTGCAACCCAAAGACACAGCAAGGACTTGTGCCAAGGAGCATTAGACGCTGAGATACCAGCCCTTGTTACCTTTTTCATTGGACTTCCCAAAGAACGGGGGACAAAGTCACGCCTCTTCCACCCTCCACCATGGTTTCATCAGCGCTTTCTGACTCTGTCCTTGCAGGTGCCGATTTGATTTTGATGCTTGGATTTAACCTCTCTCCCGTTCCGAGAAGGAGAAAGAGAAAAGAAGAGAGGGAGAGAGAAAATGTGATATTCAGAATAAAATAATAATAAAAAAATATTATAATATTAATCATGAAATCTGTACAACACTTACAACCCATATCGAGCTCCCAGGGTGACGATCACATCACCAGCAAGCACTGGGAAAGTCCCAGGTGGGACACAGCAACGGATGGGAATTGGATTCGGGATCTGGAGTCAGGAATGCACGGATCCATATCAAAGGCAGAGGAACAGACAGAGTCCTCCTCGGACACTGGCCACTGAGCCCTTTGATCCCTCAGTTTTTGTACTGAGCACGTTGCAGGTGGGATGGAATACTCTTTTGGTCAGGTGTGGGTCACCTCTCCTGCCCGTTCCTCCCCACAGCCATCACCCGCTACGCTTTTCCGCTTCCAACCCTCCAACTCTGTGCAGAACAAAGTGAGCTGGCCTTTGTGATTCCAGCAAAAAGCATAAGCAGGAGGCTCTCTGCAGACCATTTCTTGGTATTCACAAGAAACATCATACCTTCTCTGCTAGAAGCGCACACTGACTGAAAAATAGGCCATGATTTTCAGAGCGTGAGTTCCTCAGAAGAGGCTGAGATGGGAAGTAAAAAAGAAAACAGGTTCTGTTTTACCTCAAACCAGGACAACCACTAAGTTGCAGCAGGCCTGTACTGCCCTCACACTCATCCCAGCCCTCGCAGGAGGCTTTGCTGGCTCCCTCACCAGCTCTGTGAGCAAATGCCCACCAGCTGGCACATCTCCCCAGCTCGGGAGCTGGCACCTGAACTTCGTATGGAGCATGTTATGTGTGGCAGTTTATATCATGGGGAAGGAGGGACACGAGGTAAAAGGACTGCTTCCTTCCCCTTGCTGACTGGTCAGGACACGTCTGCAACCCCCATGGGCTCCACTCCTCTGGGCTGCTCGGCTTCTTGGAGTTTCCCCTCAATGTTTTAGAGGCTGGGGTCTAAAAAAGAGTGCCAACCACCGCCTTTTACCCAGACGTTTTGTGAGGAACAAAGTTGGTGTCAACACCGCAGTTAGGGTAAAAGCAAAGACGGAGTTCTGTGGACACTCTGTCTCTGGACACTGTCATGAGGGCGCATCCTCTTTCTCCTCGTCCCATAGCAGGGGAGAGCCTTTCCACTTGGACCCCTGCTGTGGCTGGAGGAAACATGCCCTTCTCATCCTCACGCTGATGGCATAGGGACACCTGCAGAAAGACTGTGTGACCGACAGCGGGTGGTACCACTATGGGCACAAAGTATTCCGGGGATGCATCCACATATACTTGTGACCAAAAACACGAGTTTGGAAAAATTGGTCGGGTTTGGGTTACCTGTTCTGCCTGTTCCTCCCCACAGTTGTGACCCCACTATGCTTTTCCACTTCCTACCCTTCAACAGTGCATTTAAGAGAGTTAGCTGGTCTAGCAATAAGGAAGATCCTCTCCGCATATTATTCGTAATTTTTAAACAATGAGTTCTTATAACTTTGGAAGAGGACTACTGTTTTACAAATTCCTCGGTAATTTCAAAGAGTTTGTTAGTTAGAAGAGGCTTAGCTGAAAATTAAAATTACTGAATTTTCAGTAATTTTATTTCAGTAATTTAGTAATTTCATTTCAGTAATTTAGTAATTCAGTAAAACAGAAAGGTTGTTCTCTTTTACCTCAGACCAGGACACTTCTTATGAGTGACTAACTCTACTGATATCATTCTTCCCCAAGTCACTCAATCAGTTTGATGATTTATAATGCCAGATATTATTTTATACAAAGATCTGTTTTTCATTAGATAATCTTCAAGCGATGCTCTGTCCTTCTGGCCAGTTGCCTTTTCTGCTAAAATATTAGATCAGATTTATGTCACTCAAAGCTTTCACCAGGTCTCTGTTTTCTGAGGGGTATATAAGGACAGCACAGAAGCCCCTGTGCTCTGGACATGCATTCAGTTAGATTATCAGTAGCACCAGTTTTCTTCATTCAATGGCAATGTAAGGAACCACCAGGAAAGCTCAAGCCATGGCATATCCAAGCTATTGACAACATGTAGCTCCCTATTTTCATTTTTTTTTTTGATTTACAAGTCCAATCAAACAATGAGAAGAGCAATGTGTGCATTCATGGCCTCATAGAAAATAGGTGACAGAAATTATGAGCAATATTTAAAGAAAGTAAAACTAAGAAAGAACTAATCACCTATCACCACTCCTTATAGACACAAAGATTTTCAACACAACACATGTCATTAGATTCTCAGCTACTTCAAAGAATATTTAGTATCACTTTCAGCCAAAAGAGGTTCTTTTTTGACTCAACATTTTCACTTAAGATGTTGACATCACAGTTCTTTGGGGCTAATTCCTCCCTGTAGTAATGCAGAGCTTTGTCACTTACAGGTTAAATCATGGCACATGGCACTACCCAGAACCATCCCAAAAGGCAGAATTTGGTGAGTCTACTTAGTAACATATCTGAGAGAACACATGAACCTTGACTGCACTAGCCATAAAATGACCAGAATAAAGTTTGCAGTGTTCTCTTGGAGACATGAAACTGCAAATAGACATGTTTCTGACTGTGCAAGATCCCTTGTCCCTCACTCTGTGATATTACTGTGGCAAAGCTAACCTCAAGTGTTTGCACTTTCACTGCCACGTCATTAACAACAGCAACATTTTCTCATGGGAGTTCATCTGTACTTTTTTTTTTTTTTAAAAAAAAAGTGTTACTATGTTATCAGCTAATATTCCATATTAATGGAATATTTGTGACACAGACTTTTGTTCCTCACCCTATTCAATGCTAGGCTACAGACCAAAATTTAGTATGGCAAGGAACCAATTTCTGTTCTA
Organism: Tringa tobata; assembly: GCA_033628505.1. Classification (NCBI taxonomy): domain Eukaryota; kingdom Metazoa; phylum Chordata; class Aves; order Charadriiformes; family Scolopacidae; genus Tringa; species Tringa tobata. The sequence goes on along the minus strand of JAHREE010000279.1, from coordinate 25,318,746 downwards.
GGCAAAGTTTATAATTGTTTTAATTAAAAGTGCAAATGCAGATACAGTTTGAGATCTACTTTTCTCTGGGACCTTCTTTCTCTTTTGATTAGACTGAATCTTGTTATCTTCAATCATCTTCTAGGTTTTTTTTTTTTAAGCAGACTGCTCACAGAATTGTGAGGGTTTAGCAGGAAGTATCTAGCAAATGTTCTTTTGACACTAAAAGGGTTCACAAGAGTTCCCATACTCAATGCTTTTATATATATAGTTCTGTAAGATATAATTTTAAAATTGTGTTTGGAGAATGAGTCTTTATATGGAAAACTCTAACATATAAATAAGTGTGTCTTGTGAAAGCTAACTAATTCCATATCTTGATATACTAGTTTCATGCTGCAGATGCAATCTGGCTAGTGAACCACTTGTAGTGTAATACTGTAATTACTATAATTTACAATTACCATTTTTAACTAAGGTAGATTTATAAATCTCTTTACAGCTATAAACCAAACATTGATATTTACCATGAAGTCTATTCATGCTACAACTTGTCCTGTCAATCAATGCCTAATGCAGTGTTAGTCTAATTATATACACACAATGTAATTTTATTGTAAGTAGAAATCCTCCTATTAAAAAGAACAATGCTTTAGATATGGGTAGAATAACGAAACAATGCTCTACAGAGTTGTGTACAATGATTCTTATCTAAACAAAGAGCTGAAATGTCTCATGAAGATGGAGCACAATAAAAGTGATTGATATGTCATTTTTTGTACAAGTTGAGATATTGTATGCTATCTGACTACTTTACAATGCACTCAAAACACAAAAAAAATGTGTCATAATGCTGGTTGAAGATATATATTTCTGTTGTTGATTTAACCTGTTTAAATTATGCTATTGGCTTCAAGAAAAGCTTATAATGCTTCTTAGATGAGTGACACGTTTTCTTTTTAGCTTTAGTACTTTACAGAAGAAAAGAGGAAGCAGGGAGAGCATCAGATCTAGGAAGCACGTGCATCAGCTATTATCAGTCACCTGGCTCACACTTGCCTCATTAATGTGGTTTCAGAAGAAGGTCAGACCTGTAGCAGATGTATTACTCAGGTGACAACAGGAACATCAGCACTGATGCGTATCACTCACAGAAGTAAAACCTCTCTGCTTGGGCCATTGCTGCCCAATCAGGACACCATTACAATGAATAAATTGTTGCACTTAGTCTCATAAGTGTATATAAAAAAGAACTGCCATCAGTGTACTTCCTTCAGATCTACAGAATAGATCTTCTCAGATGCAGACAAAGGAGGAATTTTGGAGAGAAAGGGGAAAAACGTGTATATATTCTCTAAGTAGGTCCTACTGTATGGGAAGAAATCTACAAGGCTGGTGCATTTCCAAAGCATGAAGTAGACAACAACAAACACGGTGGACCAACATTCCCAAGAGGTATTCAGTGCAGGCATTTTTTTTCCTGAAATGCAGGAAATTCCTCTCAAACATAATAAAAATGTGGGGGTGGTCAAACACTGGAACAGGTTGCCTGGAGAGGCTGTGGTGTCTCCACCCTTGGAGATATTGAAAACCTGACTGGACACAGCTCTGAGAACCTGCTCCTGCCATGACTAGACAATCTCCAGAGGTGCCTTCTGACCTCAGCCATTGTGTGATCTTGTGATTTGTCAGTTCCATATGCCGGGTCTGAAGAAAATTATGAAAATTATGAAACAATAGAAGATTTTTAATACCTCTTTCAACCTTCTGAAAACTTAGGACTCATTATTGCTTCCACAAGCACACACCACATGACTATTTAGAAATTTGCATTGTATCAGAAGTTTAGCATAAGCACAGCAACATTTAACTTCGATAAACACAAATCAAAGTTTAAAGCACTGGTGACTTTCATATTCATTACCCCTTTTTGTTTATCTTCTCTAGCTTTATTTTCCCAGTTCTTTTATATATTTTTGTTGCTCAATTTCAAAGAGCATGTTCAAGATGAGAAACTGAATCCCTCTATACGTGCCAGAGTTGCCAACTGATAGTCAGTGACTAGTGAAGGGAGATAATCCATTAGCAAAGTAACCTTAATCTACAAGTTTAATGGACTTCAATCATCTACAAAGCACGCTCAGAAAGTTCTGATCCCTTATAACCCAGTCCTGCACAGCTCTGAGCATCAGCTGGGGAGCACTCCCTGCCCTCCAGTCTCATTTACATCCCCAGATCTCTGCTCCCTTTGAGGATATGCAGCATCTCTTGGAGGTGCATCATGGTGCACCTTGAGGCAGGTCCCCAGGCAGTAATTTTATCTCATTGAGTTATAACTGATTGTCCCTCTTTCAGCCGCAGAAAACATGGCATATTTTGAAGTCACTCACTGAATACATTGAAGCACTGCTTTGAAAATGTATGCCTGTATTTTCAAAGTGAGGTGACTTTCCATGTACAGCTGAAGCAAGATTTAGAGGAGATCAATGAAGCCTCTCTCAGCTGATACAAAAAAAAAGATTGTGTACACTTTAGAATAATCAAAGAGTTAATCTAGCTTCATTCCTACATGACTAAAACTCACTGGTAGGCTTTTATTATGCTAATTTTCCAAACTTGCAAAGCAAAAAACTCAGTAAAGTGAAAGTAACCAAAGGGGCTGTTCGGTAGAGACAGAAATGAACTGTGTCTTTTGAAGTGTTCCAGAGAAAATGTGTTCAGAATATTTAAGTCTCAAGTGAGTTACCAAAGGTTATTCATTCACAAGTGAGATAAATTCATACCTGTCAAATTGTCTGGATTCTCTGTGTGATCACTAGGGCCTCAAATCATTTTTTTTTCCCCCAGTGAAAGTTCAATATTTTCACATATCCAAATTTAGTAGCATTTCCTGTGTCTGAAAGTAAATTAATTCATTTTCCTTTCATCTCATTTTCCACTTTTACCAGACTAGTGTGGAAAAAAAGGAATCCAGGTTGGCTGCATAAATCGTTTTCAAATACAATTTCACAGTGCAAACAGTCTGCAATGTCCTTACAACAGATACTACAGTTGTAAACAGAATTTTTTAGTGAAATCGTATTGCTGTCAGTGATTTTACATGGGTGTGTAAAATATTATTTCGAACTAATTCAAGACCTGCTTAGCCCTTGAACAGTATTCCACTGCTTAAGCTCTCAAATGTGCAAAAGAAAGGTATATGAACCCCAAAATTTTCCTTTTCTCCACTTCTATACTTGATTCAAAAGGAATTATTATATGCAGCCCTAACTTGACTTGTTGTAATAACATGAATCACTGTTTCCATCTTGCAAATTGTGGACTGAATTTGGTGTCAGCTCTGTGGATTGATGAAAATTCAGTGGATCAGGATTAAAAAAGGAGCCAAGGAGTTACCAAGAATAACAGAAACCTTACATTTTGGGAAAAAAAAAAAAAAAAACAAAACAAAAAGAGATGGTCAGGGCAGGCAACAGAGAAACGGTTTGTTCATGAAGCAAGAATGGTTGACGGAAGCACTTACCAGGAGTCACATTACTGAGAGACTCAACAAGAGACAGAGACTGATCCTGTGGACTTTTGCTATATTTTCCTAGTTGTTCTTTTTACTAACTGCACATGATAGCAATTTAGATTGCAAGTGGGTTCAAGGTCACAGTCACTGCATAGTGAGGTTTTTGTAAAAGAACATTTTTTTTTTTTTTACATTTCTGGCTGCATGGTAAATCGCTTAATTTTATTTGCCTTCACAAAGAAAGAAAAGGAGGAAACAAGTCCCATGTATCTTTCACATGCTTTATGGTTTGACATTAGGTTGCCATTAAAAAACACAATATAGTTTCTCAAATAATAATTGTTTTTATATTTTTGTATTCTGTATTTTTTTTCTGGTTTTGTTGGTGAAGTTCTGTATCCTGTAGCATTTATGTCCTACCTTTTGCTGCATTTAGCATCTCAGTGCAATGCAATATGATGGGATTTTAAATAAGGCAATGGGACAAACTTTGAAAAACCTCTGTATACTTTCTCCTTCCTAGATAAGGAATTTCAGGATTCTTACTTTTCCATATGGTATCGCTAGATCTCACGGAGAGTAAAATACCTTCAAGAATATATCTTTCATTCCATTCAATTTACATCTTTCTGGATAAAACTGTAAATTCTCTCATTCAGTCACACTGATGTGGTTGACATCTTTATTCTGAAAATCCATGAATAATTTTTATTTTGAAATCTATGCACTATTCTTCAAACCTCACTTAGGATACCGTGGTTCTGAAAAATGCAGCTAACGTTATCTACTGTTTTGATGATGTCTGATTCATGACGGTGAATAACTATTGGAGGAAAGTTAAAACAATGAAATATTCAATCAAAGCAAAAATGAAATATACAGACTCCTAAGTATGAAAGATTGAAGTGTTCCATGCTTGTACCTTGAATAAGACTCCTTTGGCTACCATTTTTTATATTTGCACATGTTAGTTAGAATGTGCGTACAAGTGAAATATTAATATATACTATTATTGTTACAAAGGAACTTCTTTGTTTGACCCTTTATTATAACAGAAAGCTATTATGTATATATAAAGCTACAAAAAATTATGTTCTGGGGTTCTGATAATACTAATAGTGTACTGTTTACACTATTGTAATCCACTACTGTAAAATTTACAAAGCTGACATCCTTTGATCCTGCTAAGGGCAGAATCTGGCCTAATGGGGTCAGAGAAGAATGTAGCAGCATATGTATATTGTATAAATACAAATAAAATAGATCACAAGGTACTCAGAAAATGACAGCTACTTTAATTCTTAAAGGGCTTAGACTTCCAACCTCTTTAGAAATTATGAAATGAAGAATAACAAAAAAACAACTCCCCATTATTATCCAAGCACAAGTGGTATAAGATCATTTATCTTGATGGATGTCACCTTAGAGCACATATTATCCCTATCTCTCAAAGTGTTTTTTCCCCCTTATTTCATCTCTGACATTCATTGTAAATTTAATGATCCACATACGATTTGCTGGTGTCTCAGTCTGGTGTTTTGAATCATGAAACTAGTACTAAATTTATGGCACTGCAGTACCACTTAGTGAATCATTAAGCAGTACAGTGATTTTAATGATTTGGATCATACTGGACCTCATCACTGTATAATGAGGTTCCATTTAGTGTAAATTTTATGTAAAAATTCAATTTGCAAACCAACAACATGAAACTACAACATTTTTTCTAACTTGACATTGTATTTATTTATCGTGATTTCCACCAGTGTTTCACATGGGAAAATAAAATGTTACCTCATTACAAAAATAATTTTTTATAGTCCTTGCACCACTGAAAAATATGTACTATTTTTGTAGAAATCTGTTTTTGAATGTAAGAGGTCTCAGACATGGTTATAATGCTGAATGAGATGGCAGTATCACTCATCTGGCTAAGCACTTGGAGAAGTGATCGTTCAAAGGGCTCCCAAACCCTTCTCTGCTGTTCAAGAGGATCCACCAGCATGTAGGGGAACATCCATTACTGCCCAGCTCAATAGCATTGGGTCACCCCATTGCTGTTTCCATTATGAACTCTGTTTCTCAATCTGAAGGCTTTCCATGCTGGTTGTTTATTCCTTGCTTCTCTAAAATACACTGAAGGAACTGAATAGATATATGTTACCAACCCAAACACAAATTGCCCACTTTGAGCAATTTTACACTGTAGAAAGTGTAATGGGTGCAATAGAGCTAATGTATTGTTAGAATTGCTAGCATTTCATACAGGAAATTTTTCATTTGCAAACTATTAATTTTAGACAAGTTTGCTTTTCAAGTCCATTTTCATCAAAAAAAAGCAGTCTAAAATTCACAGATAATACTTGGATCATTTTCTAATTCTATTTCAGTTAACCTCTTGGTAGTATTAATTAATATGATTGGGCCAGATTCCTAAACCAGAAAGACCTTAATGGGAAGGAAGTACAATTCTTGAAAAGACTGATGCTTTTTCAGTTCTTCTGGTCCAGATGACACACACTGGAGAAGCCTGAGATTTATTTAATTAAATTGTTGAAGCACTAGACTATTTTTGAGGTGGTGTAAAACATGGGAATATACTAAAAATCCATAAAATTAATGGATCTGTTAGTTCAACAGCACATGGCAGCTCAGACTAAGTACTTTACAGATGTCAAAGGTAAAAAAGAGGTGAATAGGATGAGAGAGGGTTTTTTTCCTCCAAAGGAAAAACGAAAGCAATGAGTAATAGTCACCACGCAGTAAATCAAATGCATATAACTGGCAAACAAGCAGAGTAACACAATGACCCTAACAAGGTCTCCAAGGAGTGCTCATGTTACAAAACATCCTAGAAGAATGGTGCAGCCACTTTTCTTCATGCCTTCCCAACTCGCATGCCCGTTGCCAGACATAAAAATGGAGAAACATTCTGTTAAACAGCATCAGTGGCTAAGAATTATGTAGTACTACTTCCCTGTGCATTTTTGAAGTGGAGAGGAATATAACAGAGATAGCAACTCCTCTCAGCCTTTTAGTTGTCTTTCCCACAGGGCAGTTGTAGGCACAATATTTTATAGAACCAGGAACATTCAGTAATCTGACTTGAGAGGCACTAAATCTTGCTGTATAAAGTTGCGTAGTTGCTGTGGACTTGGAAAGAATAGTAGAGGAAACACGATACAAGATGTCTAACAAACAATTTGAAATAGATATTTTTTTAAAAATTTACAATTGAATCCATATTTATTTCCATATTTATTGTAACAGTGTTGTAGCCACAGGACTGCCAGTAAAACCTGTCTTTAGCCATATATGCATTTTTTGCTAACCTAGGTTGAGGAAATAACAAGGCTTGCTTTCATCTAGCTGAAGGGATATACACATGCACACTCTCACATATGACAGATTCAGTAATACTCTTATACATAGATTTACTTACTGTGTCCAGTTTTGGGTCCCTCACTACAAGAAAGACAGTGAGGTACTGAAGCATGCCTGGAGAAGGGCCATGAATCTGGTGAGGGGTCTTATGAGGAGCCGCTGAGGGAACTGGGGTTGTTTAGTCTGGAGAAAAGGAGTTTGAGGGGACACCTTCTCGCTCTCTACAACGACCTGAAAGGAGGTTGCAGTGAGGTGGGGGTCAGTCTCTTCTCCCAAGTCACAGGCGACAGGACAAGAGGAAATAGCCTCACATTTTGCCAGGGGAGGTTTAGACTGGGTCTTAGGAAAAATTTTTGCACTGAAAGGGTTATTAAGCATTGGAACAGGCTGCCCAGGGAAGCGGTTGAGTCACCATCTCTGATGGTGTTTAAAGACAGGTAGATGTAGTGCTTAGAGGTATGGTTTCAGTGATGGTTTTTGTCGGTTTTAGCTTGATGGTGTGACTAGATGATTTGAGAAGTCCCTTCCAACCTAGACAATTCTATGACTCTATGATTTGCAAGTACCAGAGCTAAACAAGTCCAGTTTCCTGTGGAGTTGTATCTCACATCTGATACCCTCTACTGTTACAGATGCTACATTTCCAGTGAATATTTCCTGCTCACAGAAAGCACATCTGTTTTGTGTGGATTTTCTGATGTCTAATGATGGTTGAGCAGTGGTTGCAGTCTTTTCTTTAACTGGGTCACTAAAAGGGTTGCTCTCTTCAACTTTGTAATCTGCGTTACACATTTCCACAGACTCGTGATCCGTGAAACTTATACTGTGCTGCGAAATTCAGTCAAAACTAACTAAAGGGTATTAAGAGAGGAGGGGTTGAGGGAAGACAAATCATAGCATAAATGCATATCTTTTTATTTTGTAATCAAAATAAAAACAGAAAGTTGGGTTAGCAGTTTCCTCGAAGGCTGTCTTTTGTTTAAATTATGCAGAACATATTAATTTGCTTTTACCATGATCTCAAAAATTCATAAAAAGATTTTTTTTAACATGCTGTATGAACCCAGCTCAGACAGAACGTTTAAATGAATTGGCCTGCAATTTTTCTTTAAAGTGGGCGTAGCAAAACCACAAAAAGGCTTTGGAATCTCTAAAGGATCGTTTTAATATAGTACAAGCCAGAACAGCAACAACAAAAAAAAATTAAAGAAAAAAAAATCTGTTCTGCCGGGTGAGAGAAAGTAAATTACAAGGGTTGGTAGAGGTACCCCAACATGCACCTCTGCCTGACACACTCTGCAATTCCCAGCTACTTGTGCTGATTTCCCAATGAAAAAAGGTTTTTGTGGATAATAAAGGTCTACTCATCCATCAGTCCTGGTCAGCTCCTGCACATTGACAAAACTCTGGTCAATTTTAGCCAAGCTTGGTGGAGTAATTGAAAAGCCAAAGATAATTAATTGGAACAAGCCTTTCAAGAATTAACAGGTGGGCTATGAGTGGTCTCCGTAGGTTGCCATAAGCCTCCTGACCTAACTGGTGCATGCAGATGGCCTGCTGGCATATGTGCAGTCAGTGAGCTCTCTGTGGCCTCTTGCCCAGGCAGAAGTTCATGCGTATGGGAGGTGACTGTGGGCACTACAGTAAGAGAAGAGGGACTTATAAGGAGGCGTGAAAGAGAATTTAAGGTGGTGCAGTAGGAAGTGCAATCATTTTGTGCATTTAGAAGATGTAAGATTCACATCCACAGTTGACTAAAAGTCTCCATAACTTGATGAAAGCTTGTTTCTTCTTATTCCTGACATTAACTTCATATAGTTAGCAAACAAGTGATACCCTGCCCTTTGGAAAACAGGAACTACAGGTTAGCAGCAGCACCCGTCGTAGTTATGTTACTGCAAGGACTTTCTCTGGTCATTCAGATTACCCAAGGCATCTGGACCATACGAGCAGGGTGATCCATACAGGCAGTGTTCATAACAAATAATACTTTGAGCCAATCCTCAGCAAAGGTTAGCTAAATGACGGGGTAGCATGACAGCTTTTTGTACGTTTCCTGAACAGCTTTGTTCCAGCTCATACAGAGCACACAGTTCATCCCACACAGAGATTAGATATCTAAACAGATACCAAATAAAACTTCAAAGCAGGTAATATGACACTATTCAGAGAAAAGTCGTCTTGTAATGTTTGGGATGTGAGAAGGTAATGGTGTGCAGAAAAAAACCCTACCACTATTGTCAAAGGTGGCTTGTGATTCTGGCCAACAGTCTAAAATATCTCAAAGGTTAATATATTTTTCAGAATATTTCATGTACAACAGACACTTTAAAGGCAATTTGAATTATCCACCTCATAAATCAGCATTTTTTTTAAATGTTGGCTGGAATCTTTCTGAAGCTTGAGTTATTTCTCTTACAAAGTATAAATCAGTCATGTATAGCCTTTATTTTAAGGGTAAGACCAAAGCTAAAAAGTTCTAAAATTGCAGTTTCTAAATGTGAAAATAACATTTTGGGGCTGTGAATTGAAAAAAAAAAAAAAAAACAAACAAAAACAAACAAACAAAAAAAAAAGGGACCCAAGGAAAGCCTCAAAACAAAAAAAACCCAACAAGATACTCCTCTTTACACACACACACAAATCCAAGTTTAGTCATAGATGAGCTGGAGGATGAATAGCATTTGAATACTTGAAAGTCTGTGTACTCTTTGATTTCAGACAGCTTTGTTTTGCCAACTACATTTTCAAGCAGCTGAGAACAAAAATGATAGACACAATAAACTTGGTTTTGGCATCTTCCCCATAATATGACTAGATAAACTTGCATTTTTCTAAGTTTTTATTCAGTCATTTTTTGTAATAACATGTAATTCTGCTTACAATTTAGTTGTATTCTGTTGATTTTTTAAAACATTGTGTAATGTATTGCAACTTAGTTATCTGGGACTAGCTCTGTATCAAGGCATTGTCATCTCCAACATCAGCTTAGTATGTTTTGTTTAAGATCGCAATGTACTTGGCATGATCTGACTATTTTTTTTTTTTTTTTAATTTGACATTTAATTGGTGTGTAATAAAAATTTAGATCATAAAACCAAAGGAAACTTTCCCATGGGAAGAATTTTCATCTCTTTGGTCACTTTCATTTTCAGGATGCTTTTCTCTTCTACACACAACAGCACCTGCCACTTTACCTACAGTGCTACCTCTTCTTATATGATCTTAATTTTATGGGTCAGTAGCAACTAACCATATGAAAACCAATAACTAGCAGAAATTTGTTTGAAAATGGCATGAGTAATATCCTAAGAAATCCTGAATGAAAATGACAATGAAAAGCAAGATTCTGCTAAAGGATGTCCCCAACAGCCTCGTAATCCAGGGAGGTGTTCAGATAAAGTAAGATAATTGAAGGTCCTATTTGTAAGAAGTGGGCAGCAAAAGAAATGGAACTTTTATTAATTCTGAGGCTGCAAATGAATTTGTGCTTAAACAATCTCATATTTCTCCATTCACAGGCATTTGCTTTCCACAATGCTTTCAGTGCAGGCACTTTTGCTCCCTTCTTCCTCTGCACACTCCATAATATTACTGAAAAGTAGTGATATAAACATTTATACTGTAGGTGTTGGTACACATATATATGTGCATGTATTTAGTGTACTATGTTGAAACAATGGTAACAATGGAAAAGTTTTGGAGATAGTCCAGTTTTTATGAAAATCTTAAGGAGCCTTAATTCAATGAACACAGCCACATAGTTAAATAAATTGTTTCCTATACTGTTGCAATTTATTTACTTTGATACTGAATTCTAAAATATTCTTTTTAACATTAAGAAACCTGGGATACAACATGATTTATTCCAAACCTCTGAAAATTGTTGGTAGCCTATTGTTGATCTTATCATTCAGATTTTAAAATATCTGATCAGGGATTTTTTCTGCTCCAACAGTTTTAATTTTGCAAGCCACTGGACCTTAATGTGAGCTAATCTCTTTCCCTATTTTGTATGTGTGTGGGAGAAACCTAAGAAGGCTTTTTTTGTTTAAAATAACGAGTTTATGTGCGTGCACAGCAATTACTGACATTTCATAAAGTTCATATTGCTGTTCTGTATAGCTCAAATGTCTGTATCGGGGTACCAAAGAGAAGAAACACACTTTGAAAACAGCCTGAATGAGACGCTGGGTTAATACAGGAGTACGTCCATTTTAATAGCACAATTTTTGCTTTATTGCATTGTACTTCAAAGAGACTTGAACATAATTGGTTTCTATGTTCCTCCTCTTTTACACTAATAAAGTCTGTGCAAGGATTTTCTGCCATGGACAGTAAATATATCCTTTCTTGTACCATATACAGAAACTATAGGAGAATTACATTAAGAGAAATGAGTGGTGTATGGGCAGGGAATCCTTAAAATAGGAGGAAGATAAGTGGATTCATGCCTGTAAAGCTGTTTAAAGCCAGAGAAAAGTCAAAGTAGCAAGTTTAGGAATATCACAAAAACTTATGGTGGTGTTAATATATAGATACAAGGTATCAGACTGTAGCTGATGTTTCTCCTTAGCTTTGACTTCGACATAGTTGTCCAGTAAGTTTCTGAGAGTTGTGCTTGAGCCTTGTCCAGTGTCAGCTACAACATTACTGTGTAGTACTGTGGCTATTGAGGGCTACAAGTTGTTCAGAAGGGACAGGCGAGGAAGAAGGCGTGGAGGTGTCGCCCTTTATGTTAAGGAATGGATAGAGAGTGAGAAGATGTCCCTAAAACCCTCCCTGGTGTCAGATGAGAGAGTTGAGAGCCTGTGGGTAAGGATTAAGGAGCAGGCCAATAGGACGGACACCGTTGTGGGTGTTTATTGCAGGCCACCTGATCAGGATGGAGAAGTTGATGAAGCCTTTTACAATCAGCTCCAAGTAGCCTCGCAATCACAGGCCTTGGTCCTTGTGGGGGACTTCAATCACCCAGATATCTGCTGGAAAGGCTACACAGCCAGGAATACACAGTCTAGGAGGTTCCTCCAGTGTATTGATGATAACTTCTTAACTTAGCTGGTGGAAGAGAGAGGAGAGAAGCACTACTGGACCTAGTACTGACAAACAAAGAGGGACTGGTGGAGGACATAAAGGTTGAGGGCAACCTTGGTTGCAGTGACCACAGAAAGATAGAGTTCAGGATTGTGGGTAGCATGCACAAAACAGCAAGTAGGACTGAAACTTTGGATTTCAAGAGATCTAATTTTGTCTTTTTCAAGAAACTGCTAGGTGAAATCCCATGGGCTAGGGCCCTGGAAGGTAAGGGAGCTCAAGAGAGCTGGGCAATATTGAAACATTGCTTTCTCCAAGCTCAGGATCAGTGCATTCCCAAGAGCAACAAATCCGGCAAAGGAAGCAGGAGACCTGTGTGGTTGAGCAGGGAACTTCTGAAAAAACTAAAGTGGAAGAAGGAAGTTTACACAAAGTGGAAGAAGAGACTGACCACTTGCGAAGATTACAAGGATGCTGTTAGACTATGTAGGGAAGAAACAAGGAAAGCCAAGGCCTCCTTGGAATTAAAATTGGCAAGAGATGTCAAAGTCAACAGGAAGGGGCTTTTCAATTATATTGGAGGCAAAAGGAAAACTAAAGAAAATGTGGGCCCGCTGTTGAATGAGCCAGGCACCATGGATGCAGGGAAGGTGGAGTTCCTGAATGCCTTCTTTGCCTCAGTCTTTACTGTTCAGGCCAGCCCCCAGGAGCCATGGACTTCAGAAGAATCAGAGAAAGTCTGGACAAAGGAAGATCTTCCCTTAGAGGAGGAAGAGCAAGTTAGAGATCAGTTAAGAAGGCTGAATATCCACAAGTCCATGGGTCTGGATGGGATACACCTGAGAGTGCTGTGGGAGCTGGCAGAAGTCATTGCAGGGCCACTCTCCATCATCTTTGAGAGGTCCTGGAGAACAAGTGAGGTGCCCGAGGACTGGAGAAAAGCCAATGTCATCCCAGTCTTCAAAAAGAGCAAAAAGGAGTACTCAGGAAACTACAGGCCAGTCAGCCTCACCTCCATTCCTGGAAAGGTGATGGAACGGCTCATCCTGGGTGTCATCTCAAAGCATATGGAGGAAAAGAAAGCTATCAGAAATAGTCAACACGGATTTACCAAGGGGAAGTCATGTCAGACTAACCTGATAGCTTTCCATGGTGGCATGACTGGTTGGATAGATGAGAGGAGGGTGGTGGATGTTGTCTACCTTGACTTCAGCAAGGATTTTGACACCATCTCCCACAGCATCCTCATAGCTAAGCTTAGGAAGTGTGGGTTAGGTGAATGGACAGTTAAGTGAATTGAAAATGGACTGAAAGACAGAGCTCAGAGGGTTGTGATTAGGGGCACAGAATCCAGCTGGAAGTCTGTAACAAGTGGTGTTCCCCAGGGGTCAGTACTAGGTCCAGTCCTCTTCAATATATTCATCAATGATCTGGATGAAGGGATGGGATGTACCCTCAGCAAGTTTGCTGATGACACAAAACTAGGAGGGGTGGTTGACATGCCAGAAGGCTGTGCTGCCATACAGTGAGACCTGGACAAGCTGGAGAGTTGGGCAGAGAGAAACCTAATGAAATTCAATAAGGGCAAGTGTAAGGTGCTGCATCTGGGTAGAAATAACCCCCTGCACCGGTACAGGTTGGGGGCTGACCTGCTGGAGAGTAGCTCTGAGGGAAAAGACCTGGGAGTCCTGGTGGACAACAGGATGACCACGAGCCAGTAATGTGCCCTTGTGGCCAAGAAGGCAAACGGCATTTTGGGGTACATCAAGAAGAGTGTGGCCAGCATGTCAAGGGAGGTTATTCTGGCCTCTACTGTGCCCTGGTGAGGCCCCATCTGGAGTACTATGTCGAGTTCTGGGCTTCCCAGTTCAAGAAGGACAGGGAACTGCTGAAGAGGGTACAGCAAAGGGCCACAAAGATGATTAGGGGCCTAGAGCATCTCTCCTATGAGGAGAGGCTGAGGAACTTGGGTCTTTTTAGTCTGGAGAAGAGAAGACTTAGGGGGGATCTAATCAATGCTTACAAATACTTAAAGGGAGGGTGTCAGGAGGACAAGGCTTGTTTTTTTTCAGTGGTGCCCAGTGACAGGACAAGAGGAAATGGGCACAAACTTGAGTATAAGAAGTTCCACCTAAATGTGAAGAGGAACTTCTTTACTGTGAGAGTTGTAGAGCACTGGAACAAGCTGCCCAGAAAGGTGGTGGAGTCTCCTTCTCTGGAACCATTCAAAACCCGCCTGGACACGTTCCTGTGCAACCTGCTCTGGGTGAACCCGCTCTGGCAGGGGGGTTGGACTAAATGATGTCCCTTCCAACCCCATATGATTCCATGATTCTATGATTACCTAGATTAGTCCACATTCTGATACTTTGGACCATCAAGGACTATATTGGTTTCCGTGTTTGAACACTGACTACTCAGTCAGCACTTAATGAAGAACTAAAATCTCCCTGATGAACATCAAGTGAGAATTTTGTAAAGAATAAATTTGAAAATTTACAAAAGTACTGTAAAACAACAATAATAATAACACGAGTAATAATGGGAAACTCCTCAAGCCTGGATTTTAAACTGCTGTTCTCTTTGAAGGGATCTGCAAAGTTTGAAGTCACACTTTGAAATGCTGTCTTATAATACTTGATATATTCTGAGACTATATGAACATGCAAAGTGCCACTATGCATAAACTTACCTAACCAACTTGCACTTTATCCAACTTTATGCTTTTGTGAATCTCAACTGTATCATTCTCAGTCTTCTCCTCTAAGAACTGAAGAACACAAGTCTTTCAACTCTCCTCATAAACCAACTACTATGTCTCCTAATTCCCTATAGTCTCCTAAAATCCATTATGTCCTTTTATGAAGAGGCCAGAACTACCCACAACAGTCAAGATGTTCAGTCAACATCCTACACAGTAGGAAAATGAGAGCTTCTGTTTTGCCTTTCCTTCCTTTCTTTGAGAGGACCAACATTTTAAGTCTTATTTTTTGGAGTTTCCTTGCCCACCAAACTGATAATTTCAAGGACTATCAACCTTTCCAGTAGCTGCGACTTCCAGGTCTGTGTTCAGCATCTTAGATATAGTTTAGATTTTTTTTTTCCTAGATGCTTTACATTTATCTGCATTGAAATTAATTTGCCATATTTTTGCCCGCTGACTCAGATTTTTTAGGTCATTCTGGAGTTCCTTGTCATTGGTGTAACATCTTACTCAAAAGGCTGTTATCTACAAACATAAAGATTGCTTGGTCTAGTCCCTTCTCTGGATCATTCACGAAGATTTTTAATAGAACTGGTCCAACCAGCTACCCATGTAATATCTCCGTATGGGTTTGTCTCTGTCGTGAAAAGGGGCTAGTAAGACCTGTCCTGCGTTTGCTATCCTTTAATCAACTTTCATAGAGGAACATTTCTTCCCATCCTGTGTCAACTCAGTTTCTTTAAATGGTGAAAAACCTTGTCAAAAATGTTTGAATATAGAAAACTTTCCAAACCTCCATAAGAAAGATCACACATATTTAATGTAAATAGCTATTGCAAAGTCCATAGATTTGGGGGGGTGTGGGGGTGTGTGTGTGTACCTATCATTTTTATCAGAAGTTATAATGTCTGCAATTTTCCTAGGAGACCAAAATAATAACAAAGGTTTCTTATGTTAAAGAAACAAATAAAGGAAATGCATGGAATTTCATACTTTTACTTGAAATGCACCATATGTCCTCTAATACCTATGCACAATAGGGTGCAAGTTTAATGACTAGCTTTTTGTGCCCCTGTTGTAATTAGGTATTAGAGGACATATGGCATAGTGCAGCCCTAGCAGTGAATTTTCCTGTTTTGATGGTTTTCTGCTGCAGGCATAACATTACTTCAGTGATGATAGCGTAGAGAGAATTCATTCACATGTTGATTTCGAGCTTTGAAACCTGAAATTCCTTTCAGATTATACATATTTGTAGAATCTCAAATATATAAATAGCATCAACAAGTGAATTATCAATAGCAGAAGAACATAATCAGTTCAAAGAGTAACATTTTAGACACCGGAGTAAATGTTGCATTTATTTTGCCTCAAATTGTAAGTGGACTTTAGGATTCTGTGTTGAAGGAGTGGTTATTTCCCTTTCAAAATCTCCTTCTACATGCATGCTCCCCAAGTGAGCATCCAGCTTCACATCTTTCTTTCCCTGTTGTGTAATCTCCAGTTCTCCCACTCTTACTCAAGTCCCTGAGTTCTGTCATTTTCGATATCTGTTTTCTTTATTCAGTGATTTTGACTGAGCTTAGATATTTTTCATTTTTTATTATAGGAATCTGTGGTTAGCCATTGTTGGGTATAGAAATGATACAATCCTTTAAAAAAAAAGTTTATTTTGCAGATAAAAACAAATTATGTACAGATAAGGTATTCAAAAACATGAAAAAAAGAAATCTCAAGATGATATAAATACACAAAAAGGATTCGAACAAGTTAAGTCAGACTGCTCCATATACACATTCTTTACTGTTGTAATGTCACTCTTAACTAGTATATGAATTTTTTTCTAAAGATGATACATAAGCATACAGGCTTTTTTTATTATTATTATTTTAATAATGGCAGGTATCAGACCACACAACAAAGTGTTTTTTAAGCTGCTGTTCTTCAGGCAAGATGAATTTGCCATGTGTTTTAGAGGACATATGGTATCTCAGTAATTCATATTGCACCAACCTCCTAAACAGATTAAAACATTTCTTCTTGCATGACAAAAACTGACACTCTGTTTCCCTGGCTGATAATCTAGGGGACATTACTAACATGCAGCAGTAGAAAAACTGTATCAACACATAATATTTCACTAGTACACACAACAGGCACCAGTTTTGCTAAGAGTCATGATTTTATCATGAATCTTGTAACAGTTAATTTCTTACCCAAAGTATTCATTCTTGAATAGTGTAAATAAATTAGTATTTGTATGTATTTTATGAATATGTCATGTCTTTTCCAGGTCTTTTACCAAAAACAGGATCCTAATGCCCCTGAAAAATTTAACATGTGGACAGGAAAGAACTACAGAATTTTATTTCTGTTTTATCTCATGTTATTTACTACAGTTTAATATCTGTGGAAGGAATGATTCAAAATCTTTTAATTTGGGGATTGGCATCACTGTGATGAATCACAGTGATACAAATCAATAGCATCTTAAAATTTAAAAGAAAGCATTAAATCACTTCAAAGTGATCATAATCTACAAAAAATATCATGGGAAAAGTCAAGAGAGAGCAAACATTGAAATCTGCAAAGTATTGTCACCGCTTCTTTTGATTGATGACGCAGTTTCAAGAGTGGCATTAATATTTTTACCCACCTTTTCAATTTTGCTTTTAGAGTGAATTCTGCAAATAACTATCCTAAGGGGTATAGAAACGTTAGAAAATTTACATTAAAATCTCTATATTAGTGTCTAACATTTGACATCAAATCTGTCAGGTAGAAGTTGTAGAATTGTTAGGTCAGCACTATCTTTTTTGACTGAGAAGAGATTATCTCCTGACACAGAACTTCTTTCAAGTCCCCGTTCTTAGAAGTACTCATGGCTGCTTGCCCCTGTCCCAGTGAGGGCTAGGAGTAGATCACAGTGTAGCCAGCCTCCCAAATGAGCCATGAAGACTGATAAAATACAATCTCAAGTAGCTGCTGGCACCTCCCTGTCAAGCTTACTAATGAGTGCTGTGTTACTGCTAGAGTCAACTGTCACATTATCTCCAAGCTAATAAACGCATCCAGTGACAAACAATACACAAACAAAAAGGAGCTGATGATAGAGGATCTTTCCTTATAATTCCATCTCTGCATGTCCTTAGGACACAATCAACTTGCTGGCAGAGATGATTTTCATGTTGTAGAAGGAAGTGTTCTGCTGTTTGTTGGTTTATGCATTTATTTAGTTTTAGTTATAAGAAATAGAAGCCAGATAAGTAAAAATATTGTGGTTCTTTGTTTAAAAGTTAAATCCAGTGCACATGAAATTTTTGAGAAACTTGAGTCTTTCCAAAACCTATTTTCATGTTTCTCACTCTTTCCTGGTTGTAGTGATGACTGGAAACAGATCTGCCAAATCTCAGGACGAAAATCTTAGCTGAGGTATTCCCTGCACTAGAAAAAACAACCAAAAGGATAATTACCTACAAAAAAAGTGGGTCACAGAAAAATTAATTCCTGAAGATTCATGTAAGATTTAAGGAATGGCAAGGTACCTGTGTAACCTCAATTCAGCACCCTTGCTGAGGGTCATTAAAATAGTTTGAACATTGGCAATTCCCAAAGTTCTTTTCCCTCTGATGCCACCTACCAATCAATGGATTTATGTAATGCCAAATATTAGAGGAAAGCAAATTTCTAAGCAGCTGTTAATGTCACTTGCAAATTCTACATCTCTGGCACCCAACAGTGCTAATTTTGGAAGTTATTATATCTGAGGAGACTTTATCATGTGTTTCTTTGTGCATAGGTTGCACAATAAAGCAGCTCCAAATTTATCATAGCCTAAGTATGCAATTTCCCAGTGAAACACAAAAAAAAAAAACCTCAAGAAAAATAGAAAGAAAAAAAGAACTAATAAATAAAGCTAGAAAACACATAATACAAAACCATGAAGAGTGAAAATAAGCTCTTCATCCTTGTGAACTAGACTCCAGCGGGAGCGAGATGCCTGTTTGTCAGTTGTACAGCCATTTCCCATATGGCTGAGGACTGTTGCCACTCAGCTACTCTGTTTTAGGCTCTGGAGAGAAGCAGCCTTTAGTGCTTAAAGACTTTCCTTCCCCATCCTCAGTAATGTCCACCCCCAACTTGTCTCCTGCTTTGCCCGGGCCGCCCCTTTCTCTCTTTGTTCCTATCAAACTCTTCTTGTTTTGTCCACCTCTGCATATGTTCCCTCCAGCCTGGCCTTTTCTGGTTCTCATTCCCTCTCTTCTGTCTTGACTCAGACCACTTTTCACGTTTGAAAATGCTGGTGTGTTTGTTAAAGAACTAATACGACCTTCTGTAAGGAGAACTTTAGATATTCAATATAAGCTAAAAAGACCAACACTTTTTGACACATGTAGCAGGAGTGGTCCCGCATTCACTTAGAGCACTAGAAGTAATGAGGCTTGCTCTACCCCAGTAAACACCAATTCCTTTCCTGTAGGTCTGTTTACAAAAATTGCTTTTGGGTAAGTACTACATACAATGCTGAATTGTCTGAAGACATTTTAGGATTCACACTGAGCAAGAAATAGATGAATGTTGGTTTCTTTAGGTTTTTTTCTCTGTTGTCATTTGAGACCTACTGGAGTAATTATTTTAGGAAATTAAGTTCTGTCATTTAGTTGCAATTATCACAGGTGATTTTTAGGTAGAGTTTTGTTCTTTTTCAGTTCACTTTTCATACAGCAAAGAAGAGGAATTTCAACAATAAGAGAGTTCACAAAAGGTAACGAAGATGTAAAAGATTTTTTGTTACTGGCATCCCATTATATTTATCACAGGAAGAAAAGGTTAATATAGAAGAATAAATCAAATTCTGATGTCATAGAGTATCTGCAGAAAACATTATTAGTCCTTGAATTCATATCTTACCAATCTGGTCAGAAATTCAAAATATGATTTAAACTTACAACACAGTATATTGTGTGACACTTCATAAGCAGCATTATTACCAGAGATGCTTTAATATTTGCAACTCAGGTCATGAATGCTCAAGTGTACCTACAAGTCACTCCCCCTCAAATCCAGGCACTCTTCTCTATAAGAAGCCTAGTGAACTTTATTCTGAATGTAAAATGGAATAATGAATGGAGTAATGTGATATTTAAGTCATGCATGTTAACAACATTGCACATATCCCTACGTACTTGTACTCGGTGTGTTGGGGAAAAACTTCTCTTGCACAAGGGCAGAGCTTTACTCTTACAGTTTCTGCAGTTCTTAACGCCCACTATTCCTTTAATACTTCAAATATCTTGTACATTGTGCTAGAATCACAAATATTGGGGATAAAATACAAAAAAATGCCACTGTTTATGTTGTCATACACACGTTCACACTGATTACAGTAGAGACAAAACTCTTACAATAAAGATAAGGGAATTTTATTCTACATCATAATTAATACAGTTTTGTATTTCTGCATCCTTAGGTGTTGGAAGTCCAGGCTATTTATATAGGTTGCATATAGACTTATGCAGATTTAGACTTAAATAAATTTGTTTAAGCTTACTTGCATTTCACCAGAGGTCTAAATCATTAGATGATTGTTATAAACTTCTGTCTGCAAGTCCCCACTACTCAAGTACTAATTCTTGAAAGTAAATTCTTCTCTTACAACTCTCAGATATCCATGTAAACCCCTAGATCTCGATCCTTTTCCTACCAGCCATGTGAGAAAGGGGGTTGTCACCGTGATTCATTTTAGAATGTTTGTTGGAAGTTTCAGCATGATAAAACTTGGAAAAGAAAAGTCTCCATTTTCTTCCCCCGAAAAACATTGTCCAAAATTGCATTCAGGCACATTTTGCAACACAGTAGGAAACAGTACCATTGTTCTAGAAACAATTCCAACACTTCAATTTTCAACAATTTTGTGGTTTTCAAAAAGAGCACATGCACTACAGCAAATAAATAGATACCTACATAAATATACCTGAACAGCAAATTAGAGCTTTATACATTTTCTGTGTGGAGAGCTTGCTTTTGTTTTATAAAAAACACACATGAAAGCCAGGCTGCTTCTGTAAGTATGATGCCACAACAAATAGTACTGCTGGCTATCTCTGCTTTGTTTTTATGTCCTGCAGAGAGTGACATCTGTGTGCAAATTAACAACAGATTTGCGTAAGCTAGCTGTGAATGCAATATTTGGGGGGGTAAAAAAGAGGAAACTTACCTATAAAATAATGAATGTTATAATGAAGTAATTTAATTCAATTTTGAAACACTCTTATTGCCTTCCAGGTGTATATATTCCTAACAAATCAAAGTATTAATTACTAACTTCAACTTTTATACTTAGGTTTTAAATGGCAAAAGGCATCCTTGTTTTGTCCTGCACATAATGTCTTCAGAATAAAACAGCTGGTACTAAGGACCTGACACACAGAGAAATGTTTGGGGGGGATTTTACTCTGGACTTGTTCTAATCTGGTCCACAAGATGACCATGAATTAGCCGCTGGAGCTCATTAGGTGGTTCCTAGATCACATCTTTTGTGTTAGTTTCATCCAGAAGGGAATCCAATTCATGCAATCTAAAACTGGTCACATCCACTGAAGTCAGCCAACTCAAAGCATTTTCTGTCCCCAGACCCAGAAAAGAAAATTTCTTCAGGAAGTAAGACTGAATTTATTCTTCAAAACAACACTAATATTATTTGTATTTGTATTTTTAAAACTTCTGCAAGGCTAGAAATCCAGGTTATTTCCATCAAAGCATCTAATCCTACTTGATACTAACACTATATCAACTTGTATTAAATACATAAACGGTCTGTGGAGCAGGAGCTGGGAAGTAGTCCCACCCTATTGCTCAGTTAATGCCCTGCCCATGACGTCAGGGGAATCCTGTTCCTTTTTCTGCTCAGTAAAAATATCACCATTTATGCAATGCAGACCTTTATCTGAAGAACTTCTACCACCTCTGCAATGCCCATCATCTCACTTAATCCAGAACAACCAAAAGCTCGGAATCTTACGTGGGATTCAGCTGCCTAAACATTGGTGTCCATTACCATTTGAAGTGTCTTGGGCATTCCAAAGTTTACAGGGCCAGCAGGAGCAGTGTAGACATCACAGGAGCCCTGCACCCTGCTGAAGTGGTAGACAGAGGACTGTAAGACACCTCTAGGCACCTACAGTGACACTAAATACCTGGGAATTATTTTAACATGGCATGCGATACCCTCACAGTCTCTCTACTGTCTCACTTGGCTATGAAGGGAGCTAGGGAGCTGACTCAGAAGAGGGATGTAACACCTGCAGAGCTGAAGTTTAGGGGAGGAATGTTGTCCACAGCTTGTCACAGAGAATACCCTGCTGGGAAGGGACATTTCTTGCATTCTCTGACGCACAATTTGCACGTTAATTTCCTGTTGTCTAGTTGAGTGCTTTAACTCCTGAGCTATTAAAATAATACCACCAAATGCACTGGTTACATTTTCAAAAGAGCATGCATCGGCAGCTATTCCTGTGTTCTTGGTAAAGGCTGACATTTGCCTGTTAAAAATGCCCCCTGGAGAAGATGGTGAGAGAAAAAGTCAATTTAGTGATCCAAACAAAGCTTAAATATGAAACAGACACAAGACAACCCATCCTGCCAAAAAGTGATGTAGCCAGAAGCAGAACTNGAAACAGACACAAGACAACCCATCCTGCCAAAAAGTGATGTAGCCAGAAGCAGAACTGGAAGCACCATCAGGCCTCTCCTACCGAAGTCTGGGGCACTAAAATACTTCCTCAGGACTCTTAGACAGCAGGCAGGTGTGAGCAAGGCCAGGTGAGTCAAGGTTTCTGACTGAGCTGATCAGCTTTCTCATGCTTCCCTCTTCAGGTTTTCAAGCTTAAATTGTTTCTCATTTACTGCCTGTAACATCAGAGGTGTATGCAGGAATGTGCTAGATAACCATCAGGCAAAACAAGGCTCCCAAATCCCATCTTCACTGAGCCTCCTATCCTGTTTTAGCTTTATACATCATCCTAAATTTTACTTCCTGGCCTCTTCTGTTATATTTCTTGACTCTCTGCTCTTGCTATCTTCCCCTTCGTGATTAGCTGTGAAATAACTATTTAGATGGGAGTTCTTTCTGAAAGTGTACCTTCCATTTAAAATATCTGTGCCTTTGATAATTATTAATGCACACACAGCAGCAGAGGGATGCTTTATTCACAATGTCATGGTACAGCTATTAATGATACTCAAAGGACTGAAAATTACCATTTCGGATGTGTCCAGAGCAGTAAACTGGTAAACAAGCCTGCAGTTAGTGCTATGGATGATTTGAATCAACAAGGGTGAAAAGATTTGGTTACTCTGTGTATTAGTGTTAATAGGAATAGATTATAGAGGAATATTTGTGATGTGACCTTCTGTGCACTAATTGAAATAGTATTCAGAGTCAGCAGTGGAGTAATCAAGTTAAACACTGAATCATAAATCATCATGAAAAGTGCTGTCACAACTTAGCCATTAATGCCCTGTATTGCTGGGCAGCCTTACGAAAATATCTGCTATGCCGATCTTTAGGTTAATAGGAACAGAAATGGCATTTAAAGACTATTTGGATCAAATCTGCTCTGAGGTTGAAAGTGTTACTCTGTTAATTTACTGGTAATTTGAAGTGATGTAGTTAGGGTTAGAAGCAACACAGCTGAGCCCCATATAGCTAAACAAAGGGTGGTAGGAATTCATCTAATATTTATTTAATTGCTATAAAATACAGTACTGGCACAACTTTAATATATATATTTGTATCTTCCCTTTGTCCTTCAGTTAGCATTTGGTATGGAGGTCTAAATCAAAACACATAAAAATTTAGCTTCAAGGTATGGTTATGTTGCTGAAGAAATTCAAGAAGAGACTTCTATGTATTTGATACATCGATGGTAAAATCTGATTTTACTGTTATTATGAAAGCTATGAAAACCCCTTTTTAACAGAGGGTTTGTATGAAACAAAGTACCTTACTTTGAATTATTTTTTAAACGTAGAGTTCTTCTAATCTTGTATTTGCAGGAGGAAGAAATAAAACTTACCCTCCAGAATCAGAGATAAATGGGGTTTCCAAAGGCAGTAAATTTCTTTAGAGTAATTTTGTGATTCAGGTTTAATAAAAATAATAAGCATAAGAAATATCACAGCTGGAATGATGTATACTTTTTCTAATAAAGACCTATGTCTCAACACTGGCAAAGCTTGTGCTAATTTGATTCGTTACTCATCAGATTACTTAGACAACTAGATGCATAATGTTTGGGGGGGCATCTATTTATCATGATTTGCTTCAAATATTGTTAATTAACATTAACATAAATTGCACCAGGCATCTGGTACAAAGGAACTCATTTTAAACAGCAAGCAAAGCCAATCTTTTAAAAAATTTCATAGATTCTTACTTAAGAAAGCATCAAAATGTACATTCATATAAGTATGTGCCAAATGCAGGTATGGCATTAAAATTTGGAAGCAAAAATATTTTTACGCACAACTATTTTTCATAAAAATTCAACAAGTATGAATTTCTCTATACATGAACAACGAAATATGGGGGAAAAACATTCACTCTAATAATGGATTGTAGCATGAACCCAAGTGTTTGGCTATCTCAAGTTCACTTTTTTTTACATTTATTTTTTATTGGCATGTGCCTATGAAGTTCTCCACCTTATTGAGATTAAATTCTGTTCTCTAGTTTACTGTTGTAAATTAGATTAATATTATCCCAGAATTTCCCTAAGTAAACTGACAGCAATATTTAGCCATAATTTCCAAGGAGTTTGTCTTCTTAGTGATAAATGATAAAGAAAAGAAATTAATAAGAGAGCTACAAATGAATAAAGACATGCAATGTATTTCTAAACACAAAATGACTGGAAACAACCACTAAATAGAACTGCCATAAAATCTATCTGAGTTTGCAAGGACCTGACATTGTTTTGTGTGCAGCTCAAGGAGATTTCCGTAACTGATTTATTCTGAAGTATTGAACAGTGTTGGAATTTGGTACATTTTTGACATTTGCTTGTGAATTTTCATTCTCTTCAAGATGCCACATACAGTTAAAAAATAGATATGGTGTGGGATTTACCTAATGGAACTTTAGCTAACTGCCAGGGATCTAACCTATGCTCTGAAGTCAATGATGAGAAACAGTCACTTCAGGGAAAAGATTCATTCACCACTTACCTTAGGATGTCCTGTTGCCCTACCAAAGTGCCTAAATCTACTGCAGATGGTCACGTAGGCTAGACCTGTCCATCCTAAGATGCTGAATTTGTCACCCAGAACACCTAGAGCGTGGGTGGGTTGCTTTAGCACAGAAACCTAGTACCATTTGAGGGAGGATACCCCAAATGCCTGCATCTGCCTGGGCCAAGAGTTGTGGTACAGATGTGAGAATCTGCAGGAACAGCAGCTGGAGACAGAGGAGATACCACAGGGGATCTCACATGACATTGGACTCCTCTGAGTAAACAACGAAGTCATGCCCCTACTTGGGTGTGATGAATTCTGCCCATAAATCTGAAACAGGTTTCATGCAAACAGGTGTGACTGTATAGTGCTTGGAGAACCACACTATCTTGAAATTGGTCAAAGAGTAAAACATCCTCTTTCTACTAGCAAAGCAATGAAATTCAGGCAAGCCAGGTTATTAACTGGTTCACAAGTCAAGGATCAATTTTAAATTGTCTAAAATTATAAGTGAAGAGAAATTAGTTTGTATTCTTTCAACACATTTCTCTTTTTTTTGCTCTGTTCTTTCAAAGATAACTTTTTACACATCTTAGCATCTTTTTTAGCACCTGGCCATGTGATGTAAAAAAGGAATGTTTATATTTCGCATCATTTAATATGAAATGTTCCAGAATTTGCCTCAAAAGTGCTTATGAAATTTTCCAGGACATTGTCTAAAAAGCCAAACAGCTGTTCCCAATTTGCATGTATTGTAAGCCTAAATAAAATTGCCAGAAAGATCTTCTTCCCTCATAGAAAATAAAATTTAAAGCACTAGCTGGATCTGAAAATCTTGATATTTTCAATATGTATTCTTTTTGTAGCACGAAACTTTATTTCAATACTAAATTTTGACCACAAAAAATAAATTAAAAGCTTACTAAAATCTATTCCTTAGTATAACCTTGCTGCAGAGAAGTACTATACTTGCTTTATGATTATAACTTTGGCGGACAATGAGAAACCAATGTTTGGAACAATTTTGCAGGCAACAGAAGCACACCCCTTCATCCTGAAAGTCAGCTCAGCTGGTGAGTGAAACAAAACAGACTTACCACAACATAAACTTTTAGGTAAACTATCCTCTGTGGTCTTGGCTGATCTTAAGGTTATTCTGCAAGAATATTTTTGTTTCAGGATATGATCCCTTCCACCCAGAAAGTAATTTCTAGGCTCCTTACTATCTCGGTGACACTAACAAACTATACCTGATACAGTACAATATCATTTTTTTAGAACTTTAAGTAATAGCAGATTTCAAGCAATTTATTTCACAGAGTTTTATGAAAAATTACAATTTATTACCTTTTCTGGATATGTTCATTTTTAGCTGTTATTGCCAAATTCAGCCTCAGTATAAAAGGGTATAATTCTATTGAAGTCAGTGGTGGTATATCAGTGCTGTATATTCCCTAGCTGGACAATGAAGCTGTAAATAACCAAATACATCAAAAATAAAAATTGATTACTCTATTTTATAGTCTCTTAGAGTGAATAAGTTTATGATTTAAAACCGTGTCATAATAAAACCATGCTGGGAGGAAATCAGAGAGAGAATGCAACATAATGGGCCAAATCTAGTTTTCAGCCAGAACAATTACATTAACTTCCACAGAATTGTGCTCATTTGAGAGTTTATTTTGTTTTAAAAACAAGGGGGAAATATGCTACTGGTTTGCTTTCTTGTTTGCCTATGAAATGGTACTCTGTATATTCAATGGTATTCTGTACATGCTTTAAGTTTAAACTTCATTCCAAATGAAAATTGACGGATAAAGAGAACAAGTTACAGCAATAAACAAAATATTTTGCACATTTCGAGTACTTGTAACAATCAGTAGATTAGAAGCTCAGACTTGCTCTAGAAGCACTTTAAAATAATTAGATCTGTTGGCCAGAGAGGAGCCATGGACAGAAAAAGCAAGTTGCATTTCCAGACTAACTGGCAGCTCTTGAGAGGTACAGAAGGTGGAGAGCTGCCATCTACTAATTGCGTTTGTGATCCCTAAGTGCCCATGGTGGCTTTTTATTGTTTACTTGTGGTATTTAATGGTTATTATTTTTGCTACTGTTCTCTTATTCTGACTGTGTGATCTTTTTATTTATTCATTATCGTCTTTATTGCATTTAATAATATTCTCATTCTTTCTGTTTGCCTGCTACTCTGTTGCCTGTATGGCCTGTACTACCAGATAAGTTTGGTAGAACAAGAGCCAATTCCTGGCCTCAAAGACTTTGAAAATTGTTCTAAGTTATTCACACAGTTCTAACTAGAAATCATTCTTACATATTTATGCATACACACAAGTGTGTGTGTTTCTGTATATAAATAAAAACAAAATAAATAAAAAGTCAATGCAATATAGATTGCGCAGTGTTACTCAATGTTCTGTTTTGCTATATTCTTATATAAATCCAGCTTGCACAAATTTAGCAGGTGCTTTTAAATTTATATACATAAATGTAAATCATGTATTATTATGCACACACAAATTACATTTTCACACAGTGTGCAGTTTACCTCATTTGATGCTGAAAAATATATAACTTCATTCTAGGTAATGATAAAGTAAAGGAGGGAAAAGACATATATGTTCATTTAAATTGCTAAAGCTGATTTTTTTTTTTTTAAGGTCTGAATTAAAAATCTACTGTAGTGACCCTGTCTTGCACAGTATAATTCCCTAAAACTTCTAAGTCACTCAATGATAAGAGGCTGATCTAAATGCTTCCACTGCATTAATCAAATACCAGGTCTAATTAAAAGAGCCATGCACAAAGCTTTTTCAAAATGTTGCTCAGGTATTGCAATAATTTCTGATCACCCAAGCCTGGAAGACAAATAATTAGAGCTGCCAGAGCATTCTGATGAGTGATGTCAGCATCTCCAAGTGACCTTCCCTCCACTAATTAATTTTCATCTTAAGAAAAGAGACCCTGTTGTTGCACATTATTAATTGAGTTCACTAAAAGATGCGCCTGATTAATTTTTGTTGATAATACTTGTCATTCTATGCAGCGGCTGTAATCATTCTATTGGGTTTTATTTTTTTAAGTTGATCTAGGTCTTTTACAATGTGACTGATACAGTATCTTTCATACAGAATATTGTGTATAAGGGCATAGTCTATAATGTGAGTACACAGCTTTCATTGTTGCTGATAGTTTTAGGTCAAGTGGAACTTCGATGTCGCGTTTGCTAACTTATTTTCAGTTGAGTTGTTAGAAATTTTTCCCTGCTGCCTCCTGGGACTTCCTTTAGTTTCTCAGTTTAAGGGATTCTCGCCTTTTTTCCACATACTTCCCATCTCTCACCCGGCTTTGGTCATCCTACCAGCCAAAGAGTACTGTGTGGCTAGCTCAGAGAAAATACCCCAGGAACCCAAAAACTGGTAGGAGGTCCAGGACAAAAGCCACGGTCAGAAGGATGACAGCTAATGGAGCCATAGGAAGTGGCTGAGCCTTGTTCGCAATGAAACATCAAAACCATGAGTTTGATCTGTCCCAAGAAGAGTTCTCCAAATCAATAGTCACATCTGTTTTGTGAGAGAGCAGGGCCACAGACTTCAGTGCAAACATAGTCACTTTGGAGCTTTTGCGATGGGATGGGAAGAGGGGAGATGTGTAGTGCTTCATGGGTGGGAATTTGTTAGTTGTTAATTTAGATGTGGCAACAGAAGCATCAAGCATTGGATAGACTCTCCCAAAATAACTGAATAATAAAGCTACGGATGCATAACCAGGTCTTCTATTTCCTTATCTCGATGGCATTGACTACTCCAAAATTTTGATCTCTCAAACTCTCCTCTGAAGCTCATCTAGTTTGTATAGTCAAGTGTTTGTAGGACCAGGGAGAGACAAACACAAGGACCACCTGCAATTAACAAGTTTCTTTCACTGCCTTACATCACACTTCATAGATTTCAATAATTATGTAAATATATACATATTCCTATGCAGTTCTGTACATGAAGACAGCCGAGCATGTGAACATGTTAGGGATCATAAGTGCTCATGAATCCCATGCCTATAATGAACACAGCTGAGCATAATGATGTGTAATAATATGCAATACATTACCAAGGGTTTTTCAGGAGGTGAAACCGATTTCCTGTTAACTGATCTTAAAATGTATAGGCAATGTAAGCCATGAAAATATACATATTTTTTCCTACTTTGAAGAGTATTTAATCATGTTTTAATCAAGATAGCCATGATTACCAATTTATCAAATATCAATTTAACAACAAAGATTATGGAAATTTTCCCCAAGCCAGCGAACAAAATATGATTAAAAGAGTTCTTCAGAGCACTGTGATGAAAATATGCATAACTCTATTCTTCAGCTATGTTCTACTACATGAAGGGATCAACATATTGTAAAAGCAGTAGGCTATCTAGACAGGAAGAAAAAAAAAGAGAGTTATAAATTGCAGCTAAAATAATTATTTTACAGTAGATTTGAAAGTCTCTTTTCTTATACATGCAAGCCTGGATTGCATTTTCTACACCTCAAACTATGATGAAAGCAATACTGTTCCTTTATTTATCTTTGCAAATGTTCTTTACTGAGCGGTCTGGTTCCAAAGTTTGATTGATAGATGGGTAATAAAATTATCTGACTGTGGAGAACTGTTTGTTACCTTGGAAATTTTGAAGTCCCTAAGTGTGCAGTAAAAAACTAGCACTGAATCTTCAATTTTTGTTTGTTTTTCCTAAAATTTTCTCCAAAAAGAAATGTTGGTTTCTGCATTTTCCTTTTGTTCCCCCAAAGCCCTGTTCCTACAGCTGCAATAGCAGCTTTGATTTTTCATTAAAGAAGATATTGATACATAAGCGAAGACATTAGCAGAGAGCTACTGGCTTCATCTCATTTCCTTTGTTTTTTCTTTCTTTGGTTAGGCACACAAACTCAGATCACAACCATTAGATCCCTTTTGCTACATCAAATCGCTTTTCATTAATTCAGGTTTCCTTTGATACTTTCTTCAAACAGATTCACAAAACATTTAAAACACAAACAAGCA
The DNA here is from genome assembly GCA_033628505.1 of Tringa tobata. Taxonomy (NCBI): domain Eukaryota; kingdom Metazoa; phylum Chordata; class Aves; order Charadriiformes; family Scolopacidae; genus Tringa; species Tringa tobata. The sequence continues at coordinate 25,288,829 of JAHREE010000279.1, read as the reverse complement.
TCTTAACATAACTCAGATATTTGACCCAAGACCTGGAAAGAAGTTGGGAAAAAATGTTTTGTTGTTTGTATTCTTAAATATTTTGGATACTGCCAGAATGAGGGTAGGAACATACACAGAAAAGACAAAGTAATTTTGATATAATTTGAGTTTTACAATAAACACTAAAAATACCTTTAAACTACTAAAAAAATTACGTGAAATATTAGATATGTCACTGAAATTTAAAAATTGTTAATAAAAAAAAGGACTTTATTTTAAAATATTTGTCTTCATAATATACATATCTGATGGTATAATCACCAAGAGGAATTGGGTTCAAGCATCCCCAGATTCATCCTGAAGTGAACACACACACACTGTAGCTTACTCAACAACCTGTGGAAAAATAGATGTCTTCCTGAGCATCTCTAAGAGTTAGTGCTACCCGTGAGATAAACACTGAGTGTGTATGAAAGAAAGAATGAACTTGGGAAAATACAACAACAAGGTGTTATAAGTTGTTTTCCTTCTGTCCCAATGCCTTTAGACCAATGCTAACATTACAGTTAAGCCAAAAAAAAAAAGCCCAAGGTGCTGCAGGAAAGCCTGCATTTTTCTCCTTTTTCTCCTGGATAACCAAGTGGCTGCAGGATGAGTTGGTTTGCTGCATGGTGATCCAGTGGAAAACAAATTCTGAAAAGTACAAAGTTTAAAAAAATATTGGTTTCTGTCCTATCAGCCTGCTGAACCAACTCACCCAGTAGATATAATCATTTGATTCACTTAAATGAAACAGGAGAAGGCCATGACAGAGGCAAGGCCAGGGAACAAGGACTGGCCGTTTCAGAGGCAGCTCGACATTGCATTAACTGACTCACAGGAGATCACTTCCTTGGTTTTACCACCCACCCATGTAAACATCACCAAGCAATGTTTCTTTGACAACCAGACTATGCTCCCTTTTGCCCTTGGACTCCCTAGCAGGGAAATTTTCAAACCCACTCCTAGCTCCAAGAAAACCGCTTACCTAGTTTTCTGTAAAGAGACATCTGGGGTGGAAATCAGCTGCCAGCTGTAGCCACCTAAATTAGGTATCTACTCTTGAACTAGGTGTCGAAGCTCTCAATATGTTTAGTAGAGGACAAAGATTTATATATTTAATTAAAAGAAGGTGCTTGGGGACACCATACAAAACTCAAGACAACTGCTTGGGATTGGCAGATACCGCATAGGACCCATGGAACACCCATACGCTTATGGAGAGACGGCCATGGTGGAATATCTTGAGGTTGTCTCAAAAGGCATTAGATAACACTGTAGAGGCCACTGACTGTAGTGACAATTTGACTGGCTATAATAGAAGCTCAGGCACCTCACTCCTCTTTGCCTACATTTAGCTATCAAGATGTGAGCTGAATTCAACCCCCTGTTGCTAGCACCAAACTGGAAACTTCCTCCAAACTCTTTTTTTCTCCAAACTCACTTTCTGTGCCACCCTTTCTAATAAAAATGCCAGGTTAGCATAATGTAAGCAAGTCATATAATGCTGCCGCCATCTAGTTCAATTTTTATATTTTACACCTCCATAACTGCTGGGTATAAGCCTCTTACAAGTTATTACTAATTCTGCTTTGCTGTTTCTCACCGACTTTGGCTACAATACTACCTCTGGCTTCTGTCATCAAACCAGCTATTAGCTATTTGTGTCTTTTACAACTGTTGGCCGGTCGAGAGCATTTCAGCAGATACTATTCAGCTCTGGTTATTTCATTTTAATAAGCAGAAAAACGGCTACTGTTAAGAGTCAAAGTGACCTATAAGAAACTTATCCCATATCTTCACAACCAGGTAGCCCACTACACTGATCTTCCCTCCCTCTTTCTCTGACTTCAATTTATTTCCCCAGAATTAAAGCTGGAGAGTAAATATGAGCAATCTGCCTTGAATAGTGTAAAGAAACTGCAACCCCATCAGCTAGCAAACACCATTTATCAGATGAACTGTACAATTCCTTACTCCTGTACAAAGTGACACGAGTTAGATGAAACCGCCCCACCCCACATTGACTTCCCACTGAGAGGAACCCAGGGTCCCTCTATGCAATTCATAGAATCATAGAATTGTCTAGGTTGGAAGGGACCTTTAAGACTATCTAATCCAACCATCAACCTAACTCTGATTAAAAAAAAATCACTAAAACATGTTACTAAGCACTATGTCAACCCATCTTTTGAACATCTCCGGGGATGGTGCCTCAACCACCTCCCTGGGCAGCCCATTCCAATGTCTGATAACCCTTTCAGTGTAAACATTTTTCCTAATATCCAATCTGAACCTCCCCTGGCGCAACTTGAGGCCATTTCCTCTAGTCCTATTGCCTGTGACTTGGGAGAAGAGACCGACCCCCACCTCTGTACAACCTCCTTTCAGGTAGTTGTAGAGACTGAGAAGGTCTCCCCTCAGCCTACTTTTCTCTAGACTGAACAACCCCAGTTTCCGCATTCCACTTGAATGAAATGACAGAAGAAACATATTTACAGATGACAGAAAGACCTGACCAAATCAAGAGAAGTTCTGTCTCTCCTACTGTGCCTTGCTTCGAGTTTTGTGAAATGGGCAGGGGTTTTTTCAGTATCTGAAAGAAGAGTGGTCTATCTAATCAGCATATCAATGAGAGTTCTTGCTACCCAGACCCCTAGATGTCTGGAGCCTCCGGCAGTTTCAGTCAAACTTGATCTGACAAGTAGTAGTTCTAAACACACTAAGCTCCTAGGGTTTACATCCAGGCAGGAAACAGTATTAATGCCTGCGTTAAGAACAGGTTTAGAAGGGGAATTTATCTCCATTAAACACTAAGACTCCACAGTGGAGACAGCTGCAAGGACTGCTCCAACCACAAGAAAAGCAGCTCCCAAGTTGCTGGATCTCAGAGAATCAGGCAGGAGCCATAGATCTGTTGAAGCCTGGCTTTGCAGGGTTTGCCCTGACTCCAACTGCAGACACTCCTGGTACCAGACCTCAGTGGCCTGATAATAGTGCAGCCCCTTTGACTGTGGTGGGATTGTTCACATCTTCAGATGGGTGACCTGAGCAAGGTTTGGCTTACTGGTGAGGGTTTTGTTTTGCATGACTTTTGAAAGAACAACATCAGCTCATCGTATGCTGACTACCACAGATATGCGCCAAGCAACAACTTTTGTCTGCAGCTGACCTGGGCTGATTGAAACTATGAGTTATGGATGAGAGACTTTTCTGTCTATTACAGATCCCCTGAGTCCTCCAGTCCTTCAAATAGTCTCCAACATTAGCACTGGGCCAATGACACACAATGATAAAGTTTTATTGCTATTGTAGACTTTTCCAATTTAGAGTATTCTCAGAGTCATCTTTGTGTGTAACTTTATGCCAGCTTTGCACGTACACACAGTATATGTGTAATTGTTTTGGATGATATAAGCTTCTATCAGAAAGAAGATAAGCTGAAATTGCTAAATGTGTTTTCATCAATGACCTCCTATTAGGCTCAAGAGTCACTGGGTTAAATGTCAATGATCTGATATCTACTCAGTAGCAAAGCAATCTCTTTATTCACAGAATATCTACTGTTATACCAAGTACAAATCAGAGCAACTGTTTTCCCATTTATGAGATTTATACAGCCATTTAAAGAAATTTTTCTTGTGAAACCACTGATAATATCATCTCAATAGTAAAGTGAATGGTTTGAATCAAATTTCCTCCAAGCTAGGCACAAGTTTTGTGCGTCAGCAGGAACTTTCAGAACATGCTGGCTTATAGAAATAGAGATAGATATGGGTATATTAAACCTGTCCTTTTCCAAAGCATGATTCAAATCTCCTATCAAGGTTTTAGGTTACCTTGGAGGAGGGAGAAAGGAAAAATAGCACCATCACTACCCAAACACACACACACACATGAAAAACCCACCCAAAAAACCGCAAAAAACCAAACACACAAAAAACAAACTTAAAGCAATCCCAGGAGAACTGAGGAAGGACTTTGTAACCCCTCTGTCCAGTTATGTTTTTTTCAGAAATATTCTTACAAGGTCCTGAAGATGAAAGAGGAGGCCAGACCTCCCAGCAGACTGTACAATAGCTTGACTGGCCAGCTGATGATTCCCATTCCATCCAGAGCTGGTTCCCTTCCTCCTGCTGATCACTGCCCCACAACTATGAGACTCCTGCTGCTCATCACTTCTACCCTCCTATTTAGCAATAGAAAAATGTGCCCTGCTAGTGGCCTTTTGCACTTCTGCCTTTGCTTGCCTTCTAGCTGTAGTGTGTGCAGTGGTCCCTGTGACCCCTACTCTTTTTTTGTTTTCCTTCACCTCTCTCTCAAAGACGTTATGAGAAACAGAGAGCACGACATGTGTCTGACATCCTGAACTGCCTCTGCTCCTCTACCTATAAGGATCACATTGTCAAGCCAACAATGGCTCTGCTGGCTTCTCTTTTGCTCCCTGGGATACAGCCCAATTTGAATTTCTCGCATTCATGAGCTTCCTATTACTTTCTCTCCAAAGTTCATCATATACAAAACTCTTCCTATTCTCACTCTGGGAGATATTAATCTTGTTTCCCAGAGTAAGAGAGTTCACCCATTACCATATAACGCAGTCCCTCTCCTGGGCACAATAGATAAATATTCCCAACATTTCTTTTAAAGCTAACAATGAAAACATGTTAGAGTGGATTCAACTAACACTCAACAGCAGTCTCATTATGGTCTCAGAGTGGAGATGGAAGAGGAGCGTAGGGAGAAAGAATGTTAAAAAACCCCCTGGATATTAATAATTAAAGGTTCCAGACAAGTCTCTCATGCCATATAATGCTTTGTCACTCATTATGTGTAATCATAGGCGTGAGGAACAAGCTCCTCTACACAAACTGGGATTACAGCCATGAGAAGACAAGGACTTTCATTAGCTGCAGTTCTAAGTTTTAACTATTGCCCTTATAGCAATAGAAGTATTCTATCTATCTGATTTAAAAATGTACCTCCTACTTCACCCCTTCTGCTTCTACACAGCACTCTGGGTGCTCACAGTGTTGGGGCTGTTTTCCAGTTTCATTTTCCAAATGATTTCCATTTGCTTCATTATCTCTTGACATATCAGAAATCATCAATCACATAATTAGAAAGGAGCTGCAAAATCATGATTAATTACTATCTAGAGCAAAGGAATTTGAAATCTCCACAACAATTGAGTGTGTTTGGTGAAGAGCTGAATACCTCTCGAAGAAACAATCCTAACTAGTTACACCAGCTTCACCCGTTTGGGAGGCAGTGTTTAGAGGGTTATTTTTCTTATGATAAATTTTACTTCAAAGTTGCAAAGAGAAAACACCAAAAGTCAGGAAATGAATCCTAAAAAATGCCATTGTTTCTTTTGGCATCTTTATTTTAATGAGTCTTTTATTATAGAATTGCACAATATATTTCCGTAGGAAAAATTACCATATTTGGTCTACAAGATGGACAATGCTCCATGAGTGACACAGCTGTGCTGTGTTTCCTCACATTTCAGAATACAGTCCCATGCCTCATTTACTGAGCAACATCCACGCCCTACCTTGAAAATAAGTATTTTTTTCCTTGATAGGATTTGGTTTTATGACACATCTAAAAAGTGTCAGAAAACCTCACAAACATTAATGGATGCATGCGTGCTTACAACACTTTGGGGGACAGGAATGCAATCTGCATTTTCGATTGTTTGCTCCATTGAAATACAGTATCTGCTTTATTTCAGATGGCCCTTTTGATGGCAGGTGCAAGGAAAGAGCCTTCCTTCACAGTGCTGTGGCTGCATTCTTCACGTCTGCACATTTTCAGTAGTAAAAGGTGTAGCAGAACTTACGGACTTCCCCAAATACCACACATGTTTACTATTACTAACGTGGCATTTGTAATAAATGAGGGATTTGCTGTTAAAAATTCAGGGCATAAACAAGAAATACATTTTGAAGAACCTAAAAAGCCACAGAATGTGACTTATTCCTTGCCAAATGTCAGCTCCTATTAATCACTTACTGACATAAGACATCAGTCCACAGAAAGTGTAAGACTGTATATTAGGTAAAGTATTAAATTATTATACTACAGTAAAAAATAAAAAATCGCTGTCTGGGTTTTTAAAGACGTCTGAACTTTTTCTGCTCTGATATCCCAGACAAACTCTCTTCTGTGCAAAGAACAGCCCAGCAAATTCAAGTCTGGTATAATAATCAACTGAAAATTGTAACTTAGAATTGGACAAAGGTGGAATGTGGAAACAATAGGATTTGCTAGACTGAAACATGGGTTTAATGATGCCCATAAATAACAACTTTGTCCGGGAAAAATTAGAGGCTTCTGTAAGGCATTTAATCTCACCAGAAGTATGTGAAAATGTTCTCTGAGCAGACTATTTAACAAAGTTCCTCCAGACACGTAGGTCCAGTTACATTAAAATACAAAATCTTCAGAACTGAAATAAGTGGCAGAGCCAGGACATAATGAATCTTGCCTCATCCCACAGTCCATGATGCTACATTAATTAGCATTTTCAGTCCACTGCCCATGGCCATGCTGTTAATTTTACAGACTTTTGAGTAACTCCTCTGCATCAGTTGTGGATGGCAATGTATCTTCTGGAGAGACACAGAGTTAAAAACGTTTTTGTAACCCGTAGTTTGCAGGAGAACCCAGTGGTCCCAGCTCAGAAGACGTTATCTTTTACAAATGCTGGATACAAAAATTACAGAACTGTGTTAAAGCAAACACTGATGTTTTAAACTGTGTTGGAAACAATTTTTAGCATGGAGAAGCAACAGGAGCACCAATTCTGTATATGTGAAAGGTAATAAATGCACTGAACTTCCAAGAGACTTAAAGAAACGGTGAAAATAGAGGGGAAATTGTGAAAGGGTGTTTTACCAGCATGCTAAAAGCTTTGCTTTGGTTCCAGGTATCTTAATGTAGTGTTGACTTCAATATTGCCCCATTAACAGACAAGTGCAAAATATGCAGCTGAATTCACTTCCTTGGTTATCTGCACAGTCACTGAAATCACTCTTTTATATTCAGCTTACATTTAGTTTATAAAACATTGCCCTTAGACATTCCCTAAGTAATACAACTTTAAATCTATCAATATTATCTGAGTAGTAGTGTTTAATTCACAAAATGATCTGTACATTAACTATCATAAAATCACTTATAGCTGATTGTCGTCCAGAGCAGTTTTATCAGATCTGAAGTCACCGTTTTGGAAATGTCCTTCTACATAGTCATCACCTTCTGCTCCAGAAAATCTCGTGAAGATTCAAGGTTTCGACATACTGGATCCATCTTATATTTGGATTTTATCTGTGGTAAAAGGGTCATTTTGGTAGATTCCTTATTTGCAAACAGAAAACGGCAACATTTCTCATTGTTTGAGTTGTTCAAACATTGAACAAAATTACTCCAACCCTAAACCAAAAATCCCAAACCTTTCAAGACAAATAACTAAATAACTTCTTGAAAACATGATATACTAATTTTCTTACGGTTGTACTATAGACATGAAGAATTGAAGAGGTCTATATATCATTTAATGATGCTTTTTTCAAGTTTCATTATGTTTTCAATCTAAGTTTTATATTTGCATAGATATTTTTAATGTAATACTGAAAATCAAATGCCAGGTACCTAATTTGAATTTTTTATAAGCCATTCTTAAAAAACAGTGTGAATTTTAATGTCTTCCATACATTTCTAGTTGTGGCCTAAATGAATAATTGTATAATTAAAATTACTTCATTTCATTTATATAATGACCTCTACTATTTGCTACCGTTATGCATTTACAGTAATGCTTTAGGATATTGTATTAACCTACTAATGTGATATTCAGGTTTTTTGACCTTTGTGGACTGCATTAAAATCTGCCTGTAAAGGGTAGAGTGTGATTATAGTTATAGTGTTGTAAATTTGGGGCAATCATTTGAGTGACAGTGAAGTTTAACTGTTTAACTGAGTACCCAATACGGTTGTAAGAAAAAAAGGCTAATTACAATAATACAGAATACAATATAAGTAAAACATGGCAAGAGTTGAGACAAGCCCAGATGTTTAAAGCTCATTTCTCTTCTCCTCATGCAAGCGGATCATTAGAAAAATCAGAGTCAGTGCCATAATTTTATCTCGCACATCAACTCTCTGATTAAAACATATATATGGGCTTTGGCATCTGACTCAGATAAGGCTATTCTTGCACTCTCATAGAGAAAACAGAGGCACCATGGGGGTGAATATACAAGAGAGAATGCGAAATGACATGATCCATCAATACAGAGGAACAGGGCAAGGATGTATAGCCTAAAATGAAAGGGTCACAGTAACTCCAAAAGTCCTACGTGGCTCTGTGTGATGAGAGACATCCTATATGTCATTTACTAGGGCGGCATTTGAAAGAATGCACTGCACAGGGTTCCTCATTATTCATTAGGGCTGAATCCCCATTCATTCTCCTTTATATGCCATCCTGAATCTGCCCTACAGAGTCTTTTACAGGGAAATAACAATAAACTCTCTTATCAACAGCTTGTTGTAGCAGATACAATACATGGGGTACTGAGATCAAAAAGAGCATGAAAAGCATTTCTGCCAACATTGTACAAAATATTGAACATCTGCTGTATCTGGGATCCTGGGAGTTGTAATTATAATTTTTGAAATCTGCACACAAGAGTTATAAATATTAGAACTGTAGCCTGTGAAAGCCATGAAATATTTAAGTTGTTTGGCAGGCTTAAGAAAAACTCATAAACTTAATTTAAGCAGCCAAACACAGTATTTTTACAGATTTTACATCTTTCATGTCATTAGTCATATAAATTAAAGCAACCACGGAGCAGCACAGAAGTTGCAACGACAAGTCCTGTGGGTAAAAAAAAAGGTCAGCTAGAGATTTAAGACTTTCACCAACACTTCACCTTTCCACTTACCCTGTATTTCAATTCTTGTATTGAATTTGTCATAGGTATTTTTAACGCATCCATTATCTTATTGTCTGTTGAGTCCCAATAGCGTGCTTGTGGCTGTACACATGCATAGAAGTAGTGGGCCAGATTCACTGGTTATCGGGCATGACTCTAGCAATGCAAAGTAGTCCTTAACCCCCCCTATTTATCCTGCCTGGTGGGGTCAATGCCTTCTCTGAGCTATTGGTGAGACGCTCAGGGTCTCCCCCACCTTTCCTGCTCTAAAGACAAGGAGACAAGGCAAAGTACACTGCATCCAAAGGGTGATCTACCCTCGACCAAGGCAGGTAGCTTACACAGATCAGTGATGAAAGGCATTGAGGAAGGAGCCTAGTTAGCTTGGCAGGAGACAAGAAAAAGGTGCTGCCACATCTAAAAGGGTATCACGAGCCAAAACAACATGATAAGAGAGGAGGAGGAGGAGGAGGGGTAAGAGCGAGAAACCTAAAGTCATGCATGGGGGCTTTTCGCTTTGCAGCCGTCTTTTAAACTTGTTTGGACGCGTCAGAAATATGCTGGATGAAGATGAGTAAAAAACTAACCGAGTTTAGAACAGTAAACGCAACAGCCAAATTCACAGAAGCTAGAGTATGAAAAGACCCAAAGGCAAATTCTAATTTGTACAGTGTCTGCTCCACCTGCTAGATAGCCATATGCTACTAGAGAAAATGCAGCTCTGCAAAAGGATTCAGGAATCGCCAACTGTGCCACCAAAAGTGAAGCAAGAAGTTAACTTGAAAAGAAATAAAGCAAAGAATGTAAGGATGAGAGCCCAAATTCTGCTTTCCATAAATCCAGTATTCAGCAGAGAGCACCGCTCTCTGGACAAGGAACTCATCTGACGTCAGAGATGTTACAGTGGATTAGTGTAAGGGAAACAAAGGAGAATGTGCCTCAGGGGGCATAAATATATACAACATATTCACAGAAATTCTCCTTTGAACTCCTGAACTATGAGTAAACAGAAAAACACATCCCCACCCTTGACTTATCTAATAAAACATGTATCTAAGTGCCAGATGCCATGGGACTATGAGATGTTAGGGTGGCTATTAGTTAATTTAATGAACCTAATTATGATCTCACATATATATATATAACACCAGCATAATACCGTTGCATTTGGTAAAGCCATTCATGAACTGCACCTTTGTGCTGCTCTGCCAGCAGATCCTCTTTGCAAAGGTGCTGTATCCAAACTGAGATAGATACACTTTAATTATAGAGGAATCGCTATGATTTAGAGCCTCTCATTTAAACCATTTTCCTAGTTGCCATTTTAGGATTAGAGGTAAAAGGTGTGCCTTGAATGTCCCCCATGCTACAAAGATGCAGGCCTCTTCTTTCAGATCGACAGGGTCTGAGAGGGTTTCTCATGTTATACAGGAGTCTAGCTATTTCTTTAGCCAAAGAAGGTAGTGTTGCAGAGAGAAGGGCTTGAAAGGCCCTCGGGAGTGCTTACCTTCTTTCATTAATTAATAGGGAATCTGGTCTCTGAATAAGGTTTGGAATTTCGTGCAACTTTGCAAATGACTTTTGCCCCAAAGAGCAGCCCCTATTCACACACCATGGCTGTGAGTGTGAACTCGTCATTCTCTTCCCAAGAAATTCACACACTGTACAGCAACCGATTCATTAAATATCACAAACAATAGACTAACCGTTCCACATGCAAAGTGTTTACAAGAGGTTTGTTAAAACCAATTAGTTCAAAACACATAACTTCCACAAACGTCCAACAAATTTTCAACATTTTGTTTTTTCATACATACACGAACAATAATGTTTGTGTTAGAGAATACAGCACAAGGAGCTTCCACTGATTTTCACGTGCAACACTGAAAAGAGGTTTCCTGTCATTCTCAGCGCAGCCAATTTTAAGTACAATCAGACACCTGGCATACAAGAGTTTCAGGGAACAAGCACATCCCTGTTTCCCTGACAGGTACACACACACACACACGCATACATCCATCCAGTGATGAGAACATCAGTCAGGTGTCATCCATACTACTGTTATCATCCTCATTCTCTCTTCTTAAGTTCTTCCTCTGATAACTGTTTTTTTTCCCTTTCTTATAGGTGTGCTATTGCAGATAAGCTGAGAGGACACTTATGAGGGATTTGTGTTTTCTTCTTTCCTACTCCTTCCCTCAATTTTGTTGGCATCTACAGGAAAGAGGAATCAAAAGCCAGGAAAGAGGGTGCCTATCAGAAAGGAAAAGCTACAGAAGACCCTTAAAAGACCCTAAGAGACGTGGAGATAATAACAGGGTCTTTATCTGAAGTTACCCGTGTCTCTGAATTTCTTAAGCTGCATGTTCATCTTAGGCCAACCTCTCTGTGACAAAGAGGCAAAGCCAGTGTTCTTAAAATGGCAAGTCATGTTTTTGCATCTGTGTATGTGTAGGCCAGTACTAAATTCCCACCTCAGCTTTTATGCTGAAAAATTTCTTCAATGTTTTGAATAAAAGTTAAGGTCAAATTAAAATAAAAATCAGAGCTTCATAAGAAAAGCAGTAACGTATTTCTAACACATTTCTAAGAGAAGAAATAGACGATCATTCAAAATAACAAAGAATACCTCCATTTTCCTGTCTAAAAGTGAACAAGAAGTTGGAATCATTAGTATGAGGCTTTTCAGACAGCATCACAGTGTTTGTTTTCAAATGGTAGAGGGCTGTATTTCTAGAAAGTTAATTTCTCAGTTTTGCCACAGGTATCAGTAAACTGATAGCTATGATATCTGTGTCAGTCATCTCTGAATCTTAATAACTTTTACTTCCACCTACATTTCTACAGCATTGCCACATGTTTGTAAATACTAAAGATAAAGATTTTAAGAGGACCTAGCTATATCCCTAGGAGTTCAGGCAAGCTTCCATTCACCTTAACTGGACCCCAAATTCTAGGAAAAAATAAACAAACAAGAGTACCATTTTAACACCTATTCAATAGTTTTTAAAAACTGAAAATTAAAAAAAATTATTCATAGTCATTTTAAGGTGACATTATTACTTGGCTCAAAAATTAACCAAAACTGCATTGAATATAATATGAGGCCCACGCGGACTCTCATTTCATTACTGTCACATACACCAGCCATGTTTCAAGTGGGTGATATTTCTGCGTTGCTGTCTATTCTAAAATAAATAAATAAAAAAATCCACAAAGGATACATTACTCTATATTAATTGCAATACTGTGTGAGCTGGGCTGTCAGATGGGTTGAAAATTGGCTGTACTGCCATGCCCAAAGGGTAGCAATCAATGCTTCAACATATGGCTGGTATCCAGTAGCAAGCAAAGTACCCCAGGGGTCAATACTGGGACCTGTGTTTTTCAACATCTTCATTAACAACAGGGATGATGACAGAGATTGCACCCTCAGCAAATCTGCAGACAGCACTGAATTTAGAGAGGGTGGCTGACAGGATGAATGGCTGAGCTTTGGTTCAGAGGTACTTTGAGAAACTGGAGGACTGGGCCAACAAAAAGTTCGTGAAGCTCATCAAGGAAATCTGCAAGGTTCTGTGCCCAGGCGAATAACCCCACACATCAGCGCAAGTCAGGATGCGACTGCCCAGCAGACAGCCCTGCCAGTTTCTAGTGTTGAGTTAGTTTATGGTAGACACCACTCGTATGAGCCAACAGTGAGGTTCAGCACAAGTAAGGTGGATGGGGAGGAGCGTGTCCTGCAGAGTGTCCCTCTTCATAGTGCGGGTGAGGCTGCACCCAGACTGCAGCTTCCAACGCCTGCCCCCCAGCTCAGAAGGACATGCAGAAGCTGAAGAAGGATCCCAAGGTGGTAGCAGAGGGCCATGAAGATGGTTGGGGACCTACAGCTCACAGTTTATGAGGAGAGACTGAGGGGGTGGGCTTGTTTAGTCTGGTGAAGAGGAGACTAAGGGGTGATCAAACAGCAGTCCACAATTACCTGAGGAGTCATTAGGAAGATGAGGAAGCCAAACTCTTCTGTCAGTGGCAGACTATAACAAAGGCCAGGGGCCGCAGGCTGTGGCTTGAGAATCTCCAGATGGGCATTAAGCATAAAAACTTTGTATAGAGGGAACAGGTTGCCCAGAGTGGTTGTGGTGTCTCCAATCCCAGAGGTCTTCAGCACTCAGTGAGACGTGGCCCTGGCTGATGTGCTCCACCCCTGGTGATAGCCACACTTGGAACAGGTGTTTGCACTAGTTGACCACCAGATCTTCCTTCCAACGAACATGTCTGTGACTCTCACATTTGTTTCTGTGACTACTGAAAGTGTGCATTGGCTGGAAAGACTGCAAACACCTTTGTAAGAATCCAGTGACAGCAATGTTTTAATCTGTGTTCAACTATTAAAGATAGGAATGTCAGTTAAACTGGAGGGGGTCGGGAACAAGAACAGAAAGCACTTGCTCGCACTGATATGTCCAGGTGGAGCAACTTGTTTATATTCTCTGAATCAAAAATCTCTAGGGTCTCTGCAGGGATCATGAGCACATAGCATGCATGTATGCACATCTAAGGAGGTCTCATGTAATATTCTTAGTCACATCAGTGCCACAGGAGTTCAAAATAAACAACCCAGCTAGGACAGTAAGGACAGAGGCAGAAAACTGACAAGGAGCAAAGGGGGAAAACCCTTTACACACCCCAAGGCTTACAAAAAGAGCCATTTGCAGCAGATAGGAAGCAGACAAGCACAGACACATGCACACACAAATCCCCGTCTGAGCAGGTCAGATTGAACAAGGGTAATCATTTTAAGTGCCCAAATTGCCTGACTCCACATGGTGCCATCAAAAGCATTTTCATTTTTATCCAAATCAATGTCACCATATTTTCTGTAAAAATCAATGTGGAAAATAGAAGCAAGGGTAGAGGAAGATGCAGTTACTGAGCCCTGTGGAAGCCATCACAAGGCAGGATGACTGTAGGAACTCAAGACTGTTGGCTTTAGCAGCTAAGGCATGCCCAACAACTTGCAGAGGATGAGTACTAAAAACAGTTAGAGAGAAATTCTGGTTTTACACATAGATTTATTTATTTATTTATTAAAAAAATCTGCTGTTTCATTATTTTTTGCCATTATTACCTCTGTTTTCCCCAATCTCATACCTAAAAGCATAATGGTCAGTCTTGCTGAATATATCTGTCCTTGATTTTCCCCTGACTTGTATTAAACAGCAAAGTGCCTCTAAGTGAAAATTCAGCAAGTCTAATAACATGTGTAAGGAACAAATGAACTAGGGCACACTTGCTGTCAGCCTGCAAAGAGTTAATGTAAGAGCACATGCTGTAACATTTTGCGGAAGAAGTACCCTACAGCTTAGCACCCTGCCTAATGAAAGCAGAAAACTGAGGCACGCTCTGCAGACCCGTAACGTGACTGATGGAAACTCTGAAAATCCATTGAAAAATTACCTTTCCAAAGACATTTGTTGTAAATCTGGCCTTGCAATACTTATGGCAAAACACCTAGCATATTTGTCCAGAATCTCCGTGTTCTCCATATTGATTTTCTTAGGAAATAATTTTAGTGATCCCCTTTCTGGAGAAGAACTGTGTATCAGCACACCTTTACAGAGGACTTCCCTTCTGATTTCCAGAAGGAGCTCTGGGTAGGACAAGCACAGGTTTACCAGGAGCAGTCTGGGACCTATAGACTTCTTCCAGAAACACCAGCCAATGCAGCTTGCACCCCCCAATCACACCACACCGCCACAGCTATCCAGCTGCATGATAGCTATAACTGAATGGGGGCCACTATCAATCCTTTAAGAAACACACTTTGAGTTAATCGAAAGTCAGATTGTTCTTCCCCTCAGAACTCTATCCTTGTGGTACTTTTTGACACATTTCAAAGAAAAACTGACATTGAATGTGTGGCAAAATATCCGTATCATAAGAAATTTTCCTGTCGCAGCCCAATGATCCTGAACTGGAATATCCACATGATTTTGGGTTAAAATACCTGGGAGCGAGTGCAAACAACACTTCACCATCACTGGCTTGCAGGTAGCTCAGAAAATCCTGCTGTAATTTATCCACTATCAGGCTTCTCAGATGAACAATCTAAATTCTCCAGATAACTTCCCCATTAGAGGATTGGTGTTGCAAATCTATGTAACTGAATAAGGTTATTCAAGAAGCACCGCGTTTTGATAACAAAACCCTTTGTGATGATTACCTAATAGCCAGCATTTGTTCAAACACTTTTAATAGACCCTTTTTATCACATGCAAAAAGAATTTCAGTGCTAGTTCAGTCTCCTGTTTCGTTCTGTCATGAATCACTTTGTAGAGACATTTAGAAGTCAATAATCCACTGTAGCTTTGATGACAGGTGATTAATTTCTACATTTTAGAGACATAATAAGATTTAGCAATAAAAAGGCCTTGAAGTAACCTACCAAACAGCTTTAATCTCAGCCTTGGGACTGTTGCTAAATATGAATGCTTGTACACAAATGCGGATGATTTAAGTTAGTAGGTTTTATTGCAGACTTCTTGCCTTTTCATATTAATCTTGCTTTACAATCAGGCTATCTATACAATCAGTTTATGCTGAATATTGTTTCTAACACAGTACTTGGGGGAGGAGAGTTAAATTATTTACCCACAAGGGCTATATTCTACTGAAAACTAGTTTTACACGCTTTCCATTATGTGGCTTACCAACACCCTCTGTGTGGCAAGGTTAGATAGGTAAAAAAAAAAAAAAAAAGAACCAGCAGACACACACACAACTAGTCAGTACCTGACTGCGCAACCACACAGAGCCCTCGGGGCTCAATCCATCACACAGTGAAACCAGTGGGAGTATTTTGTTAACTTCAGTTGGCAGATCACTGTAACAGACTTGAATTAAAGAAGAAATTCCAAGCTCTCCAGCCATGTTCTGGTTGCAGATAGGGACATACCTATATATAGATATACCTACATAGTTCCTGATCCAGCTTTTCTGAGCTCTCCCAAACATGCATTATTTTCTTTCAAAAGATGGTTTTATAGTGAAAATGGTATCTGGGAATACTGAAAAATTATTCTTTTAAAACCGCAGTCTCCTGTGTTTTCTTTATACATATTCAGGAATGCTTCATTCTTCTACTCGGAGTGCTTCAGTCTGAAACCTTTGTGTCTATAAAACACTAAATCTTCACTGAAATTCCCTCAGCCAGGAATCTCAAGATAAATTCACAAAATGGTTCTATGGGTAGTTTCCTTCGGGGAGAAAAAAAGACAATACTGCAGCAACTGCCTTAGAAAACTCATTTACTAATGCTGAATTGTGAAGACTTTCTTAAAGTAAACGGGGGCCGAAGGTGTTTAACCTAAGTTACTATTTGCTGGTGATCACATACTTTCCAGTGTAAAAATGCACCAACAAAAAGCACAAACAGCCCTGGTAGCTGGGCAGACAAAGCAAGACAGAGGCCTCCATTGTCCTTCTTGCGGTGTGCTAGCTTTGAAGAGATCAGCCCCCTGGAGAAAAAGTGATAGAGGAACTGAATTTCTCACATCTGAGGGCAGCCTCAAAATGCTAAAGAGTATCGTGCTGCTCCTGCTCTGTATTTTGTGGAGGGCAAAGCATTAGCAAAGCAGGGAAGGGTTCTAGTTCTCTCAGTCTCTCACTACCTTTGAGAGTGGATAAAGTAGAGGAATAGAACTTCTACCCCTGAAGAAGTACCACCCTCAAACATCATTTGAGCAAGCCCTAAAGGTGGAAAATATTTTTTAAAAAACACCAAAAAGAATAACAAAACACAGTGTGACAGAAGCAGAGGCAGCAGTAATACCTCCTTCCTGTCAGCAGACTTTGGGGAGGAGGAACAGAGGCCTTAGCAGCAATGACGAATGGTGTTTTATCAAAGACAAATGGTGGCAATATTGCGTTTCACTAGCATCTATTAAGAAGCCATTTGAATTTTAAACTCATTTAAAGTAAAGGAGATTTCAATGTCAGGAGATGTGGGCAAAGATGTTTAGGACAAGTGTTAGGTGCAGGGGTAATTGGAAGGTTGAAAGGGGTGGGTGACAGGGACTGGTGGTGATGAGGATGATAGCAAGAGATCTATGTGGGGGTATAGGTGGCAAATTTTGGCTAAGTATAAAGTAGGATCCAGGAGCAACTTCATGTCCTAACCATATTCCAAACCTTTATGAAGGCAAGACGTGAGTGCATATCTTCTCTTCCTTTCTTTCCCAACGGACCTTTGTTTCTGCTGGAAGAACTCACAGGTGCCTTTGTCAGAAGGAATTGAGGAGGTCTCCATTCTAGATGATCAGGAACAAGGACACCTTAGTCTAAATATACCTCTCAAATTTCTTTATAAACTTCATATTTGTATTTTCTTTAAGTTGCAATCTTCAGTCTTACCCTGCATTCATAAGTGCTGAAAACTGACTCTTTTATTTCCTTCATTTTTCTTGTTAAGTAACAGGAAAGAAAATTAAGATCTGCTCATGAGAATTTGAATATAAGAACCTGGCACTTAAGAAAAGCCCTGATTACCCCAAATGTTGTGCTAAAAACAAAATTAACATTTGTCAGACCTGTAAAGGAAGTAATAGTTGGAACAGCTATGGTGAGTAATGAGGGAAACACAAGGAAAACACATAGATCCAAGTTAAATCTGAAGGCAAGGAAAAGTCAATCCACAGCTGAAGCCAATGTTGAGCCATGATGTAAAGGTGGATGGAAAAATGAGAGCACAGAGGTATCCAAACAGGATGCAAGAAACAGAACCCCTTCATACATTTACAATGTGTAAAACCCTAACAGTTTTCCCAAGCAAAGTACAGAATATACCGCTTAATTTCACTATTTCAGAACATAATTTTTACACTTCAGATTTTCCAGAATTTGTATCTCAGCAGGGGAAAGAGCTGCTTCTCTATGTAAAGTAGCAAAATTGTGTGTGAGGACAAACACATATTAAGGAAATGAATCATAGCAAGAGACTGGACAGTTGAGGCAGATTAGACATATCAGAGAGCAAATGGCAGGGTGAGGTACTGCAGTGGAGCTGCCTCTGCTGCAGAGCGCAGGAAGAGTTATGACATTTATGCATTTTCATTTCTACAGGTGGGGACCTCAAATCATTCCGTGGGTTAGGCTCTTAGTATCTCTAATCTGGTCGTGCTGCGGCACACAGTTGATATACTTCTGGCTTGTCAACAAAAGGCACAAGACACACTTAAATCTCTTCATGGCCCTAGCATGAGACATTAAGTTTGAGCTACTTGTGAATCCAACAGTTATTTCAGGAAGCTGTGTCCCAAGCAACATATTGCATTTTCAGTTTCCAAAATTAACTTCTCTTTATAAACTACGCTCTTTAATTCTTTTGTATATTTCTTATGTAGACCTCCAATATGAAATAGATTATTTTAATTCCTGTGCAAGGGCATTTCTTATCGATTACTCTGCTGAATCAGGTGACTCATGATACAAATTGTGCAAACATCTTTTTTTTTTTAGATCTAAGGGATTAAATTTTGCCTCTGCTCAGGTAAAAGAAGAAATAAAATGGCTTTTTTTAGCTCCTAAAAATTCAACCTATCCTACCTAGTCTGATTGCTGGTCATGATCTAGGAGTGTCTTTCACAGAAGTTTCGTGAATCTTCCACAGTCAGATCTGCAGGTTCAGTTTCTAGGGGGTAGAGTAAAACACTTTAAAAACCCACCACTGGCTCAAGCCCTTTTAGAAAAATAAGCAGTCAGAAAAAATATTTCAGAGGGTTATTTAACCTTATTAAATATCTATGCCATTTAAAATAGTTATTTCTGCTGCACATCATCACCACTAGCTGCTCCAGCTTGCTGAGCTCAACACAACTGCTCTGGACTACTTCTGCTACTGGTTGCTAGACCACCTTAAGGACTTAGTACTTTTAGTATGGGAACTATGACATAAGGGTGTCTTTGCCCTAAACAAATACTAATGGTCTCTCTCATTTCTTCTTTTACAGAAGGAAAATGCAAAAATAAATGTTTATTCAATTCTGCCTCAGCCGAAGGGTGTAAGCAATATCAGTTAATAAAAGTTGTGTTCATGACAGGCAAACCTGGTTTGCCCATGTTTTCTCCAATGTGAATGTAAAATTCATTGTGTTTCTCTGTTTATAGCCTGGTTGTTTTTACAAGAATACATGTCCAAATATGTTAAGAAATATGTGGAGATAAAGCTTGTTTAGGTCTCCTCATTTTACCCTCCTAGTTGTATCTACCAAGGAAAACAAAGTGACAGCACATTCCCCTTTCTACCATCCTACCAGACCTACATCTCTGTTAAATCTTCACGGAAAGCCATCCTTAGGTTTTTTCATCCTCAGACTTGAAGCAATTCAGATTGCATTTTAAAAAGCCCTACCTCACTAAGGAGAAGACTTTTAGATCTCAAAAAAGGTATCTTTCTTTGTTTTCACCACAAATTTTACTCCTATGATTTTTTTTTCCTAATAAAAAACATTTTGACCATGAGAGACTAAAGCCTTTTCACAAAAAAAACACCCCAAAAAACAAAACAAAACACAACAAAAACAAACAAACAGACAAAAAAAATCTAAAACCCAGGAAAATTTCCAGGCCTCTGTATTCATGGATGCAATTTCTACTTTGAAAATCCTACAAGTGCACCCTTGATGTTACGCTTCTTTCATGGCACTATCCATGGGAGATCTGGGTCTTGTACAGAAGGTACACTAATCATTCGGAGTAATTCCATCACCAATATATTTATATATTTGCTAAAACCCAGAGCGGTATGACAAGCATTCCTGCAGCATACTGTGAGTCTGTCTGGGAAACAAGGCACAACTGTGAAGGGAAGAGGCTTCACAGAAATGGCTTCAAGGTCATCTTGAAGGCATGGTGCACTGAGCACGACTTACCAACTTCTTGAGTGTTCGGGTGCAAACAAACAGCAGCAGAACAGCACGTGAGGGAAGCCACAGGCTTCTGTGAATAGAAACCACAAGTCCTCCATCAGGCAAAGCACACAAGGTGAACTACATAGCCGACTGGTGTCTGCTACAAAAGGGACTGCAAAAGTTGTGACAGGAAGCCCTGATCACATAAAGGTCTGTGCAGTCCTCTTCACGCAGCTGTGCTCGGCATATCCAAACCAACTGCAGTGTCACCCTTGACTGTACGAATCATAAAAAAAAGCAGCACACAGATAAGTGCATCGTTCAAAATGAATGACGTGGCTGAAACAGGAGCGAAAGTGCAATGAGGTACCAATCACAGAATATATTATTTTGGATTGGCTTCTTTAACAGAGACGTTTATGCATCCAACATATCAATGTGCCTACATAAGCAAATTGTTTCAAACAACTTCATACTTAGTTTATTGCCATCTACCATCCCTTGGTCTCCTTGAGTATTGCTTGCCAGGGGCTAAGTATTGGCTGAGTTGATTAAATGGCAAAGCTCCCACAGAATTCAGCATTCCCCAGTTTTTATCCAACTTGTCTTCTTACCAATGCATTTTAAACTTTTTCATTTTGTTTTTCAAACCATTAATTTAATCATAGCTCCACTTCTACTTGAACCACTGTAAGGTTCTTTGGCTTTGTCTTCTGAACATACTGATTTTCTTATGTCATCTCAATTTAGTATTTCTGTGAAATCTATGTATTTCAACACCTTCAGACACACCAAAAGTCAAAGGTAAAAGACATGATTTTAAGGGCTGCAACATATCATATGTGCATGTCACTAATAAATTACAAAGGAACAAGTATACTAGTTAAAAGCTGGACTTCTAGAATGAAGTAGTAAAATAATTTTCATTTTCAGCTAGATGTAATAGCAGGCTGAGCATATCACTGGATCAACTAGGAGAATACAATTTTGTTATGCTGATAAAGTGCTGTATGAAGAGACTTAACAGGTACATCTACTGCTGAAGCAAATGACAGCAGCTTCTCTGCAGGCCAAGTCTAGAAAAGCTAATGTTAGCAAGATGTGCAAGACTAAATAACAGGCATCAGGGTCACGCATCTTATTAAAACCAATATTTTAAAAACTGCTTGCTTTAAACATTTATCTTGACATTGTAGATTATCTTTAATACCAAGCCAGCTTTTATTCAGTTGACCTCTATTTGAAGCAGCTAAATCCCAGATATATGATTGATTTTTGGTCTTCTTTATTCAAAGAAAAATATGAAGCAAAAATAAAGCTTTGATATATTTAAAATTTATGCTTGCAGAGACAGACTATGGTGAAATTCAGCCAGCTTCATTTTGTGCTGAACTAGACCAGAAGACTGGGCAAGATATATTTTGAGGGGACCTTCACCAACAGATAACCTAGGTGGTTATAATTAGCAATTTGCCCTCATTTCAACTGTGTTTAGTACAATCCACAATCTCAGGGTTCTTCCTGTCTTGGTGGCGCTATTTAAGCCTCTCTTGTTCTCTGCATGACCTACCTTTGAGATACAACTACTTTCCTTGCAATTGTTATCAAAGTTAGCATGAAAGGAGAAACAGGATTCTTGCAGAAATCTGTTGATTTAGTAATAAGAATTAGTGACATGAACATTCCTTCATTTCAAATTATTAATTGTCAAGTACTGTAACATTTTCCTGCACCCAGAATTTGGACACACTGGAAACCTAAAAGGAAAACACAAAAATTATATACCTGTTATAAAAGAGTAGTTGTCCAAAACCTGAAGTTTCTCTAGGTATCAGCTAACAGTACAACAAAATGCTTACTCAAATGTCACCAACGCACAACAACAAAAATTGTCAGTCATGACTGGTAACTGAAAGTTCAATTATCTTCCTTTTCCAGTCAGTTCAAATGATTCAACAAAAAAATTGCCACGAGAACAAAAGAAAAGTGAGCAATCTAAAAATCTCAGCTTAATATTTTAACAAACTTTGGTTTTTTCCTCTCTCGGTTACTATTGAGCTCTTGATGCTCACTAATAAAACTTCAGTAATATTGGCACTAAAGTTTCGTTTTACCTGTCAGCAGATAAGTAACAGTTTAGTAATGCCTCAGGGTGATTGATGGCAAAATAGCAAAAAAATAGCTAGTACTATAAACCCTATTTACAGCATCTAAGAAGAACCTTGAAAAGATAATACTGTGGATTACCTTTGTGTTATTTTCTATACTCGTTATAAAATTTGTCACGGGGTCTTTAATTGTCTCATTTTCCATTTTTTATGGTCTTTGTCATGACAATAAGTTTTCACATAACTCAGCGTCTGCTAGATGGCTTCAAACTATGCAGTACAAGTCTGAATGCGTTAGAGACGCTGTAGTGTGATCATCCAGCTCTTCAACCCTTGTTCACCTAGTGATAAAATTTGCGAAAGGAGAGCGATAGAAATTTTTATGCCCTCCAAATGAGCAGACATTGCCTACCCATTGTTTTCACAACTTTCTTGCTTCTCTTTCCCTGGGCTGTCCACTCAAGGACTAACTAATTAGATTGCAGAGGAGTCAGACCTACCTGTGTGGGCCCGTTTGTGGTGCCAGTGAGCCCCATATTTTTCACTCCAGCCTCCAGAACTCTGGTATTTCTCATGAACACAGAGTATTATAAAATAATCCTATTCTTATTTTTCTTTTAATGAAATATAAAATTTAATGAATTAATCAATGAAATCCAAGATCCTTAAAGAAAGCTAAAGAAAATGGTATCATGAAACAACATAAAGGCTCAGTAAGATATATAAAACCAAATTGTTTTTTGGGTAAGTTTCAAGTTGGTTTGGGGTCTAATTCATGATTTTTTTAATGCAGATGGTTGGCAGTGTGGATGCTGACTGAGAAGGGTTGGTGTCAGATACTCAAAATCTTATCTTCCAGCAAAAACATTTATAGCTCCTGGTGCAGCCTCAGGGAAGCTTCCTTAGAGCCTATCTGGCAAAGCTCACCAAAAATTGCTTTCTTCCCTCTCCAGCTGGCTCAGTGACTCCATTTCATCCTAGAAAATTGTGACTTGGCCTCAATTGCTCACGTTTGTCACATTTTGCCTACACTACAGCAATGTGATACTTGGGCATAAAGACTTCGGTGCCCTAGTCTAAAAGATAGGTAACAACATATAATATGTATTACTTACATTATACTGATCACTGCAAATATGATTCATGTTTCTGCTGTCCTTTGCTTCAGTTGTACAGACTTGGGCATACTAGAATATCATGTAAAACAAAACGATGAAGGCAGTTTTCCTCTATGGCACAGTCAAACTTCCTTCAACTTAAGTAAAACTTCACTTTTCAGAAGTCTTCAGGCAGTTCCAGAATCGTAAAACAGCATCCACAGAAAGAAGAATCACCACAGATTTCACCTTCTTCAGTAAAATGTGAATTTATCTCCAATGATGTAATTGTTCTGACATAGACATAAACTAATATACTTATGAATACTATTAAGAAACATTTTAAAACTTTTTTTTCCCCATTTCATTGACTTCTCCTTCTGAAAGTTTACAACAAGAGCAATGCATGGCAGTTGTTACTCAGTACCACTTACTGTGTCCGAGTGCACTCACGGTGAATCTGGACTAAGAACCTACACAGAACAGACTTGCTAACCAGTGACATAGAAGCTCATTAAAATAGTGGCTGGAATTATACGTAGGATTATTTCCCAGTAAATCCAGCTGCTAGGCAGAGATGTTCACTAGGTGGAAGGGTAGGATTCTGGCAGGCAGACCATAGGAACGCAGTAAAAAGACTAAATTCAGGAAAAGCCTCTTTCCCTTGCCATTCTGTGTGTCTCCTCTTACATCACTGGATTCAAAGTAAATGACGGAAATAGATATAGCTGTGTGCAAACCCCACCTCTTTTATTACCAATCACAGTCACAGAAGTACCACAGGCTGTACATCAGCTTCAGAAATCTTACACAGAAGTCAAACTGTGCAGATGGCCATGGTGCGATGTAACCATTCTTTTGGGAAAGGTAAGAGACACTGACTAAAACCATAGGTTGCACCAGCAGGACAAAATGCTTTGCTGTCTGTGGCCAATGCACTTACTGGGTCTTAAGAGAATTTCAGTTCCAGAATTTCTGCTTCTGTGAAAAAACTGCAAATAGAGGATAATAACACAAAAACAACATTTGTATCTCCAGCGAGAAGGCTCATTAGTGTTCATTGCACAAATACTAGCTTCAGAAGGTAAATTAATAATAATAAAAAAATAACACTCCATAAAAAATAACAGATTACAGATGAGTACCTGACTCCCAACGCATATTTACACAGGAAGGGAAGGAGCCAAGTGTCATTCTTCCCTCCGCTATGCTGGCTAGTAGTATGATAAGTAGTTAGGCCAGTGACGGGGAGAGAGGTGAGGTGCAGATGGTGTGGGTGGAAATTACACATTTAATAGCAAGTATTATGTCCCATTCTCATTACCCATTATTTTTATCAATGTAGGGCCACCTTTTAAGGCACTTATAAAAGAGCAGAATGATATATAAGCAAGAGAGCCAATGTTCTTAACTGCAATAAAAATGGAGCTTTTGCAAGAGTCATGGATACTAAGCAAATAGACCTTCATGACATACACGCATCAGTGATGCCAACGGAAACAGAAATATTCAGCCCTTTGAACAATCAGATCCTCCAAATTAGTCATTTGGACTCTATTTTGACCATTTGTTTTTCACTGCACAATTTCTACCGAACGGTCTTTCTCAATATCCTCTACTTAACGCATATGAAGAAGCAAATAAACTGTCTGTAACTTCTGTTATAAAAGGCTGAAGCAGATGAGAAAACATGTTGTGAGCCTTGCTGGCCTGATGCTGTCTTACACTTCAGGAACACGTGCTGCAGCGTGAGATGTGCAGTCTGATGCACAAACCTGACTGATAGCCTCCAGGAAAGCCGTGCCTGGACCTAAGAGGTCCGTACCCAACGTAAGAGGTTGGTTAGTGTTTTGAGTAGGTATTACTATGAATCGTAGAATCACAGAATCTTCTAGGTTGGAAGGGACCTTCAAGATCATCTTGTCCAACCATCAACCTAACTCTGACAAAAATAAACACCCACACAACAAACAAAATGCAACACCATCACTAAACCATGTCTCCCAGCAC
>JAHREE010000279.1:25203032-25259016 GCA_033628505.1 Tringa tobata | reverse complement strand
TTTTCTTTTTCTTTTTCTTTTTCTTTTTCTTTTTCTTTTTCTTTTTCTTTTTCTTTTTCTTTAAGAATCTCTCATTCAGCCTTTAACTTGGGGGATGGAGAAGGTTTATAAAGGTGCATGAGCCTCCACTACCCTAGCTTTAAGAAAACTTCACCTGCAAATGCAAAATTAGTGATGAGGTGTATGCAGTTAAGTCACTACCAGCAAAACTGATTTTCCTCTTTCCAGCACCACTGTCTGAATGACTTTCTGACATCTGAGTTCAACTTTCTTATTCTTTCTCAGCTATTCCTTTTCAGAGTCTCTGGACAGTACGTGAAAGTTATACTTAAATTTTGCAGATTTGCTATGTATTTCTTCTTTAAGACACAACATTTCTTGCGTATTCACACAACTAGGAATTTTTCCCCGGGGCTTCATCCTCTCAGTCTTTGATTATGACCACATTTCATTACAAATGTGAGCCTTCCATTTTTCTAGGCTGTTTTTTGACCATATCACCTCTTTTTATAAATCCCTCCCCTAAATACATCTTTTACTACCCAAGCCCTACATGGTCTAGCTCCCATGCTATTTTTTCCCCCTCTGTTTCAGAGTGTCAGCTCCCAGCACCAGCCAGAGAACGATGTCCATGCCCATCACTCATTTGTTGCATCCTCAAACACTTACTTTCGTGCTACCCTTCATGCTTGGGAGCTCTCCATAAACATCCACCTTCAAACCCATTTGCTGCAAGGCCTGTGAAAGACCCGACAGCAGTTAGGTTGGTAGCGTTGGCAACACTTCTCATCACACTGACTTATTGTTTCCTTCTACTCCCTCATCTGTCTATATCAATCTGTTGTGGTTTTTTCAGTTTTGATTCAGAACTTGTTATGACCCTCACCGACTTTTTGTTCTGATTTTGTCCAGCACCTAGTAAAACTCAGACATGCTTCATGGCAGTGGACTATAGTAATTCAAATAATGGGGACATAACTCAGCTTTTTTGTGTCTATGAGAACAAGTTTATTTCATACATTGTCCATGAGATTATAAACATCCTATTTTTAGATACTAATATCTTCAGGGATGGAAAACATTAAAACTTCTATCTCTCAATCCCATTTTGTGTCTTGGTAAACCATTCTACTTGTTAAATTTGTAAATTGTTAATGAAAGTGGTAAAGTACCAAATGGTGAAATGCTGACTGAGGTGAACAAGTATCTCAGTCACTGAGGAATGAGCTCAAAGCTCTCCATCTCAGCAGAATTATCACATAACATTATGTTATATGATACCTACTGTTGAGCAGCAGTTTCCACTGAGTTTTGTGGCAAAACAGACTCTACAGAAGTAGATTTCTCTGAAATAAGCTGTGTTCAAAAGCACCACCCCAATTGGAATTACCAGATTTATTTCACAGTTGATTAGATCACATTTTCTCGATGGAAATGAGCATCTGTAGGTCATAATGGAAGTGCAAGTTTTTAAATCTCAAAGATGATGATAGGAGCGTTCTTTCTCAATCAGGATGTGTAACAGAGCATACACAGGCCCTTGAGGACCTCGGGAAGCAACGGGCCTCAGGCAGCTGGCAGTATAAATGTTGGAAACATGAACCCAGTTATCACATTAAAAAGTGACTCGGTTCAGGGGAGAGCAATAGGTTTGGGTCCAGAAATTTGCTGAAGGTCTCAAAGGGAAAAAGCAGGGTACAACTGCAGGTAAAGGTAGGGCCTTTCTACAGGTTCAGAAAAAAATACACCCAAAGGACTTACTTGTCCCTTACCCATCAGATTTAATGTTTGTTTTAATCTAGATTGATCTGTTGTCTTTTTACCATTTTGAAAGACAAATTTCCATGAAGATATTAGCAGCCTTAAGTATTACGTGAGAGAGAAAAAAGAGAGCAGCAAATAGAGTACAACACTTACTTGTCACGAGTGCATCAGACTACTCGCTTGCTACGATTAGATCCAGCAAGACTAAAGTTAACTGCAGTTTCCCAAACACTTTGATCCAAGCTGCAGCTTTAACTTTCTCTTTTCCTCATTTTTGCCTAAAAACTAACAGCAATTTGCTATTAAAGGATGTACATGAGCAAAACTAATCGCATTCCTAATTCTTAGTAACATACAGTTTACTCTGAAATTTGAGGACATGAACTCTTAATTTTACTTTGTCTAAGAACACGGTGTATATAAAATAAAATTGTACATTTGTGAGGAAAAGCATTTTCCATTTGAATTTTTTATATAAAAAACACAATCATGTCAGGCAAGGAAATGGTTAAAAAAAGTACTCTTACCACAGTATTTTCATTCAGGAGTTTATATCCCTTAGAAAGGTAGACCTAAATAGCTGTAAATCTGACGAAGAAGTTAATTATGAGGGAAAGGGGCCAAAAAGTGAGGAGGAGAAGAAGAAATATCATTGGTTTGACAACGATGGCTGCCAGAAACAGCTTGCAAATCATGGAACTATGCAGGGACGAAAAGTTGACTCTAAATTATGGTGAGACTGGGTCTCTAAATCACTGGGGAGCAAAATGATTTCAGTAGACCTTTAATTTTCAGTTATTGAAAGTCAACATCGTGGCAAGTAGCTGCAATGTTTTACAGCAGACCATCATGAAAGTATTTTATTTTTCATTTCCCAAAAATGTATGAAATTTTCAAACACAGGTGAAAATCAATCATCTCACCAATCATGCGAAAAGCAGCTCCCTTCCCAAGCGAGGTATGGATTCACAGGATAATGAAGGAGATGCACAAAGTCATCTGCTCAGAATATCTTGCACTTGTGTTGCCTTTATCCAGGCACTCCCAAGTGCTGGATCAGTCATCAAACTGGGTTACCTTAGCAAAGCCAGCAGTAGAACGATAAGAAAGGAACTTTCATTAAAACAAGCAAACTCTTCCATGCCCCAGCTCTCCCCCCTCCCAATGTCATTTTCTGAACATAGGAATTCCTTCTTGATTGAATAACTGGAACTTTTCCACTAAAACAACTAATAGCCACCTGATAAAGTTTTTGCAGTACCGTGTAGGACAAAATTCCTTCTGCATTCCGCCTTCTCTCTCTGAATGTGTAGAAACCCACCTAGAACAAGGTCTCTAGTCCCCTAACCAGTAATAAATACTTAGCACAAGGGTAAGACTAAAGCTCTGCTTTTTCCGAGAGCTTAGGCAAATATCTCAGGACTGTGACCTTTTGCTCTTTGGAGCCCAAAATCCTTCCGTAGGAATAGGCCCCTACTTTTACAAAGGGGCCAACACAAAAGCTCAAGCTTTTTCCCATGATTTTCCATACTGTCTGTTACCATGTACCCTGGCTCCTTCCAGACTCTGACAAGGATTGATGTTAAGGATAACACATAGGTTTAGCGTTAATAAAGAAGCATTTCCAATATTATTTTGGATATAGTTACCCTTTCTTAGAAGCAGAGAAGAAAGAATATGACAAATTACTTTAGCCTTTTGGGGTCTTTAAATGCTACCAGCACTAAAAGTTGGAATTAGGTGCTGAATCCTCTCTTATTCATGGTAACCTGCCAGAACGTCCCTGGCTTGATCTAGAACAACCTCCCAAGCCAAAGTGAAAGCTAAGCCTTTGTATTTACTTAGTCCTTGACCAGATTGGTTGACCAGATTGGCATGACAATGCCAACACAGTGTTTTGGAGTCATGTATACCACCCAGATTGGAAAAAAGTGACCTTCAGATGCCTTTGATCAACTTTCATGTAAAAACAATTCCTAGTTACCATGAGATTGGACTCGGATTTGGCTTGTAACTAGAGCTGTGCAAATTATTTTGGCTCCATTTTTTTACTTTCTTAACACTCTTTCTTTTATCTTATTTCTTTTCTGTTTTTTTAATAGAAACAACTTTTTATTCCAAAGATCTGAAATGTAGAAATGAGAAATACTAAAAATAGTAAAACTTTTTTTCCCTTTTTTTTTCAATTACATTCACCAAATTCAGAAAAAAAAATTGGCTTTTCTCAGAGAATTTATTATTGCCAAAAACTATTTTGTTTGACTTTTGCATATTTCCAAAGATAATGTCCCCTTCTTTCCCTGAATTCTACATTATTTTCAGAAAAGCACATTTGTTGTATTACTGGAGATGACACAGTGAAAACAAAAGGTCTGCTGGTAATTCTCAGGCACTGTCAATACCTTAAGCTTCATTTCTTTAGATTATTACTCTCAGATACACCATCTTTACATTTATATCCTCTTATATGTAACCTACAAAGAATCACACAATACAGGATTTTAAAACAGTAAAAGGGAGAAAGAAAAATTAAATATCTGTTTTTCAGAAGAGTAAGCCTGTGTGCAAAATCTCAAGACAGACTAGCAGAAATCTGCCTCAAAACTTGCTATCTGAACACAGAAATGACTGTTCTTCTTCAAAATGTATATTGAAACCTCAAGCTAGGAGAACTCATTTTCAGAATCTGTGTTTTTCATACAACCCGATCAGGATAGTAACATACATTAAAGGGCACAGGATAATCTTTTGTTCTGTTTTAACTCAAACTATAGAGATCTAAAGCCGCCTTTTTTTTTAATTTTTTTTTTTATGGGAGCCCAAGAAAGTGCACAAAAGGAATTTGATGAACAAAAAGAATATGAAAAATGACTAAGATATCTAAAAGCAAAATAATATGGCAATGCTGGCAAAACGTATTGTGATCTATTCATTCCAACCATTTTCTGAAACTTTACAGTGCTGTAATTCCCTCCCTACTTTATGTAAAAATATGAAGAGGGATGGCCTTAACTAGATCACGTTCTTTGAGACTCTAAATCCCTCCACCGGATGTAAGAACTCTTCAAAGAGGATAACCCTAATGCAAAATGAGGTTATTCTGGATCCATTTCAAGGGAACGAGCCAAGCATGATTAGCACCATAAGGCTGCATCTACAGAACATCTTGTACAAGCAGTATTAGAAATATTAAGTCAGGAAGACACAATGTGTACAAGAAAATACAAGCGTAGTGATTTTAGTGAGGCTGACATTGATGGGAATTAAGTACTATGAAACGTATTGATTCAAATTTCGTAACTGTTACAGATATTAATAATAAAATTCCATAGGTTAAGTCTACTTCCCCAGATTTGAAAATGCCTCCAACAGCAACAACAACCGTTAAAAAAACCTGGTAATATAAATTTTTTCTCATAATCTACTACCATATTTTATTTTTTTATTATTATTAATTAATTGGTGCACTTGGTGCCTGGATGCTGAAGTAATGGGTATGTTATAAATGCAAAGTTGTAAAACTTTGCATGGGTTCTTGACAGGATTTAACATTAATATTTCCATTTGCAAGAAGCCATAGTTGAAGATCAATCTGATCTAGTTGAAGATGTCCGAGCTCATTGCAGGGAAGATTCGATGGACTACCTGGACTTCGATACAGTGTCCCACAATATTCTCCTGGAGAAACGGGCTGCCCAAGGCTTAGATGGGAATACTTTCCACTGGGTCAAAAACTGGCTGGAGGGCTGGGCCCAGAGAGTGGTGGTGAATGGAGTTAAATCCAGTTGGCGGCTGGTCACGAGTGGTGTCCCACAGGGCTTGATACTGGGGCTGGTTCTCTTTAACATCTTTATCAATGATAGAGGGGATTGATGAGGGGATCGAGTGCACCCTCAGTAAATTTGCAGACGACACCAAGTTGGGTGGCAGTGTCAACCTGCTGGAGGGTAAAAAGGCCTTGCAGAGGGATCTGGACAGGCTGGATCGATGGGCTGAGACCAACAGGATGAGTTTCAATAAGGCCAAGTGCCGGGTCCTGCACTTGGGTCACAACAACCCCATGCAGCGCTACAGGCTTGGGGCAGAGTGGCTGAAAAGGACCTGGGGGTGTTGGTCAACAGCAGGCTGAACATGAGCCAGCAGTGTGCCCAGGTGGCCAAGAAGACCAACAACATCCTGGCCTGTATCAGGAACAGTGTGGCGAGTAGGACCCGAGAGGTGATTGTCCCCCTGTCCTCTGCACTGGAGAGGCCGCACCTTGAGTATTATGTTCAGTTTTTGGGCCCTTCACTACAAGAAAGACATCGAGGTGCTGGAGTGGGTCCAAAGAAGGGCAACGAAGCTGGTGAAGGGTCTGGAGAATGAGTCTTATGAGGAGAAGCTGAGGGAGCTGGGGTTGTTCAGCCTGGAGAAGAGGAGGCTGAGGGGAGGCCTTCTCACTCTCTACAACTACCTGAAAGGAGGGTGTAGAGAGGTGGGGGTCGGTCTCTTCTCCCAAGTCACAGGCGACAGGACTAGAGGAAATGGCCTCAAGTTGCGCCAGGGGAGGTTCAGATTGGATATTAGGAAAAATTTCTTCACTGAAAGGGTTATCAGGCGTTGGAATGGGTTGCCCAGGGAACTGGTTGAGGCACCATCCCTGGAGGTATTCAAAAGATGAATTGACATGGTGCTCGGGAATATGGTTTAGTGTTGTTCTGTGTGTGGTTTTTTGTTTTGTCTGGGGGTTTTTTGTTCGTTTTTGTTTGTTTGTTTGTTGGGTATTTTTGTTTGTTTGTTGGGTTTTTTTATGATTGGACTAGATGATCTTCCAACCTAGGCAATTCTGTGATTCTGTGATTAGAAGACCTTTAAAGGCCCTTCCAACCCAGGTGATTCTGTGATACCGTGATTAGAAGACCTTTAAAGGTCCCTTCCAACCCAAACTATTCTATGATTCTAAGAGCTTGCCATTTGTTCTAGTTCACTGTGATGTTCACTGTGGCAAAAATAAAAGAAAATATTTCTAAGTAGGTACCAAACCTATCTGGTAGGAACCTGATATTTTAACTAAAATTATTTCTAAAATATTTGAGAAACAACAAAAAAAAAAAGTTGTATGACTGGCAATTAAAGTAATAATACAGAATTACAGACAAAGAGAAAAAGCTTCAAAGGAAACCAAAGTATTAAATGCCTCATGTCACTCATAGAAAAAGCTTAGTGTGACACAGATATAAAAGGACATGTAATGGTGATTAGCCAATAGAGCTGACCTCTTAGCAGTGGGTGGCTGAACGTATCCCTTGAAAGCAACTGGATAGGAATGGGCTTCTGCATCAGCAAGAGCCATCAACTTATCTAACGTGTCCTCAGGAGAATACTTCTCACCTAGCTTCAGCAATTCAACACGTAGTCTCAGTCCATAATCAGTGTACGGAGAGCAATAGCTCCAGACAATAATTCATCTTGTGTTTAGACACCTACAACATGTAGACTGACGTTCCCCCAGGAATTTTTCTCCAAGGCTGTGGAGGGAGTCAACATTGCTAGTTTAGGCTGGGCAAGCCTAATCCCCATCCCTGAAGGTGTTCAAGACCAGGCTGCATGGGGCTTTGAGCAACCTGGTCTAGTGGGAGGTGTCCCTGCCCATGGCAGGTGAGTTGGAACTCAGTGATCTTTAAGGTCCCTTCCAACCCGAACCATTCTGTGATTCTAAGTTAACTGGGACAGTCTCAGACCCTGCCAACTCTGATTTATGACATATATGCCCTTTCCTCTATGCCTTCTACCAGCTAGAAATCTTACCCACATACAGCTTGCAGCCACGCTTAACTTTCTTACCATCTACCATTTCTTGCCTTTACCAGTAACTGCTGTAATGTATGCAAATGACATAAGAAGCTGCCAGAACCTGCACCCTTATATATCTTCCTCCACTTTTTACAAAATGATGCTATGTCAACATATATATTTCCATGAAGTAAACCTATTAAAAATTAACATTGTTTTACCTACTGAATGAAAATACTTCTTACATTAAATGTTTAAATAGCCAGTGAAATTAAGTTCAACATTTATACTAAGATGTTTTTAAAGCTTCAAAGACAAACAATCATAATAAAAAATGTTCTTGTTTAATCTACAAAATAAGTACATTTGATTTTAATTATCTGGATAATGACCAAGCAAGTACATCAGGCACATCCCTTCCAGGAGATAATGAAAGGCACAGAGGAGCAAACAATATCCCTGAGAATAGACCAACGCATTCTGACTCTAAAGATGACTCCAGTAATGAAAATCTGTCTTTTGCAAATGACTCATCTTCTGAGGACTGCACTGAAGATGTTGAAAATCAGGATGATGCATGTGAAAATAAAATTATCAATATGAAGATGAGGAACAGCAGTCTATCACTGAAGAGCTGTTTGATAATAATGAAATTGAGGAAACAGCTAGTGGTACAGAAACAAATGAAAGCAGAGGAAATGTCAATGATTATAGTGAATCAGTAACTATTTCTTTAAATGCAAGAGGAAGAGATAGCAGACAGTGAGGAAATACACTAGACAATGATGTTCCTGACTCAGTAATGAGCTGAAAGGACTAAAAAGGTTAGATTAGAAAGAAAAAAAAAAAAAAGAAATAAACTTTGCTGATGAGCTCAGACTGTTAACACACTGCATTCAGATCTAAGTAGGCATTTGGTGGCATTATTACTACACCAGATCCTTAGAGGGGCTGAAAAGGATGAATCAATGGGAGGTGTAGATGCTTAGCCCCTCTTGGGATTTGGCTCTTCATCTTCCCTGAAATTAAGACTCATATTGACTATACAAGGAAATAATCTTCTGTTTATCTTAATCTGCACGTTAGCTGATGATACTAGCAGCAGTACTGATGAAAATGTACCTGATGTAACATCACCACAGGAAACTAATGATCATAATGAATCCACTTGCTGCTGAACTACAAGGATGCAAGCGTATACATCTGTTTAAAAGTAAAAACAAACAAACAAAATCTAAAAGCAGATAATTTTTTAATCCAAACAGGTGTTTCCATTATCAGTGTCTTCCTACTTGATACATTCACTTGTGGCCCTGTTTTCCCCCTCTTTAAATACATTTTTCATAAATAATCTTTAAAATAATCAACTGTTTCTACCCTTCACTGTCATACCACCACAGAGATTGCAAAAGGCTTTCAGTTTTTACTAGCTCTAATTGACATTCTGTGATGGCTGATTAATCTCTTTCTTTCCTTTTAGTCTAAAGATAATCAATGGTTAACTGATATATAATATCAGCTCCTGAAGCAGTTAATGTTCTATTGGATCTATTTTTATAAGTTTGCAACTTGACCATAAATTACCACCTTCAACTGATTTTTAACTGGAATGATTATTTACAATATTCTATTAAAGAATTTTGAGAACCAAAATAACGCAAAAATGTTACTGAACTTTTGAACAAATGGGGGCCTTCATAATTTCATAGCAAATGTTACATTTTCTGTCTAGACTTAAGCACAGCGTTGAATTGTTGATCCATTTTTTAATTTTTAGACAACAGGGCAGAAAACAAACCAAAAAGGAAGTATTCTTTCACATAACACACAAGTAAATTGTGTGATTCATATTGGATGTTTCAAAAGCCACATCAAAACAAAACCACATCAAAATGAAGTAGTTTTAAAAGCAATTACATAAAACCATGGAAGAAAAGTGTTTTAGAACTGTTAGACATCAACATTGTAGATACATCCACCAACTCAAAATGTAACACATGCACAGGAAACTGTGCCAGTGGTTATCTAATGCCATGCACTGAAACTGTGTTGATATCGAAGAGAATGTGATCTCATTGTAAAGCAAGGATTTTATCTCTAGGTGAAAAGAAGTAGATCAGCATTATTTTTTTGAGAGGAAAGACAAGAGCTTTAGCCTTTAAAAAGTTTTAGATATGAAAGGCAAGGATGTGTCTCAGCATATACAGGTAATGAACTGACAGTTAAAAGGGTCAAGAAAGGTCGGAGCGCTGAAGTTGCAGTTGAGGATGTGTCTAACAGTGATTGAAACAGCAAAGACATCTATGGGTATGGAAACAACTTAGAAGCCAAACCTGTGGAGATGATCAAAAAAAGTGGAGACAATCAAAGGTTACAGTTGTAGGTGCAAACAATCTCACTGGACAAAAAAGAGACATAATGTGAATGAAGGAATGAAGAGTCACCCAGCAGCCGCAAATGTGGCATTCAACAGGTTTAGATATGGCAAAGGGAGATAGAAGTTTGCTGAGACAGGTGTACAAGTAGCTGATTTCAGAAACTCTTCCTTCTCTCCAGTAGGATAAGGATAATTGAAAATAATGGAAACGCCTAGTAGATGCCACATGGAGATTTCAAGAAGAGGCTGAGAATCTAAGGATGGCAACAAGTCCATAAGGCCAAGACCAAAGATCCTATGATGTGAACAGGTCATAAGTAAGACAGAGGATATATAAGAAACATTGTTAGAAGACAAAAAGTAAAATGAAGGAAGATCCCAGCAGCTACCACTGTATTTATTTTTTTTTGGTAGTCTACAGTAGAAACAGATAGGTTTGACACCAGAAGTCCAGGGAGGAAACATCAAGTCTATAACATAAGAAACTGACTGCTTTGTTTCATTTCCCCTTCCTAAGTAATGAAAACACTTATAAGGTAATTATCAACTTCTTTACTCTGTTGTCTGAAGTTCTGAGGGAGGAAAAAAAACATACGACAAATTACTTTTTCTCTTTACCTTAAAAGTATCAAGGAGCAAAAAGAGTCAGGAAGAAACTCTCAGTTAAAATTATTAAAACCCGTATGCATCACACGAGAATGTGAAAATAACAGATTCACTGTTTCTGGTGAAGCAAAGTATTGGAGGCAAAAAAATTGGGTAGAGACTTGTATGCTCATGTATAGCAAAAACAGTTATGTAAGTTGATGCTACCTGGTAACTGTGTTGTGAAGCATATTGTACTTCAGAGTCTTATCTGTATTTTAATTCAGGTCAAAGAATGTATTTAAGGTATCTTATATGATTCTTGGGCAAACTTAGATGAATGAAGATTGAGACGAGTAGGTTTTGGTACTATAGATGTGTAAAAATCAAAGTAAAAGAGCTTCCATTCACTCCTTTGAGCTTTCAGAATGCCTCTAGGTCTTTCCATTAGAAGACAGAAATCCCTTAGAAGGATCAGAGAACAATATTCTACTGGGAGCAATTTGATATCTGTAATACAGTTGCTCTTTAAAAATAAGAAACAACTTTACTGTTGAAAAAATTCAATGTAAAAATGCTTAAGATAAAAGAGCATTTTAGATCTCTTAGCTTTGAGAAGTCAAGCACACAAGAATTAAGTTTTATTTAATATGATGCAAATTATCTGACATTATCTAACCATCTTGGCTACATAGCCAAGCACATCAAGGGCTTGTCGGACTATTAAAGGGGTAAGAAAGAACACAAGAATTGCCAATGCTACTCCACAGTTTTACAGAATACTAGCAGGCAAAAAAATATTCAGGACACTGTTGAACACTGCTATTTAAACTAAGTCCTCTTTCACGTACAGAAGACTCATGCAACAACTGCAAAGCGATCCACAGCTAGCATGTGTTTAAACATAACCAATATACATATCAGGAAAGAGGCATCAATTTTGTAGTATTAATGTATCTGTCTACACAGGAGTAGAAGGGCCCAGGTAGGTCGCCAAGGCTAGGTGCCCACAGCTGTGGGCAGCAGATGCTGGATTCAAGGAGGTCTGCTGAGCGTCTGCTCCGAAACTACCACACGCATCAGGCCACAAAACAGTTCCCTTTCTCCTGTCATAAACAGCAAACCTGAAGTGCAACCAAAGCTATAATGTGTCCAAGAAATACTACGAGATCCATCAGAGTTCTAGGCCTCTCCAAACAGCAAGGGCATAGCCAATAGAACTGCCTACATGCTCCTAGAAAATTGGCCATGAAACTTGCTGCAGAGAGGTACAAAATAACCCATCTCTCCCTGAAACATTGGTCCTGAGAGAAAAAAAATAAATAAATTGATTGTTGTTCTTCGATCCAGTGGTTTGTTTAGCCCTAAATATTTAAACAAGGTACGTAGTCCAAGTACAGAAGGTATTTTAAAGACCCTATAAGTACAAGAGCACTCTGCTTTATGGTTATGATAGAATTTTAGAATGCATTAAAAATTTAAATTTTAAAGTTAAATATTTTAAAAGGTCTCCCTGTAGTAAGACACTGTTATTGCTTAGCACCTCTTTCACAGGTACCCAAGAAGAAGACTGTTTTCAGGAAAAAGAAGACCCTTCTGAGGTTCCTCAGCAGACATTCAACACTATTACTATTATCTCATTCTCTTGTTTACTTTCCTTCCTTTCCTACACAACAGTGGGATGGATTGTTTTTGTGTTCTGAGATGTAAGAAGCAACTTTCTGAAGGTACTTTGCCTAGAACAGCTGATTCTACATTACAGCTTTGTCCCTCCAGGCTTGGTTCTGTTAGAGGGATTTATCTCAGCTAACTTCAGCCATCTAAAAATTAAATTTCTTACCTGAGGTGGTTATCCAGCATCTTCTCATTAGGTATAAGGAGGAAAAGCACCTTCAGAGGGTAAGTCACCCTAAAATGAATGTGCAGGACAGTAGGGAAGGGAACCCATTGAAGGCCACCTTTATGAGGACCAAATTTTTGGCCATCTGCTGAGTAGTGCTGGATGTCATGTCCTTGCAGGTGATTTCCAAATTTGAAGTGGGGAAGGGGAGATGGGAGCGATCCAGAGTGTCTCTCTGTCCTATATGTGACTCGTTTTACTCACACACATATGTACATATATGTAGATACAGACACAGAGGGTAGCTAATTGCACTCAAAAGATTCAAGACTACAAATGGCTTTGGCCATAATTTTTCAGCAAATACATTGCTGGGGGAAGATAAGAAGACTCGCTGTAACTGAATTTAATTGGAATTAGCACCTGACTCTAGAACACCTACGAAACACTGTGTGGTCCTCTGAATGTCAATGAGACACCATTTACCATGAGGAGTCGCCATCGCCTTCTCATACCTAACACCACTAAAGCTGTGTTGCCTCTCCTCTCCTGGCCTGAGGCTACTTTCAGTGTTGTTAGAAAAACAAATCTTGACAAATATAGGTAACCATAACATTCCCAGCTCCAGCACTGAGTGCTGGGTGAGCACAGATGCGTGCTGTTCTGGGATGGGTGCAAGTGAAGAGCCATGACAAACATCTTGCTCTTCCCTCCAATTTCGTTTTCTTTTCTTTCCTTTTCTCTCTCCCCACAGTTCCCCTTTAAACCTTGGCATCAAGTGGCCAAGAAGCTGAATCTGAAAGCCTTAGTGCAGCTCCCAAATTTAACTGCTGCACTCGAGCCCACTGAAGCAGGATAGGAAGGGAAACAGGAATTTCCCCTTCGAAGCCTTGCTTTAGTGATCCTGCCACGGCAGCACTTCAAAGGGAAGCTGTTCCTTCCCCTCCCAGGCCAGCTTCCACCCTCAGCAACTCTACGCAGCAGCTGGGCTCATTAAAGCCTTAACAGCACAGGAAACGGCGCAAAGAACTAAATGAAGTTAAGCGCTTCATTTATTTATTTTGATGTATGAATTAAACAACATCGTCATAAATCTGGTAGCAAATCCTGGCCACATCAGAAAAAGAAGCCAGCAAACATTTCCGAGGGAAAATTGAAAGTCCCTTTAGTTCTCTAGATAACAATTCTTCTTTGTCAAAGCTCATCCCCAAATCTGCTTTACAACAGGCTGATTTAGATCAAGGCAAAACTACAAAGAGAAAAATCCCTATGGAGAAGAGCCCAGATCCTTTTTAAAACAATTGGGTTCCAAAGTTGGACATTAGGCTAACAAAAGGATGCTACCTCTTTAAATAGGAGTTTTAACTCATCCCTTTCTAATTATTCATGTAAATTAAATTCTACAAGTGAAGAAAAATTCATAAAAGTCGTACTTATTCATCTCAGAGGGAGATCTGGCATATGAATAGTGCCCATAACCTCAGAAGGTGAAATGTAGAAAATATCACAGGCAACTCCCACTTCAAGTTAACTGAACCAAAAAAGGGAGAATCCTGATGTGAAGGAGACTTGAAGGAGATCCTCCCTAATCGCTTCTTAATAGACTCACAGCCCTGACACAGGAAACAAATCAGGAATTCTGAGGACATGTAATTGTTAATCACCCGCATTCACTATCAAATTCAGTAAGAACTTAGAAGCACAGACAATGAACTTTATCACGCTGAAAAATAAGGCTTATTGCTGAGGGTATTCACAGGCTTCTGTAATGTACTAAAGCAAAAGCTCCAGCCATGACAATTCCATTGTACTTCCATAGTTATTTATTTGCCTCCAGTGAAGAGAGAAGGGAAAAAATCATTATCAGTTGTAATCAATATATTTCATAAGCAATTTTTTTCTGTAGGATTTAGCAATACTAGATTTATAGTTCTAACCTGTTCAAAATACTTATTAGACTTTCAAAAGATGAAGCAGAGTGAGCTTCTGTGGGAAAAGAAAAAAAGACCACAAGAAAGAAATTGAATTAATAGCTCTTACCACACCACCACACTCTGCATTAATGAACATCATGTCAGAATGACATTGCAACTTGGAAAACTGAATTTTATTTTTTTTTCATATTTTATCTCCTAGAAAGGAACAATGGGGCTTGTAAACAGAGTAGTCAAAAGCAGCTAGAAGGTCTGTGGAATAAACCACATAATTTGACACAAAAATAGTTAAAAGAATGAGGAAAACTATATTAAGGCTAATTAGGCAGGTGTTTATTTGGTGCCAAACCAACAGACCCATACATACCTCCTTTTCATTAAACGTTCCTGTCCAGAGGCATGAAAGAATACCACACTGGGGTTTTCTCTGCCCAGAAAAGCTACACTAACAGAAATGGTGCAACCCCTGGTGAGGTTTCCAGATCATGTATAGTTTGTTGTTTTATTCCACTAAGCCTTTTCAGTGTAAATAGAGCTTAGGCTGACAAAGGGGTGCTTTACTTAGTAAAACTTCTTAAGCCAGCTCTTCAAACAGGAGCTCTAGTAGTGAAAGCAGGTTTTTTTCCCTTTGGTGTTGTCACTGCTTCTACACTTCACCTTCTGTCAAAATGGAAATACTGTAAAGACTAAAATTACATTCTGGCCAGCACGAAATACAAGCCAAAGTTTCAGTATAGCCTCTACCCTAGTGTGAATGCAATCAGAATAGATACCTCTGCGCGTGTGTGTGTACCAGCACAGCTTCGCTCATTACAGTGTGAAAAGAAGTTGCCCCGATACAGAACTTATATGTATATATATATTCTGTGCACACAAGCATATAAACACACACATTTACCATATGTGTATGCAGATAACTGCATCCATAGTTAAATTGCACCAGTATATCAGCACAAAATAGAGATGACCCCTCCACCAGGTAACAGAGCAACTCAGATTTTGACTGGAAGCGGAGCCTCGTACAATACCAGAATTACAATGTTAGGCTGAGATGAAAGTTCCCAGAAACAGCTTTACCCTGTAATTGGGCCAGTTACTGGTTCCCCTTCAGTGAGTTTCCTGACAGGAGCCCCTATCCTCAGAAGGTTTGCTGCTTACAATTGCCTGCTTCAGCCTCTCCCTGCATCTAATTGCCGGCTTTCTTGTGTTGCAGATGCAAAGGCTGATTGCCAGGTGTGAGGGATGGGAAGGATTTTTCCCATACCAACAAACTGCTCTGTGTAGTTTGGGGTGTTTTTTTTTTTTTTCTGCCTTCTTCTCAGCGTCCAGCAGGTCTGGTTTTGTTGGTATGTAAATAAACGTTCCTTGCAACCTTGGTCAGCTTTGCCATCTCAGGAGGTTGGAAGGGCCCCAAGGGTTCTGCAACCCGGTAGGACACCAGCAGGTGAATCCTGAGCATGTATATATATATATAGCAGGACAGGGAATACGTTTCTGCACCACAAATGGTTCATGTCTCGCTGCGTCTCCTGTCCCAGCAGAGTCCCTTGTGACAGATCAGAGAAAGTATGGCTGTTACTATATACCACATTAGAAGTTATTATTCCCAGGTGAGATCCAACTTTGCCAGAAACATTAGCTGGTTTTACCCGAGGGAGATTCACAGCTGTTAAATACAGCTATAGCATCCTCATTTAGCCAAGCGGCACGTCTCTTACCAGGTACACACTCAGGGCTGGCTCTGCACACACAGATGCACCTCAATAACACTTTTCCTTTAGAGTTTCAGGGAATATTGAAGGTTTTTCTGTGACAATGCTATGCTGAACCCATTTCTAGACGGTTTATTTAGTTTTTCTGTTCCACTGGGCTGTGAGGTATAACTCTGTTGTGCAAAGACAGGGAGGTCGTGCAGGAGAATAACTTACCCTGTGAAGTGTGGACACTTGCTATTCTTTGTAGTCTGGCAGAAACTTGTACAAAATCCTCAAAAGTTTACTAGTGAAGTGCTGAAATTCCCCTCCCTATGACTGATATATTTAAGGGGGTCTCCCAAATTTATTCAGAATCAGGATAAATATATCCAGTGGTATCAAAATTAAGGTGACATACTTTCCCAGCACAGAGATAAGCAATACTTCTGAGAGGTCAACAATGTAGAAAAGAATTTTCTAACAGTAAAATACTAAATTATGTCTGATGCAACATACAGTTAACCACAAAACTTCACAAATTTTTTTCCAACTATACCATACATCTGAAGTTTCTATTGCATGGATCTATTCCAGTATAGTTAGAAGAGAGATCAAAACTGGCCTTACAGCTCAAAGCTAGTTACAAACTTAACTATGAAGAGACTAGTGTCTCTCCATAATTAGCCCATCAAACAGGGAATGTACTTGTCAGCCAGTGAATGCATATACAATTATTCAGCGATGTTTAAAGGAGTAAAGGAATAAACATGATCAAAGAGCATCCAAGAATTAGGGATATATCATTTTAATCTCTGAAAATTGCACTACACATCAAATGCATGACAAATAGAATAAATAACAGACAAATTAGATTTATAAAGTTTGAATACCACCTAGGGGTTATGGTGACATCATGCAACAAAAAAGAACCAGACAATAAGATTAAATTTCACCTTCAAAATTCGCCAAATTTTATTTTCTGTACTGCTGAAAAGTACATTGAAACAGATTTCAAATCCCTGTCTTTCACAGACCCACATCTCAAGTCTGTGTTTTTCATTAACTGTTCAAATCTCACAGACTGAGTTTCTATACTGCTGAAGGAAGCTATAAGCTGTCTTGGTAATTACAATTGTCTCCACGTTCCTTCATG
Source organism: Tringa tobata (assembly GCA_033628505.1). Taxonomy (NCBI): domain Eukaryota; kingdom Metazoa; phylum Chordata; class Aves; order Charadriiformes; family Scolopacidae; genus Tringa; species Tringa tobata. The sequence goes on along the minus strand of JAHREE010000279.1, from coordinate 25,241,897 downwards.
CATATTTTTGGTTGATCTTAACACTAGAGCGACTCTTCCTTGTCACTGAAAGTTACAGCCACAGTTAGCAGAGTTCCTTCCAGACATTTTAGGTGCATGTAAAACACAGTAAAAGCATGATTGATTACTGCTGTGTGTTTGATCATGCAGGGTAAGCTGTTCTCAAACCTCCCAGTCCCCACCTTCTCCAAGTGCTGTTACCTCTGCACAGGTGAGATAAGCCGGGGCGGTCTCCCTGGGCCTGTTTCCATACAGCTGAGCTGGCTCCCGGCTCAAACCACATGGTATCAGCTTCTGACATCTACGCAGATAGGAAAGACTCCCAGAGCAATTCTCCTTGCTATCAGGTGTTTGGATCTTGAGCTGTTTGGTTGTGTTAGATCGACCCCGGTGTATTTACACCGCACATTTGCTGAGGCGTTCGGGTAGTTCTTTGAGTCACGGAAATCTTGAAAGAACAAAGAGAGAAATCCTCAATGCAGTCCACTTCAGAAGCAAAAGCACTGACACATCCTTTATGTTTGTTTTTAGTTAAGTTAAAGCAAAACAACCAGCAGGCAAAGAGTGAGCCTGGACTCTACCTCATTTTTCTCTTCCATGCTAAGATTAAGATGTGACTGTCACCCGTTCCTGCTTACGCTTTATGTGGGATGAACCAGCTCAAAAGCTGGTTTGTACTGCATCTGTCCAGGTGGCAGCATGAATATGCTGCTGGCTTTGGGAAAGGAGGTCCACGTAGCAAGAAAGGACAGTGTCGATGGGACAATAGGAGGGGACAGTGCAGCTTCTGCATGGTGACATTAGCAAAGTTTTACACATAACACTATATATGGACCCAAAGTAACAGAATCACAGGAGCGCAGAATGATATGGGGTTGGAAGGGACCTCTGGAGATCATCTAGTCCAACCTCCCTGCCAAAGCAGGTCTACCCAGAGCAGGTTGCACAGGAAGTCCTTTCCTTGCATATTCTGTGTGAAGCTACTGTGCAGGAACTCCAAATAAACATTCATATAAATAAAACTCTGCCATTAAGAAAAAAGAATGCTGACAAATCGTCTTGTAAAGGATGTCTGCCCCACCTAACTAATGCAGCCCTGCAACAGGACCCTGACTCAACCAAAGCCTTCCACATGAATCTTCATCAGCCTGTTTATTCCACCTAAAAAAAAAAAAAAAGTTTTAAAATTCTAAATCTGGGCCCTATTGGCTTTTTTGAAATGAAAACACTGAAAACGACAGAAAATAGACACGAAAGGGTTGGTGAACAGCTATTCTCCTTGCCCATTGGCAGGATGCATTATTTTCTTCAGGCTTGTACTTTTCCCAACAGTCTTTCTATTGCAGCAAACTCTGTGTGTCTTCCCCAGATCCTTGGGAGAAGCAGCAGCACCTAGGAAAGTTTTCCCACAACCTGCTCCCAGGCTGAGCCAAGCTCTCCCTCTTCTTTCCACAGGTTCCCACAATTCCAGTGCATCCACCAAACTAAAGGAAAGAGGAGCCTTCTTTTTGGCTGCCTTTCTTGGCTACGTCTTTAAAAGAAAGATGACATACATTGATGAAAAACCAGCCAGCAAACGCACAAACCAGATGCCATCTATCACAGGTCTCCCTGTCCTCGAGTAACTGACAACTCAGCTTTATTCCCTCTCGTGCCCTGTAGCTCATGGTGTGCCTCAAAGCTCGCTGAAAACAGGTATTGATCCAAGACGCTGCAAGGACAGAGCCTTTTGAGCAGCTTTGTGCCATCGTTTTTCCCCCAAGGATGTGAAAATACAGAAAGGCTGGGTCAGCTCGGAGGGAGCCTGGACTTCGCCCTGGGAGGGCGCAGGAGTGGCAATGTCTGCCTGAACTCAATACACCCATGACACAATCTCTCTACAGACTCACTGGTAGGAAACATTTGCTCTCTGCAAAGGTATATTTTTTATTGCTCAGCCACTCTCAACTAGATTAAGGTTTTTTTATTACCTTCATCAACTTAGTATCTGTCACTTTCAATTATACCAACTCATATTTAAGAATAATGCTAATTATTTTAATATGTTTGCTGTAAATCTAGCCTATGCTAACGGCTATAATGCAAATCAATTGTGACCTGAATTTTGATTTGTAATTAAAAAAAATGCTTTGTATTGTTTGTATTGCCATAGTGTTCAAAAACCAATGAAGATTCAGATGTGACTGCAGGAGAATTACATCAAACTCATAAGACGACTGGCTTTCTGTCTCAAATACTTCCCAAATAAAATTAAAAAAAACCACCCACATTTAAAAAAATGACTGAAACGATGACAGGTCCTGTATTGTTGTAATGTAATGCAACATTAAACAATAAAGAAAAGGAAAAAACATCAACATGAAGTTAATATAGGTAATTTTCATAAGAGTTTGGTTTGTTCTAAGTAAATAAATCTAATTTAGAACTAACAAGTCTTAGCAGCAACTCACTTTCAGGGTGCAGGGGCACAGGCAGCAGACTCTTCACAAACATTTCAGAAAAAAAAAGCTCTTGAATTTAGAAAAAAAATACTTGGTTTTCTTCTGACTTTTCAGAAGTATTTTAATTTAGACTTTGATTTTTCAGCTTGCAAGTTTTAAATGTAAAATATTACTCCCTGGGTTAAAAAGGGATAAGAGGAGTAAAATCCCCCTTCTGAAGAAAAAGGTAGCACAGCCAATTTGTAGAGAGATTAATAGCCTGTGCAGTTACACCAGATTCTTAGAATAAGGCAAACTGAGAACTAAATATATATCAGTTAGTTACAAGCTGGAAGACACCACAGGTGAAAATGAGATACCAGCAACAGCAAGTCACAAAATGGCCGTAATAAGTCTAAGATCTTTCTATGATTTTTTAAGGGTTGGGTAACATAAAAGAACAATTGGAAAAAATTGTATTAAATGTTAAACCGGCAAGAAAGAAGAGTCAAGAATAAATAGATAGGATTTTGCCATTTTCTAAGGAATTAAATAGAAGAAACAGGTAGCACAGGAGTGCTGCCTTACCTACTCATGGCCTTGTCCAGCTGAGGACCTCACACCTATGGCTTAGTCCAGAACTCTGGTTCTTGCTGTTGTCACTTTGTTCACACATTTTGATTTAAAGACTCATTTTGAGTGTTGCACAGGGCATTACAACCAGGGCCTTCCCTTCCAAGGCTGTTTATAGTGTGTCAGCTGTACCTCTTACTACAGAGGCCTCTTGCCTTGCTATAGGCCATAGGAGTATTATATTATTTGCTGCAAACGCCAGCTGGAAGGCAGTAGATAATTCCTGCCCTGCCTCACTTAGAGCATGAATGTTGAGGATGTGTGGTTATACTCAGTCAAAAGCCAACAGAAGGTGCCGATTTCATCTTCTAAAGCTTATGAAGGCACTGGACCTGAAATTACCTGAGCAAACATGTCAGCAAGTAGCTGCTATTAACCAACGGAGAGGCAACCTGGCTTACTGTCTTGCAATAAGCTTACATGATAAATGGAACCAAGAACAAGACCCTTATCCTCAATCTTTGTGTCAGGAAAATAGAAAATAAGTAGCACTTTGATATGTAAAGCAATAAAACAGCATTTCTATATTTGTCACAATTACCAAGGGACATACTTTTGGGTAGGGCATGCTTCTGTACAGCTGTATTATCATTCCCAAGCATGTGTGATCTGTTGTTTCGGGATCGGTATTACAGGGAATCTCTTTTTTTTACTGTTCTTAGACAAGTCTAAAAAATGTTCCTTTGTACAGTGACAGTCATCTAAGTGGAAGAAGTGGTACACTACATACAGAGGTACACTACATATATACATTATTGCACCTCAAGAAGTCCATATCCCCAGATTTTTATTGTCTGTAAAAGATCTCATCCACTAATTACTCACAAGTCACGTTACTTTTGGCAAAAAGTTTATTGAAAACTTTTAAATCTTCTTTCAAAGTTATTGTACGGCTTAACTTTCCATCCTGCTCTGACTGCCCTAAATCTGGAAGACAATCCCTACCTTGCTTATAGGTATTTTGGATAAAGAAATATCAAGCAAATGCATGTAATGGGGTGTCTAAAGAGAGAGATTCTGGGAGCAACTCACTTGACCCAGAACTGCAGACACTGGGACCTCAGAGACAAGTTCCCTGCCTGCAGAGTAAAAGAGAAAAATGGGCAGGCTGTCCTGTAGAAATGCTATGGAAAAGCTTTAGGGTGTTTGGTGCCAGTTTTATTGCATTGGTGTGGTTCAAGGTGTCTTTTCATAACAGGCTGGCAGTGATGCCAATATTCACTTTCACAAATATTGAAGGAGGAAGGAAGAGTGTAGAAGGTGGACAGTCAATAGGGGTTACTGCTGGTAACTCCTATTTGAACTGAGTGTTGATATCAATTATTTTCTTGTCATCCTGACCAAAATGGGGGACACCCGAGATGTGGAACTGAATCTTCCCATATGCAGGCTACCTGACACATTAGCTTCCCCTGTAAAGCCCTACCACACCAGAGAAGATTTTTTGACCACGTATCCCTAGTAAATTTGCCATTCCTTCCGGCTACAAACTGTAGTGACCTCAGAAAATGTACTCTTGTCTAACTGACCTCACTCTGCAGAACAGCTGAGCTCAGTCACTGTGTCTTCAATTCAGCTTGAGAAGAGATGGAGCAATAACCTCCATCCTAAGCCTCCTGAGAGCACTTGTCCATGCACTTGCAAAGCAATGTGCTCATCTAGGTATCTCCCAAACACAAACCATGCAGGAGGCAAAAATCTGGGAAGGTGCTGACATGTTCCAGACAGCTTGCTTCCTACCTCCCTGTGGTCATAGGTCATTTTCCATAGCCAGATGAATTTAAAATAGAAAATTCAGGTTTTAATCACATGAATATGTAGCATTTCTTCTTATTTTCATTCATTTTGCAAAATAGTTTAAAGCTGTTACCGTGATTTTACACTCTAGGATAACATTTAAAAAATATTTTTTTAAAAATCCCTGAGACTTCTTTAAAGGACTTCTCTCTTCCCTCATTCCTTCCTCCTCTACTCTCTTTTCTTTTTCCACTGACCAATCATTACTAGAATGTATGTACATGGGTTGCTACATTCACCACATAGCAGAGCCTCCTTTTGTTTCTGTACCCCACAGCCAACTAGGCTGTGAAACTAATTCTGTTCCTAAACCAACACAAAATTACTGGAGTAATTAATCTTGTTTCAAATTCTGGCCATCTGTACGGAATCTCAAAAGACAGGTGCTTAAAATTATCTTTGAGAATACCTGTGGAAAAATACTGATCATCCAGCTATTTGCATACCTACAACATTAAACACAGAGAGGGGGAGCTTTGAAAATTCTGGCATAGATTTCAATGCTTTCTGCAATAATCTTAGATAAAATGCATTGTGTGTGTGCTTCAAAACTCCACTTCAAACACTTGTGCCAGCGAAATGCTGCCATTTTAATTCTGAGCAAACAGTGGATCACCTGCTGAGTCCAATGGTAGGTCTAAAGTTTTCTGTCATTTAAAAGCAGTCTTCTGACTTAAATATAAAATCAGTGGCTTACACAGAGAATCATTATAAATCTCTTGCAAGCTTTTAAATCAATCAGTCAAGCTTAGGAAGCAGTGATTTGGAGAATCATAGCTCTGAGGCTTTGGGGCCTTTGTGTGCAAGGGTAATAAAAGTAAACGATTTTGTAGCTTTTAGGAATAGTGGCTAGTTTGCTTTTTACCTCTCTAGGAGTACCCAGGTTTGACTAAGTAGGTTTATCACAATATTTGAAAAAAAAAACGTGGCTTAATATTATTTTCAAACACTGAAGAGAGAACAACACCAAAAAAATAGAGCATTTAATCTGTTTAACCATAAAACTCAGTCTAAAATGATAAATTATTTTCTGGCTAATAATGAAGACTGAAAAGTGTAAATGCTTTTCCAAGCATGTTAGAGAATTGCTCCATTGGTGGCAAAAGAAGTGCCACCTAGAATTAAAAATGCTTAGCATTTTCCATAAATACAACACTGTTTTCAAGTGCTCATAACTTTGGCAGAGCTGAATCATGAAGCTGTAATTTTCTATGCTGCTGCCTGGATATAGCTTGTTTGTTGGAGAAGCAGCAGCAATTCAGCAAAGGACTTTGGAAGTTCCTCAGTACAAGATTAGATAAAATTTTTTATTCATGAAAACTGTCCTTGACTCCATACATCTTCCACAAATTTTCCCATTTGGATAGCGACCACTGGCCATCAATTGTGCTTTTTAGTTACCTTCATAACCCCTGGTGTTGGATGAAAAATGTGCCTTTGTGAGAAGTGGTATGGTGTTTGATTTGCTCTGTCTCTGCTTACTTTTGTGTGTGCTTATACATATATATGTATGTGCATACATTATTTACATATGTGTATGTACGTCTATATATATGTGCGTTCATATACAAATAATATATATGTGTGCATATTTTTTTTTCTTTTTCTTTTTTTTTTCTATTACAATAGGTGTGCCTAAGCACCAGAGAGGAAGACTGCCTGTTCACTTTGTTCTGGCATCTCTACTCTGGATTTGATGAAACTTCTAGAAAGAGAGGGGAGCACCTTTCCTGAGAATATTTCTTTCCTGGGAAAGGAAGGAGAAACAGGTGGGAAGACATGGGTACACGCAAGGTGGGCTGGGAGGCTCCTGCAGGAGCAAAGGGCCTGGTTGCAGCGGGAGGTGAGGTGGAGGGAGCTGCAGCCCGGCTTTCGCAGTGACAGAAAGTGGGAGATTTTTCCTGGGACCAGAGGGGTTGCATGGAGTTTGCGTAGCTTTGTGAGGAAATTAACCTTGCCACTCGGGAAAGCCGGGGTGAGGAAAAATAAGAATCAGCCCAGAAGGACATGATACGGAGAGAGATATTTATTTTGAGATCTTTTACTTTTAGCAGTGCCAATGAATATATTCTTTAAGGACAGAATGATTTTTTTTCTGGGTTAGATATTAAAATTATATATTTTATACATACTTTAACCAAGCCGAGCTTTACCAGCTGGAAGCCCCAAGGTGCCTCTTGGCATGCTCGCTACACTGCGGCCCCACTGCAAGGATCTGCCTGAACCCAGGTCCTGCTGCCCACCACATCCAAGAGCGTGAATCCCTGCTCGGGTCTGGGATCTGCATCTGTCCCTCAGCTGCTGGCAGAACTGTCGGCTCTGCTGAGGTCTCCTCAAGCTGGGTGCCCAGCTGCCTCTCTGTAGTACAAAGGAAGGAAGAGAAAGACTTTAGGGACCCATGAGTCATTTTCCTCCTTCCCAGCAACACAAAGCGCCTTTGGCTATGGACCTGGAGGACTCTGCTCTGTGCCATATTCCTGACTCACTGCTGTGTTTCATAAAGGAAAGAGGCACTGAGAACAAAAAAAATGACAGATAATTGCTTGATACTCGCTGTGATTTTCCTGATGTGGTGTTTGTGACTGTGTGAGGAAACCGGGGAGCAGCCCATCATTACAGCACAGGAGAAGCCACACGCAATCAGCAGAATATTCCATCTGTTTGAGTCATCTGCCTTTGATAGCATCTACCGCGGGTTAAATCAAGACATAAACTCACTAACGGACAGTTACAAAATTTCCTCTGGAAAGCAAGTTTTTCTGCCCTCTCTGACGACTTGTACTTTAAACTATAAAATGGGTAGGGACAGACACTCTAAAATTATTTTATCAAACACAGCAGCGCACACAGTCATGTCAAGCAACTATGCTTTTAAGTTATATTCTTGCAATGAATACCAGGCCCTTGGCCCCCGTCATCTCTTACGATAATGAGTTTCACATATTAATTATGCATTGTGTAAAAGAACATTTCCTTTGATCCATTTTAAATGTTGCTCTTCAACTGCACGGAGACCTCCTTCGTCCTTGCATGATGAGGTTGGGGCGGGGGGGTGGACAGCCCCTCACCTGCACTTCTCTTGGCTTCAGTGAGACTGGGAAGTGCACAGCCTCCCTGAAAAAAAAAAGGCTAACTGTGTGACTTCTTGTGGATTTAGGAGCCCAAAGTTAAATATTTTGTGTTAAAACAATTCTGCAATTAAGCATAACCGATGATTTTCTTTTGCAATGACTGGGCCCTTCCTGCTTTCATAACACAGTCAGAGGCTATTCTTATTATTATTATTATTACTATATTGCTTAAGTTATACGTGAAATTTATCGTGTAAGTAATACAAACCCTACTTTTTAAACAATGGGCTTAAAATAAACCCTATATAGTTGGTAGAAGAATATCTCTACATACGGTCATCTTCAGATCAGACCTAAAGTTCATTTTGTTCCTAACATACATTTTGCTTCAGCAAATTTTGCTAGTAATTCCCTGAGCTTTGTGCCTTTCTGTCTATGGTACCGCATTAACATACTTTTATTGAATTACATTTCTTCTTCATGTTAAACTGAAAAAAAATTAAGAGCTTGCAGCAAACTAAATTCAGGTAGATATAACATCATAGGAGCAGTGTTTGAATAGAAACATGAATCAGGTAATAAATAGCTCTCTTTGATCATTGTTTTTAAAATCTCTTGAACCATACTTTGATTAGTTCTATTTAATATTTAACATCTGGTTAGTCAATTTCAATCTACAACGAGTGCTGCTGGAAAAATTCTATGCTGACTAAATACATTTATAATACTACAAAGCTGACATGTAATTGATTTTAGTTCCCATAAAAGGATTATGTTAACTTTTCTTAATCCATATATTAAGGTTTCGTGAAGTCCAGTGAATTCACACCAGGGATACTAAGTGTTTATTCCTTATCAATATTTCATGTAAAAATGATAGGATTATATTTTAGCCTAAGTACTCCTTGCTAGTTTTTCCACTGTAAAACAGCTAAAATGCAGAAAATATTACAGTGCTGCTGTAGCATTGGTACAGTGAAGGACTATTTGGTGTTTGCTGGTTTTATATTAGCCAAATAAAATCATACTGCTCTGGAATTTGGTAGGGCTATAAACTACTAAAAATTGTTTCTCCTTCTGCTAAAAGGGTATGATAGATGTACATTTTTAAATTTTCATAATTGAACAAAAAGTATTAGACTACAGCCTACCTAAAGGTTTGATTCAACACACATAGTATTTCAGACCAATGTGAGTCATGAAAATTTGCAGTAGTCATTGATGCTGTCAGTACCCGGTTGCCCAGGGTTAACCTGGGCAATTTGGTAAACCTGTTTATCTCCAGCCTAACAGAAGAGGTACCATATTAAAAGTAAATGTAATGCCCCTATGCATCTTAAACAAATGCAGAATTAATAAAAGACACAATCAAAAGTCTTTGCCTATCTGGGGAGAGTTTATTTTATGAAAATTTCCCTGCACCATTGATCAAGAGCATGTGCAGCGCTGTATGCAGCTATAAGCAGAAGTACGAAATTGGGCAGTGCTTGTTGCCAAGGACTACGTCTCCCCTTTTGCCCTAGTAAACCCATTCCTTATCTAGAATAGCAAATCAAACAGGATTTGATCCAAACATTGGCCCTAAAGTGGGTAATGAAACAACATCCATCCCACTACATAATATTGGGTCAGGAACCAATGCTTTGCTCCAAGGCCAAGTACCATGGACCACACAGACTGCACGCCTTCACATGACATTATCTTAGAGAGAGGCAGTTGATGTGGTCTAACCTAGAGCGAGGGGCAACACTATGTTTATCACAACAGTACACATATCATTTTCAGGACTGATGCTAATTTATCACTTCATTACATGAAATTCATGTTGTTCTTGCTTCCATTGTAATCTTAAATGAATCAAAGCAGCTTAAAATTACCCGACCAAAATTACAAACGCTTCTGCCATTTCCAGGAACAAATAGAACTACATACAGTGGTTTTTCTCCCTATACTAGTTGTGCTGCAATGAAGTTGGATTTCCATTGCTCATAAAGTATCCCATCATATCCTAGCTATTCCTTTAGATTAAGACTAGCTCAATGAAGTATTTTACACTGTGAATGATTTGCTGAAGACGGGCCTGGGAATATTAAATATGAACCCCCTGGTTATGAACCAGGCTCTCAGTTCAGGCAAGGCTGGCACTTATGAAACAATGGTGCCTAGATGACTTCATTGGTATGTGCTTGGGTACAAATGGACTTTCAAACACTAGATAGCAGTTTTGTGCTTCCTTTTCTTGGATTTCGATACCTACTTTCCACTAGAGCCCTTCAAAAGGCAATTGATTATTTTAATTTTTTTTTTCGCATCTTGCCCTACATGTTTCTCACAGGAAAGAATCAGGCCTCTGCTTGCAATCCAGAAATGAATTTCTGAGGCAGAAAATTACTAAGTAATAAGGACAATCCAAAAATTAGTGTCTCCAACAATCGTATATCCTACTTTATGTTTCCATAAATCATTTTCCTCTGTTCTTTTATCTTCACTAGAATGCAGATTTACAGCATAATAGTAATATTTACATGAACTAGTACACAACTGCATTTTAGAGCACTTGTTGATGTAAGTCTTCCTTCTCCCTGAAACTACTCACACTAATAAAAAAAGGAAAGTCTTTCACTTTGGTTTGTCCAGAGCATCCAGAAGATCCCTCTGCTTAACACATAAGCAACAATTGACATATTTGGGCCACACACAAATTAGTGTTTTACACATAAAAGACCCAAATGTAAATTCCATTATGCCAACTGTGATACATAAAATCTACATTATTTGCAGTACTAAAAACACTTGAGAAACATTGAGGCATTTGCTTTGGAACCAGGAGCCTACAGCCCTGAAAACAGTGGGTAATAATGGAAAGAGTTTGTTTGTAAGCAGCAATGCTACATTGCGAGCTCTGAACACTTCTTTTTCAAAGTTAGCATGTGGCATATAAATGATACATGACTTTGGGGCATATTTCCATGAAAAACCTATTCCAGCCTCTGTTCTGCCTAAAAAAGGATCATTCTTCTGTATGTTTAGACAATTGAAATATAAATATATGATCACATGTCCCTGGACACCATCCACCTGATAATATCATCCTCCTCACAAGTCTGTAGCATAAAGTACGGACAAATTTATGTCGATTTTATAGAATTCCTCCAAAAAGACTATCTGAACAGATCCAATGTTGTTGCCATGTAAGGTAGCCAAGCTCACTACAAGAAGTCTTTCACCCACTAGTGCGGAAAAACAGACCCTGAACTGACAGAAAACCCCTAGGTGGGATATTTAAATCTTAAGTAAGTGGTCAGTTAAGTGCCTGCAGAAGCAAAAGGACAGATAGCATATTTGGTATGCTAATAGAAACCTATTTACTGGAGGAAGTGACAAAAACATCAATCAAATCAGAAAGGGCTATTAAGAACTGTTAACTCCCTTTCAGATGAGCAATGATTTCCATTCAGAAGTAAATAAATATTCATGACAGGGAGCAGTGACAGAAATTTCACCAAAATTACACTCTGGCAAGACTTCCACACCAGACAAATCTTTAGGAAAGGCAGTCGGCCTGCGTTTTGGAAGGGGATTGAATATATAGAGAACTCTACAAGTCCCAGAAAAATCTATTTTGGTATTCTCTTTTCATTCCTTGGAAATCTGCTGTAGACGTTGTATTTCAATATTGCCCAGTAAATGATCCAAAACTGAGATTTTTTAAGGATTTAAAGATCACTTAGCTATCATTAGAAGCTCCAACCCCCTGATACTTCTTTTGGTATCTTCTCAAAAATATCTTTTCATTTTTCCCAAGGTAAAAAATCTTGCAAAATCATTTGAAAATAAGGTTTGAGCTTATTTATGAAGATAATTCTGCCTACAGAGCTCAAAATTTATCAATAATACAAAGTAAAAAGGGTCATTATGCATTTACAATGTCCCAGAGCCAGACTGAAAAACAAACACTTGCTGGCTTTTCCTTTATTTCTGTACAAAAGAAATAAATCCTTGCCTCCTATTTCCTCCTTTTAGGCTGACACATGGGAAGGCAATTCTAACTTCATCTATCCCCTTTCTACCTGTTCAGGAAAAGAATATTTTTGTCCTTTTTTAAGAAGAAAAAAAAAATCAATGCAGACTAATAAATATAACAGCTCACATTGCAATAGTGTATTAGTAATGTAACCTAAAATTAAATAACCTACTTGCAAATATGGCAACTTTCCATGCCAAGTTTCAGCCTGGAGCAAATTTTTACAGTTAAGTTATGAACCTCTAAAATACTGACATGTCCTTAATACGCTGTCTTAAATGTTTCCATCTTTACCATTTGCTTCTTTTTGATACCAGTTACAGGGTATTTTTCAGATAGCTTTGCAGATTGGCTACTTGTATGGAGTTAGATGGTAAGAATAAAGACTTATGCCTTATCTCAGTGCATGGAAGTAGAGATTTTTGTATAGAGAAGCAGAATATTTTGCCTGAGATCTTCAGTGGAAAGGGGAAAAGGATACCCTGGCTTATTCCTTAAAAGCCTTCTCCTTTATCAAGATTGCATGTAAAAATCACAAGAGGAAGATATTTCTCCATTACTCTCTGCTGAGCAGGTTAGCAATTTTATGAATAAGAAATTATTAATTTTTTTTTCTGTGAAGATTCACTGATCTTGTAAAGGGTTTGAGGGATACTTCATTTTGTATTTTTCCCTTGCTTGATGCATCATGGTGATCCATTTGTAGATCACTAAGACTAGGACCTAAAAGGTGAAAATATCTGTAAAATTCATCTGTAAAAGTTCGTTTCAATTTGTTGCTGGTGTACAGCAACAGGGACTTGAAAATGACAAATGTAAGATTAAGGAAAAGGCTGGTGATTTTTATAGACTGAAGTAAAAAAAGCTTCAACACTACGGGTTTAGCACAATTCAGTTACTCCAGTTAGGCACCAAGAGTCGCCTGAGGTGCCCGAGATATCTAAGAAAGCTTACAGGGCTGACAGGTATGACACACAATTTATGGGAAGCTCAGGCTGGATTGGCAGACTCGGCTGAAAACCCAGGTTACCTCAAGTGACAGCAGTCTTGTGCTCAGGCAGCTAAATTTTGCTTGTAGGGTGGGATTCAGTTTGAGATCAGATCTTCCACACGTCAGTGTCTATGTGCAGGTATCTCCACCTAAGCCAGGAGCTCGATTCAGCTCGATTCATCGACATCTAAATGTCGATGTCTGGTGCCATTGGAACCATCTCAGGGTTGGAAGAACCACCTGCCACTCCAGAGGTGCTGAGGTTTCCCATGGGTCCTGTGACGCTTCTGCCAGCCCCTGTGCAGGGCAAAGGTGTCTCAAATGGCACGAGACACCGTTTTTCAGACAACTGACTCCTGTTCTATGGGTCTAAGGACTCTTTACAGTAACCAGAGGTGTCTGTAGAAACTACAGGCCTATTTGGCTTACTCTAAAATAGACACGCAGGGTGAAATTCAGTTGCCTAAAGAAAGGCACCTGTGGCCATTTCAGAGGTCCACAAGAATCTAAGACATCCTCGCAGGGCTGGTAGAGATGACGCAGATCTTTTGGGAGACCTGAACCCTCCTGTGGCAGCAATTGGAATTAGATTAAAACCCTCACAGCATGTAAAATGATAGTATAAACCTATTTGTATATGTATGAATCTCACCATAAACCTTCTTTCAGTACAGTGATAGCCTGGACGCCACACCCTGTGGACACCGTAGGCATGGCTCAACTGCTCACTCATGGGCATCCAGTCCCTTTTGGGGTGTCCTAGGTATATTGAACATCAGAAATGACACAGGACCTATGGGAAACCCAGATCCTTCTGGCACAGCTGTTAGAGTCCAAATTCTCAGGTAACGCTCAGGTAAATGCTGAGATATCTCAGGTAAATGCATACCTGTATATGGGCAGCTAAGCCTGGTCTTAAATATCTGCAGAGTGTTAAGCACTTATGCCTTTTTTTCTCTTTTTTTTTTCTCTCTCTTTTTTTTTTTTTTTAATGCCTGCAAGAATAAAGGCAAGGTAAGAGTAGACGAGGTGAATCTTCAAGCCAAGAATCAGCCGGAACACTGATTATATGGTAGGAAGGCTACGTAATGGGAGTTCAAGAAAATCTCTGCCTCTCAGATGTGGAGGTGAAGAGGTATTAACTGCAGTGCTTTCAGTGAAGTTGAAAATTGCTGTAAGTGCACCTACCCATTTTAAAACTTCAACCTTAAGTGTGTGCTTTATTTTTGTGTGCATCCTAGGCAGCAGCTTGTATTCGCATGGGATATATAGGCAAGTTCAGCTGTGGCAACTGCATAAAACACTGAACATTTAATTTGGATGACAGCCTAACCCAAATTTTGCTGCAGTTCAGACAAAGTATCATCACACCTCAGTGGAAACCCGCACCGTGCATGCAAGTCCTTAAAGGTATGATCAAAAGTGCATGCATTTGCATGCAGTGCTACGATCAGCTCTGCCTCTAGCACTGGCATTCTTTCCATTTTGCTGGTCACAGCATGGATACCCAATGTATGACGTATCTGTACGTAATTCCATTGCTGCAGTTCATCTTCTCAGAATGGACAAACAGGCAGATTCAAGTACTGCCAACTGATCTCCTCCGCATCCGTTTCTGTTTTGTAAAAGTACGTTGCATCAAACATTGCGTAACTGCTAAATCATTACTCAGAGGAAGGCACCTAGTCTCGTGTCTGCTTACTGTCCTTATCAATGTGCACTTTCAGGCAAGGGATAGAGTTTCTTGATGTCAGCTAAATATCAATACCATGTCACAAAGCAGTGTTTCTAATTGCGGTGCTGCATTAGACTGGTATAAAAAGTTCCACGCGTTTCTTTGAACAATATATCAAGAAAGCTCTCAAAATTACAGCGGCATTTTATGAGATCACCGGTCAGCTACAATTTCTTCCTTCTAAAACCAGTAATATGTGGGCTTCAGGGAATGAGAGCCAATGCTGCTGTGTGACTCTGAAGGTTACATCTAATGATTGTGGTTGCTAAGTATCTCTGTTCTTTCCACGCTGACAGTCTACATCAAGACAAGAGCTGACTCACTGGTCAAAGTCAGCCACATTTGCCCTTTGACCACTCTACAGTTCATCAGCCTTTTTTGTTATGGAAGCTGTGAGATGTGATTAGAGTGGTTGTTTCTAGTAACATAAATAAAAAATGTACAGTCTTCAAAACCCTTCATCTACATTCAAAGGTCTGAAAAATATTATAGTTTGTGTCGGGTTTTAATAATGTAGATTTCCAGACCTTTTCTTGGCAAATATCTACCTTTGAAAATATAAAGAAATGTAGACCAAGCTTTCAGGGTTGAAGTTTATCTCAGTTTTTACAGACATGACAATAGACTTATGAATTGTGGGTGCATTTAAAGATCAGAATTTTCAAGACCTTTAGAAATAAAAGAAAAGGAAGTGCTTGGAGTAAAACTGTAACAAGCAGCTGTCAGAGCTAGAGATAGAGACATAAAATTAAATCTATGATCTTGTAGCAAGATCAAAAGGGACCAATGTGGTCAGTACATATAACTACAAAAATTCAGTAATACTTACCTATCTGATCATACTCAAATATAACTAAATAATTAGTGTGGAGAGATTAATTTGCATAGGTAAGTCAATCAATAACTACTTGTATCCCTGAGTGCTGCCTGACAATACCATCCATGTAAAGACCACTCAGAGTGTGAATTTGTGACCAGATTACATGGCTAGAATCTATGTAGTCTTACAACCCAAGGGTTTATTCCCTATCTGGTTTTAGCCCAATCCAGGACAAACCTGATACTTTTTATGGTTTGGTTGTCAGAAATTATATTCGCAATATAACTTCAAATTCTCCTTCAAAATATTCCTTGATGTTGGTTTAGGGGAAACATTTCTATACAAGTGTCTACTCACTGATTTTAATAACAAAGAATTTATACATGTATTAGCAAAAATATGAGGTGAAGGTAATTTCTGTAAAGTCAGCTTACAGAATTATCTAGCTATCTAGACTGTAGTGATTATAGCACCTTTATGAACTTCTTTAGGAGCCTAGTAGTACATTTTGGTGGCTTGGATCGATGGGTGCAGTTGTAGTCATTCTTGTCTTCTCTGAGCTGCACAGCCAAGTCTCAGCCACACGTTTCTGAGCAGAAATGTGTGTGGGCACCACTGGAGCTCAGTTTTCACACCTGGCCAAAACCTCTGCCCTTCCCATAGGATAAAACCAGGCTGGAGAACAGCTGAAGTATCCTACAGGAGGGACTGGGTGACCTTCAGTGCTGGAATATGAGGAATAGGCTGATACAGATTACGTAAAAAATGGAAGGTCACACAACTGAGAGCTAGTAACAAGAATTTGGATTATGAACTGGGAGCTTATAAATTGGAAATGACAGAGGAGAAAGAAGGAGCTGTGTCAGTCAATCACAGAATACTTATGTGTACCTGTGTGTTTTAACTGCAAAAAGCCAGTTCCTACAGCATATCAGGGAAGATATATCCACCAGAAATGGGGAAATATTAATGATCACACACAATTCACATTTCACTTGGAATACTGTGTGCAGCTCTGTTTATTCAGGAAAGATGGATTCAGATGGAAAAGAGATTAGAGAAAGGCTAATAAAATAGTCGGGGGAATGAGGAGGAGAGAGCAGAAAAGAGACTAAAGCTGTGGTCACAGGTTCCCACATCTCTTCTGCCAGCAGCAGCCCAGCCACATGCTGTTCCTGACTGCATATCACTGCCCACATCTGTCAGGAGACTTGGACCCCCAGACCTGTCAGCTTCACTCCTTGGGAATTCACCCAGTGGAAAGAACAGGGTTAGAAAGAGTAACGTGGATGTAAACTGTGTGTGATTTAATTCAGAAGGGGCAAGTTGAAAGATCTCTCCTATCCTTCTGAGTAATGAGCTTTTGGAGTTGCCTTCTTATAGAAGGCGTGAAGGCAAAACTTTTTACTGGTTTCCAAGGGGAGCATGATAGGTTAACAACTAATGTTACATGGCACAGTGCCCTTTTAAAAGCAAGGGCATGGACAGAGGACTGCCAGTATGCCTCCCAGTCCCATGTTCTTTTACCAGTCCCATACTTCTTTCTATGTCTATGAAAGACTTTAGAAATTTATGTCATTTTTTATCTTTACTGCATTAAAAAAAAAAAAAAGTAATAGCACAGATCTGGAAGAGAAATATTCCTCCAAAGGAAGAAGAATGGGTTCATAAAGCTTGGCAAATTACAGTCATTGACAAATTAACTCTCTCTCCAAGAGATCAATATCAAGATTGTGCTGCAACTTGGGCTCCATTCCATGTGTCCCACAAAAGGGTAAAAACCCTGCTAAACCATTTCTTTTTATTGTCATTTTAAATAAATGAATGACAATTTTATCATTCAGAGGACCTAGGAGTGGCTAATTGATATTTAGGTCTCTCCTTTTGTATCTCACACTGAGCACGTAAATGTGTGCATACATGTGTGTGTTCGTGAAAAAAACATGTATACATTTGAATTAGTATTTGTCATTTTAATGAGAATAATCCCCATGGTGCACAGTTGCTTGTATACTGAAAAGGCAACTGCTGTATACTGGTTCATTTAGAAATTTTGGTGGCCATACTTATCAAGACAATGCAGAAAAAAAATCAACATTTCAAGGAAAAAGTAGAAAGAGATTGAATAACAGTGCATCAAACTTACCTGAGTTTGTACCAGTGTGTTTCTACTGTTTTTTCTGGCCAATCTCAGGTTGCCACAAGATGCCATATTCTTGTCCATATCAGAGTTTCAAGCTAGTTAACCTTTAGAAGTTACCTAGCATAAATACATGTATACATTTGCACCAATGTAATTCCTGTGTTTCACTTTGCCAAAATATTCTACCACTGTTGGAATAACGTCCATCATTAAACCAGCAAAATTCCCCACAGATCCCACTCCCTCAAATAAAAAAATTGAGTAGTCATCGTTTAGAAAATGGGTAGAAAAAGAAGAGCCATACTTGATAGTAGGCTTCAGATGCTTTGGATGGCTGGCATTTTAATCCAGTCATAAACTCAGCCTCACTGGCCTGTTAAAGAAGGATATGGCTGCTTTGCAACACCAAAGCAGTGCAAAATGGATAGAGCACATCAGTGAAAATGGTCCCAGATGTCTTAAATAATAAAATAATATACTAAATGCTTTGCAGTGCTAATGTGCCTTGTGCACACAGATCTCAAGGCACCTTACAGACATTAATGAATTAAGCCCTGTAAAGTGGGTAAGTATTATCCATATTATGCCCAAGGGGAAACTGAGAAACAAAGATGTAAGATGATGGTCCAGGAAGTCTGTGACAGACGCGGGAATAGAACCCAGGTCTCCTGGTCCCCACTCCAGAGCTGGAGCAACAAAACGCTCTCTAAATTCATCTGTCAGTTATTTTTTTAAGTAAATTTAGTCCTTATGAAATTGACAGCCCCAAAGACTGAAGTGCTCTATTAAGCTACAGTACAGGTACATCACCAGCACAGGCTGAGCACATTTTTCCCACGCTGTCTCAATAATAAGCGTCAACTGCACTTGTTTGGAGATTGTGGGCTGCTCTTTCTGCATCCTGACCATTCAACTCTCTAATTTCTCAGTAGAGATTATTGAACTACCTATTAGGTGGAGCTTGTTTTAATGTGAGCAGGTAATAATAACTGGTGACATATAATATTTGTTATTCAAACTAAGGATTGAGAGTGATCCATTGCCACTTTAGTACACTGTCCAGCTCTGTTGCTCAGAACTACAAAAAACATATATGAAATGCCTCAAAACTCACTAATATTCTTAAGAAATTGGGCTGTGGGTTTTACTTCTATCTTCAAAGCTTTGAGCTCTATCTCAACTGACAACTAAATTAATGCTAGCCTTACTGAAACTATCACAGAATCATTGAGGCATGAAGGGAACTCAGATGTCTCTGGTCCAAGCTCCTGCTCGGAGCAGAGACAGCTCTGATGCCCAGGGCTTTATGCAGTTAAGTCAGAAAAAGCTCCAAGGATGGAGACAACATAGCTTTCCAGGGCAACCTGCTCAAATGTTTTCTTCTCCTCAGAATGCAATTTCTTTCCTCACACCTAGCTGGAACTTATTCTGCTTCAATGTATGCCCCTTTCCCACCACACTCCTCTGTGAAGGGTTGGACTCCATTTCCTCCAAAACTACTCCATAGGCACTGGTGGGCTCTTAGGTTTCCCTGCAACTGCGTCTTATCAAGGCTGAACAAGCCACAGTCCAT
This sequence comes from Tringa tobata, assembly GCA_033628505.1. Classification (NCBI taxonomy): domain Eukaryota; kingdom Metazoa; phylum Chordata; class Aves; order Charadriiformes; family Scolopacidae; genus Tringa; species Tringa tobata. Next base: position 25,222,690 of record JAHREE010000279.1, on the reverse strand, counting down.
CAGGTTCTCCTTCACAAGGCCCAACAATCTTAGGTGGGTCTCCACTGAACTCACCTGAGCTTATCAATGTCTTTCCTGTACTGGGGGGGGCCAAACCTGGCTGCAGAACTCCAGATGCAGGTTAACAGTTGCTGAAAAATAATTGTTTCCCTTGATCAGCTGTCTAGCTCCTGCTGTTACAGCCCAGGATGCTGTTTGCCTCCATCACTGTCAGGGCACAATGACAACTCAAGTCTAGCCCCCTTGTTCACCAGGACCCCCAGCAGCAGGACAGGTGGTGACAGAAGCTCTACTTGTTCCTTATGACACCCTGAGTTCCAATGTCCACAATGTTTTTGCACATTGTTTCTGTGTTCTTATTTGCACCCTGTCCTCCTGTTATACTGCCTTTTTACACTGAAATTCAGTCATGAGTTCCAAGTTCAGCCAAACCAGTCTCCTGATACATCTCCCAGGTTCCCTGAGTGTGAGAGTGGACTATTCTTGAGCTTTGAGGTGGTTGCCCTTAAAAACCCGCCAGCTTTCCTAAGCTCCTTTGTCATTTAATGCTGCCTCCCAAAAGATCCCACCTATCACTTTCCTGAGTAAGCTGAAGTCTGGTCACCTTGAACCCATGGTCAGTATTCCACCACTTGCCTTCCTCACTCCCTTTAGGATGCTGAAATGCATTGCTTAATAGTCATTACGCCCAAGACTACCACTGATTGTCACATCCCCAACATCCCCCCTTTGAGCAGGGAATCATCTTACCTAGCATCTGTGTTAGATTGTCTCCAACACTCTCCAGAAGTGTCCTGGATTTCTTGTTTCCTACTTGAAAGTTTCTACAGGTTAAGTGATCAGGGTTCCTGATAACAGGGTTTTCCACTAGGCATTCTACAGACACACTGGAGATGAGGCAACTAGTGTCCCAACCTAACAGCATAGACCAAAGACAGGAGGTGAGTTTGTGATCTGTGACTTGAACTCATAGCCCTCCTTCTAACAACCAATTCTAATTAGAAATAAGGTATTTTTAAAAATGAGATTAATTAACTAATGTCACCATCTCTTCAGAGATGTTGCTGAAAAGCTTGAAAACTTTAAATTAGGTAGTTTCTGCAAAAGATCATTAGCTATCCAAAAGGTATAGGTTTGACATAGAAACCACTTGGAAAAATTTTAAAACATCTATTATGCAAGACGAGCATGCTTCAGATTGGAAGTTTATAACTATATTCCAGTCTCACTATCTGGAAAACCCACTCAACTTACACAAAAGCCACAAGGCATTCATAAGAAAAATTAGTCTTTGCTGAGCTGGGTTGGATTAAAATCAGTGACCTATAGGTAGAAAGCTTTGTACATCATTAGTGATTCCCCAGGGCAGCCCGGTAAGCACTAATGTTATGCCTTCTAGAATGAAGCTTGTTTTCTGGAAAGATAAGCTTATTAATTCAATTTTTGACCTTTATTGAGCACTCAGGCAAGGTTGTCCACCCCCTGGACACAAAGGTAATATCTCCTGCATACATTGCTCTCAATCCCAGGTATGTTCTAAAATAAAATATTTCAACCTCTTCCTAAAGAATCCCCTCCTGTTAAGTAGCAAACAAACATTGCAAAAAATACTAGCCTAGATTGCTACTGAAGTGTGTATTGCAAGTTAAAAGTCCAGCCAGTTTCGCACGGACTTTGTGTTAACTTCTGTATTTTTTGGTACACAGGCACACCAAAACTTTTTTGTTGTCCTAGAAGATTTTACGTTTTCAGTCTTGAGAGGCAGTGTAACTGCGTGGAGAGCTGGGAAGGAGAGCAGCAGTCTGCTGTGCTTTCTCAGGAACTGTTGCTGCCTAGGAATATTCCCAGGCTCTGGATCTTGGTTCTTCACGTTGCTGAACCATCAGAACAGAATTTGCTGTGGTTTTGGCCCAGGCCAAACGACTTTCTCCCAGACATTCCCAGGCATAATTTAGGAGCTAGCAAGCGCCAAGGACCATGATTAAGTGGTAGCAATTTTCGTGTGGCTACCCTGCTTTGGAGGGTAAGAATTTTAACAGCATAAATGCCAGCCATTCTATGTCAATTAGCTTTGGTGCCAGAGACCAGTCCTAAAAATATTTTAAGTTTACAGTTTTAGAACTGGCCTTGGAAAGACACAGCACAAACTTCTCTTTTTAGGTTTCAAGAGAATTTTAAATTCTCTTGAATTTAAACAGCAGAATGAATATGGGACATTTTTGTTTCTTTTGGAAGCAAATTGAGGACTAGAAATTGCAGGCATCATAGGCAAGCTTGATCTTCTGTAAGGATAAAACCTGAAATTTTGGATTTAAAAACCATAAGCTCTCATGGTGCTTTTTTGCTAGGCACCATAATCCACTCTGTTAACAAAAAACTATACAAACAGTATGAGCTACATAAGCGTATCGCTTGGTTTATTCCTTTTGATATTAATTGCAGTACGGTAAATGGCATTTGGGTCTGCTGTACTAAAAGACACATTCTGTTTATATATTTAATACAGTGACATTGTCAAGCTCTTCTCTTTCTTATTTGGCAAATGGGTGAGCAATAGTTACCCAGAGAGATATTTAATAATAAAGATTATGGAGGACATAGAATTGAGTAAAAAAATCTCTTGGCTTGGAGCTCAGTGCAAGTCTTAACCTTGGGTGCAAGTTAAGGGATGAGAAAGAGGCATTTTCATCCAGAATCAATTATCGCAAATGTTCCCACAGTCATGGCCAAAATCACATTACTAGCTATAAATTAACAATACTTGGCAATTCTTTTTAAGTGCCTATAGTTTTAGATTTAGAAAAAAGGAAGAGTTAAAGTTCAATACAAGGAAGGAAGATTCCGTCTTACCATGTCCTCTGCCATGTCCTACTCTCTTTTGGTCAGAGCTTCAGTCTCCTGTGTCCATGCTCCATGATCCTATCGCATCTTTCATGCCCATTTTGCTCCTTGTTTCTTTCCTTCACTTGTCAGCACTCTTGTGTTCCCTTGGCATTTCTCTACCTTTTCTGTTATCCCTCCTCACACTTAAGTCCAAGATGCAATAACAGATCTTCACCATCTTCCTTCTTTTACCTTGAAACAACATGTTGATTAGCCTCAGAACTTTAAAATTGTTCCTGTTTTGTTTTTTTTTTCTCTGAAATTATGTGTAGCACATGGCATATCATAGAATCATAGAATCATCTAGGTTGGAAGAGACCCTTGGGATCATCGAGTCCAACCATCTACCCTACTCTACAACGTCCTCCCCTACACCATATCCCTCAGCACCGCATCTAAACAGCTCTTAAACACATCCAGGGATGGTGACTCAACCACCTCCCTGGGCAGCCTATTCCAATGCCCGACCACTCTTTCTGTGAATTCTTTCCTAATGTTCAGTCTAAACCTACCCTGTTGGAGCTTGAAGCCATTCCCTCTCGTTCTGTCATTAATTACCTGGGAGAAGAGACTAGCACCCACCTCTCTACAGTGTCCCTTCAAGTAGTTGTAGAGAGTGATGAGGTCTGCCCTCAGTCTCCTCTTCCTCATACTAAACAGTCCCAGCTCCTTCAGCCTCTGTTCATATGGTTTGTTTTCCAGGCCCTTCACCAGTTTTGTTGCCCTCCTCTGTACTCGTAATATGAAATTCCAGGGACACTACCAGGTACTGGTCAAGATGAGGTGTAGGCAGTGAAACCAGTCTTGGACAGGAGGATAATTTCTGACATAGTTACTCATACTGACTGCAGTTACATAATACGTAGGTGGCTCAAGAAGCAAATGTCAGAAAAAGAATTCTGTGCCTATTTGCAAAATTATATATAGCATAAATTTACTTCATATACACACACACTTCTTATATGTTCATGGAAAGTAAACATGAGTTAACAAGGCTAATACAGGTTTGCCTGTGTTAATGCTTGAGGAAGAAGAGGTTTAAGCTAATATTAAGGATGCAAACATCTAAAGCACACAGATTATTCTCTACAGTTATTATGTGTCAGGAGCCATAGACTGGTAAATGCAGAATTAGCAAATGGAATACATTGATTGCTTTTACATAACATAACACAACTTAAAACAAATGATCAGTGTCCCCATAAATCTTTACTAGTGCTTTTCCACAATGACAATTAAATATTATAACAGCACCCTTCACCGCTGCGAGCGTGCATTCACAAGCAATGGCTTTGTGATGAAAGAACATCACATTTTAATTCTTCACATAGACACTAATTTTTAGCGGTCTACTTTCTTGTAAGAATGACACTTTGAGCAAGATACTATCAAGACCAAGAATGGAAAGTTTTCTGAAGTTTCTAATCTTGTATACTTGATGACACGTTCAAAATCCTAGCTTTTTTTTTTTTTTTGAGCCATCCTTTTGTTTCTAGGACACAGCAGCCAACAGAGGGAAATAATGCCATGTGAACTACTTGGCCAGTTTGTGTCATAAAACGCAATTTGCTTTTAAGGTATAAATTCACAAAAAAAAACCCTTTCCTAATTGATTCACTAAGACATTTCAAATCACCAAGAATATTAAGCAAGTTGAAAAAAGTATCTTTGAAGAAACCGCAATGTAAAAATTCCACAAGAAGAAAATGAGGCAACGTCCACAAATAAAATGAAATGCTGAAAATAATTTTCTGAATTCTAATTAGGACTGCTTCTGTTAGTTCATATACAACTGGGTAAGTAAGGAATTATATTGATGCAGAGGGGATTCCTGTTTTCAGTAGGAAAGTATTCCTGTACCACCTTCTTTAGTTAAAAATAAAAGAGACCTTCTTTTATTCAGATCTTGTTATTTCTCAATCACAAGTACACTGGAATAAGGAAAGTTGCTTTTACCATAGCACTGAGGCAGAAAGAACGGGAAACTGTAAGGCAAATGTTCTCTGATCTTCATGTACATCAATTACATGCAATAAATTCCCTGCTGTTTGAGCACACACAGAATCTCAAATGCACATATACTTTGGCTATTAGAAAGTATAAACCAAATAGTGATAAACAGTGACTATTTGTTGTTTAGATTTATTTTCTGAGCAATATAACTGGGTGAAAAAAAACCCCTAACCTAGTATTGAAGGATGTATCATTTTTAATCTCAGTGCTTTGGCTACTGTCAACATCAGATAGAGTGTCATATTGCAATAATTCAAAGATCTCTCTATTAGTTTCTCTAAGCCTTTAAAGTAAATGAAGCTGTTACAACAGGAAATTTTAGGCACATTCTCTAATTCCCCTCAGGTCTGGGACCTAAATTTATTTTAAGGAGAAATTCAAGGTAAACTGTATTTTACTTAAATGCATTAATCTTTTTAACCATTATTGTTTGATACACTACCCAGGTATTTTTTTCCTTTTCAATGCCTGCAATAAAAATTGCTGTTGCTCCCTTTTGCAGTTCAGACGTATGAGCAGCAGCATATTAAGGCTGCGAGCTACTACCTAGCGTTACCAACTTCGGGAAGTGATATTCTCTAATTGCTCACACCCAGCACTTAAATATACGCCGTTCTCAGGAAGGGTTAACCGTCTGAAGCCGCTGGAACAGGGTTTCCTAAAGAACAATAGAAAAATCATTAGTGTGTTAACTGAAACAATACCATACTTTTCTCTCTATTGTTTAACCTTTTGTCCACGTTACAAATATCTCAGTGTAGTTCTTATCTTTGACCTTGAGGGACTGTAGCTTTATCAGTGCTTCCTTTTAGATCACAGATGACCTTCAGCTGATATCATTGAGCCCTGACCTGCCTCAGTGATCTGCTCGCACAGAATACATATGCTGAACAGTGCTGGTGTGTGCAGTAGGGGTAAGTGAATTATTTACAAAAATTTGAGTTGACACCTTTTATCAAATGTGGAAAGATGAAGACAAAACAGCTGCTATTGCTGTCGTAAGCAATCTGCTGGTGATTGAATAAAAGTGTCAAGAAAATGGCTGCTTGATGGCCTTTTGTTCTCTCTCATCCAGCTTGATGTTAGTTTGAGCTGTCAGTTAGGAATCACGGCACAGTGATTTATCAATAGGCTGAGTGACCTTCTCGTTCAGCCGGCGCTAGCGTGAGAAGACAGCACCCTCTGCCGAGGCCAGGGTGCTTCTCCGCCGGCACAGACAGGGCTCACAGCAGCCAGATACCACTTTCCAGCAGGAACAGGACTCTTAAAATAATATTAGCCCTTTTTTCCCCCCCTCCCCTCTCTTTTTTTTTTCTGCCTTTGTTTTATTTTTATCAAGTCTCGAACGCATAGCTGGGAACGCTCGGGGGAAAAAAAAAAAAAGCTACAAACTGCAATACGGATACACAGGCTTTCTAACAAAAGAGAAAATAATAAGTGAATCAATCACTGGTACTCAGTCAAAACAAACTTGCTGTAATTAGACGATGGGCCATAAAAACACAGCGGCTGCGAGACAAGGCCAATTTGTGACGTGGGTTTGAACCGTGGTCGTTATCTCGCACCAGATAATTCCCGCATTAGTTGTATTTATTCTATAGCTCCCATTTTTACAGCTGTATTTTCTCTCCAACATTCTCACGCAATAAAGTACTGACTCCCACGAAGTCATACTACTTTGTTGAACTTCTGGGACTGAACAAGCTCCCCGGCTGTTTCGCGCAATGCACTTGTCCTCTGCAAGAAGCTGGCCCTCGTTCCACCCAGCGCACCAGTTAGGAGCATCACTCTCTCTGCACCCACTGACATCCCAATGGCAGCTGATCTTAGCAGAGCTTTTGAGCTTTTAGCAGGGCAGCCTATGCTGGGGCATTGCCTGCATGTCAGTTTTCTGTCCCCCCCGTCCACACGGCCGTCCTGCACCCAGCAAAGCAGAGGGCAGCCTCTGAGCAGCCAGACCCAAATCTGTCTTCCCTGTCCTTTCTGCAGTGCTCTCCACTTCTGTCAAATCACCCTAAGATACCTACAGCCAGAGTTTACACCTCATTATTAGCAGTTTTCAGAGACATTTTCATGCAAGATTGCTTTCTGGACCAGCTCTCTCTCTCCTCTACCTTCTTTTCACAGTTTCCGTTAAATTTAAATTTTACTCAGTTTTCCTTTTCTCTCTAATAGTCTTCTTTTCTCACAGTTTGTGGAACCAATATTCCCACACTGTGTAAGACAGTGCAAGTCTCTTCTTTCGTTTCTTCAGAAGAGATTTTTACTGCAATTATCAGCTGGAACAGTAATTGTTGGTATTTTTGAACTTTTTTGCTTTACTAAGGCTAAAGTAATGAGGCATATTTTTTTTTTCTTGAGGACTCCACTTTTCACAGACACATGCACGCACACGCAACACCCAAATTGTCTTTTTTTTTCTTTCCTAGTAGTGGAAAAAAAAAGGAACCAGTGACTCAGAAGGGCTACTATTATTTCCTGTGTACATGCAGAGTTTAAAAGTAATTCTGTGAAAGATATTTTCCTTTAAAACTGCTGTGATAAAACAGTGATTAAAAATCCCAGCAGCTGCCACTGCTGAGAAACAACTGTTTAATTTTTCTCTTTTTTTGTTAATTTTGCACAGCAGGGCCCTTTTTGTGTATTTATTTCATCGTTTCCTTTTAGGACCCACAAGTTAAACCTGTTCATAGCCAAGGAGTCCGGCTCAGCACTTAGCTGAAGTTTAGTGAAGTTTTGTGAGTTTCGTTTGCATTCACCCGGGCCAGATCCTGTGGTTAGATCCATGCAGCAAGAGACTTTCACTGGAACAGAGACCTAGATTCCAGGGCCAGCTCTAAAGAGAAGTCATTCGATCAAGGAGAGAGATCCTCTTGACGGCACGCAGATGAGCAATGGATTGATGAGATCCAGGTCAAAGACTATCCCTGGAAATCCGTGTAGTATCCCAGGCTGATGGGGTACTGGAATGATAATAAGTATTTCACTTATAAAAGGACATGAATTTCTAGGTCTCTTTCTTAGGCAGGTGTAGTCAGCGGCCGAATAAGCGGTTCACATTCATGTCATTTCACCAATACTTTGATCAAATTTATTTTTTTTTCTGATTTATTTTTTCATAGCAGTTTCCTCCATTTTCCCTGCCTTGGTTTCACAGGTATGAATTTCCTTTGCGTTTCTATCCAGTCAGAGCCAATGCTCTGAAACAGTACAGTTACGCTGGTGCTAATCTGGCCGCAGTGAAATCAGAATAATGGCCAACATTTTCTAGGGAGACAAAGCATCTTGGCTGAAGCAATCTGTGTGCTCACAACATGGCTACCAGCTCAGTGCCGAGAAACTCCTTGGTGGCTCAGATGAAGGTTACCGAATTGCAAGTTGTGTGAAGGTCTTAAAAGCAAAGTTCTTTAGATCACGAGAGTCTGTACTGGGACATAAACGGACATTTCATCTATAAAATGCCTGCTCATACACAGTCCTCACGCCACAGCTAATGCATCAAAACCTGAAATGGGTTCTGTGTGACAATTTATTCCCCTGGTTACAGAAAATAATGTCTTGTATTATCGGTAGATTTTCTACAGTACTTACATGTTCCACTAAGATATCTTGCAAACTTGTACTGTGAGCTTTACAATCGGTTTATATTATTTCAATAAAAACTGCTATAATATTTTGTATTTGCTTCTGTTTAAATTATCATTCATTTCATTTCCTTGTTGTTTAGGTACTCACTTTATTTCTCTCAAACTTAAAAAAACCTACAATAGCTGAAAAAAAAGTGTGCTGAATGCTTGAGTTGCAAAGATCAGCAAACATACAGAGGGCACCTATCTTTGTTGTTTGGGATTATTTTCATAGGGTCAGTGTTCACATTTTTAAACAAAGATATTGATCATTTGCATAAAACATACTTAGCATCTTTCATTGAAGGATATGAAATAATTTTAGAAGTATTGATTACAAGCACAACTTCCTAAGGAGTTTAGGTGGCACAGTGGTACTATCTGTTAAGAAGGCTACCCAGAACTTCCCCATTCAAGACACCATTTCGCTTGCAAGAACAAAATTAATATTTCAGGGTGAATTTTTTTTTTTGTGAGGAGCATCTGCTTCTGGCCCTCGCTGTGCTTTATCTCTCTCCTTTCAGCTGATGTCCTCCACATACAGAAGCACAGCTCTGAGGGGCTGTGAGGAAACTCATTGTCTTCAGCATTAGACACATGTTCTTAAAGAACATCTGAAATCCAGGCCTGCACCAGACAAGAGGGCTGTGTGGGGCTTGGATGGCACCAGAGCTCTTCTCATTGTCTGTCATGAGCTGGGGAAGTTGTTTGGGACTGTAGGGGACAGCCTGTAGGGACATGGCATGGAAATTTTGCAGTGTACTGGAGGAAGGACTGTTTCCAGCCCGATCTCAAGCAGACATTTCTGGGGACATTTACAGAGGTGGGGACATTTAATTACAATTAAACTCCAGTTTACTGTTGGAGTACAGATTTTCACTTCCAGTAAGCCTAACTTAAATTTGAGTAAATTGCAAATATCTGAAACTATGCCATTAAATGCTTATAAGAGAGTATGATTGGGCAAGAAGCTGGAAGGTGGGGAAATGGGATTCACTCAGCTTGCTGAAAAAAGCTTTAGAGGAAGAGACTGATCATGATTTGGTGAGAAAATAGGGAGCTGGATAGGGAGTAGGTGTTAAACTTATGTAGAAAAGTGCAGCTTGGAGGAAGAGGGTGATACAAGTCCTGAGTAGGGGTGAAGACATGCAGTTTGTGCCCAGAAGGATGTTCCTCAAAGAGAGTGGAAGGAAACTCAATACTCCTAGGTCTGCTGAGAGCCAATACCTATGAAATCCACCACATTGCCCCCACAAGACATCTGTGTTGTGCAGCTGTCTTAATTGGTATGCCCCACCTAACTCTAGATGTATTCAGTGAAGAGGATGAACCTGCTGAGCTAACAAGGCAAATACAGTAATATAGTATTCCTACCCATTAACTCAAGTGGCTAATGTTTTTGTGATTGATGTCCACCATCCAGAAAGCACTACTGATGGCTGTTCATATGACATAAAATGACATTTCTGGGTGGGATTTTTTTCAAGTTTATTGTCTTAGAAATAAACGAAAACATGGTGAAAGAACTTTACAAAGGTCACTCACTCAAAGACTGTGAAACTTTCACAGTCAAATGAAATAAAAATTAAGGTTACCTCTGAGAACTCTAATTTGACCGTGTGCCTGTATTTTAAGAAGTTTTTAAGTTGGCATCATCCCATTCTATTTTTTTCCCTTGCTTCATTCAATTCATGTTAAAGCTGATGCTCGGTTAACAAACAGATATTCAATAGTGTTGGATCTTCTCTATTCAGTGTATGGCCCGAGGTCTTACTGCATACAATTCAAGTCCTGCTCTGAATACAGAATTATTAATTTCCCCAAGGGCTTCTTTGTAAAACTTTCCTAAATATTTCCTAGACAGTAGTGAGTTCAGTTTTATAACACTTCAGGGAGATGGGTGTTCTTATTCCCATTTTACAGTTGGGGATAACAGCACAAAGAACATGGGGCCCAAAGTATTCACTAGTTTGGGGTATTCAGTTTAAGAACAACAGGACCAAGTATTTATGAGCATGTAACATTCTACAATAAAATTACAATTTACTTCAATTTCTGTTGTGAGTGCTTATTGCTTCTGTAAATCAGACTCCAGACACCCATAACACAAGAAACACACAATTATTGACCACCTGTTCAGTGACTTGCCAAGCATCCCCCAGGAATTCCCTGACAGATGCACAGATAGAGTAAAATTCCCCGCGGTTGCATTCAGCTCCCTTAACCATGACACCTTCTTTTCTTTTTTTGCAGTCTCTTATCTTGGCCACTATGCATGGGATTATTTCATCAAACTTGAACCACCTAGAAGTTAGCCCTGAGCTGGTTGTCATGCCTCTCTGTTGACAACAGGGAGATTGGCTGAATCACTAAACCTCTGTGAGGATAAATGGGATGGGAGAGTAGGTGCCTGTCTTTTACCACTGACTACAGAGAGATCCCACACTAGTTTAGAATAAACACCCAGCATTTAGAAGGCTAATTAGCAGTAAAAGAAATACTCCCATATAACTTTATTTTCTGTAAGGAAGTAAATAGAAAGCAGCACCCTTCACAAAAATCTGACAAACGTCCAGTGCCCACCTTCACTCTCTTAACTAAATACAGCAAGAGTTACATATGTGGAACATATATATAAAAGGAGTCTCATAATGCATATGTCCAGCAGAGTAAATTAAACCATAATCCCAGCGTTACATGAGTCTATATGGCTTCTGAAAGTAGCTTAGTCACATTCTTTCAACATTGGCTTTGCAAGTAAAACCCTGTTTAACTGTGGCAGAGCATGTCCTTGTCTCAACCGTCCTTGTCATCTCTTATGCACATTACTGCCTGTATTGTCATATTTTGTGATAACAATAAAGGAAGCCACGTTACGTATTGTAACGGAGGGTGGAATTTTCAATCCGCAGAGAAACAGTTCAAATTCAAAGCCCGGGTCCAACTCTTTGCTAAAGGTTGTATGATCAGTAACCCTTAGATAAGACAGTCCATAACATGGCCAGATCACCAAGCTTGAATACAAATTTGGAGGGGGGGTTGTAAATCAGTTCTATCGTAAATGCCTATGTTCTTGGTCTGACTAATGGAGAGAGGTAGCTGGTTTTAAAGAGGTCCAGAAAGCAACTCTGCCTACCTAAATCTAGGCATTTGGATCTTACTCACCTCTGGGAGTCTGACCTTTAGAATAACAAAAAGCAAAGACCTTGACCCAGCTTTCTTCAAGTGAAAATCTTGTTGAGTGTATGATATTGACATAACACTGGAATCTGCCACTAAATTCTGGTGCTTTGGAAAAGGCTATCTCAAGATGCCATAAATGCCAACAAAGTCACAAAAATCAGTAGAGAAGCCAACACAGCCTTGAGAACAGATTACACCTGAATGCTGAGAATGAAAGAGCTATCCAACTTCAAACAAAAGTAAATGTGTACTGCTTATTTGTCATTACTACTCCCTTACATGGATTTTGCAGCTTGGACAATTTACAGTTGCTCTATCAAGTGTCTTAGCCAACTCCATATGTTGCCTTTGTACTTTTACAGGTACAAAATGATAGGGTGCTCTTCAACAGCAAGATCTTCCAGCACTGGCACAGATGTAGCATAAAAGCAAGCTCAGTTACGCTGGTCTGAACACCTGGTGCATCTCCAGATATCCGCAACTGACTGCACATCAGCCAGGTGCACAATATCAGCAGCTACACACCTGAGGTGGATCAGCTATAGAAAGTGGTAGACTGCAGCTGCTGCTATCTCCTGTGGCAAAGAACGTGTCTTCATACCACCGAAATCAGAAAAATAGAGCAGAGCACAAAAAAAAAAAAAAAGGCAGGAAAGCTGCTGGTAGAGTGTTCAGAGTGGGTTCCAGCTGAGTATGTGCAAACACAATGCACAGAAATACTCATCAGTTTCTCACTGATAGAATCCCCCAGGCTGACTCTTCATATATCAGATCAGGGGAAATCTTTGTCAAACGCAGGAACAGAGACAGGTAGGTCTTGTCAGGATTTACAAAAGACACAGCTCCTATCCAATACAGCACTGCCTCTGTGTGCTCCATTTATTTTTCCTAAGACTTTGTGGTGCATGGGTGCCTTTCATGGGTTAAAAAAGTGAATCTTTTCCAACCTACAATATTTTTTATTTCACACTGTCTTCAATCTCTGTCTTCAATGTGCAGGGATAGTTGTCTGCCTTAAATCTCATGTACGTATGCATCATGACTTCTTCATAAAAGGACTGTAGAATGCTGAATAATATGTAAATTTTATGTTGTAATGAATTGGGTCCTAAGATCTTTAAAGGTCAGACACCTGATATAATACATCATGTTCTTTAATATCAACTACAAAATAACCGTAATAAATTTTGCCACTACCATATCCTCACACGCTGTTACCCACAAAGAAGCACCAAAGGAAATGTGTCATTTGTCAAAACATGTAGGGATACTGACATGTGTACAAGTAATTTTGAAAGTATTGCTAAGGTTAGGCGTAGTTATACAAGTTACAAGGTTGACTTTTGAGGGGAGTAACACACTGCCAACAAGCCTGTTACTTAAATTCTCTAGAAGATTCATAAAGCCACAAAGCTATTGCTTTTAAAGTCAATTCACATCTAATCAAATGCCTGTGAATTAAAGCTAGCCAGCAGAAGCTAGACACATGGCAAATTGAAATTATTGCTATTGATGTGGAGTAAACAAAACAAGAAGCTGTAACTGGCAAAACAGTTAATTTAGGCACAAATTCAGTAAAGCCCAAAAGTTAAACATGTGTTTAAATACCTCACTGAACAGGAAAGTCATAGACATATGTTTCAATTTAAGGACATGCTTAAATGTTTAATGTAAGAAGTACTGAGTGGTTAGGTTCAATAGGTATTTCCTTAGCAGAAAGAACTCCTAGCAATATTAAGGCAAACAGGAGGAGAGGTGGACAAAAATGTGGACATATACACCAGAAGTTGCGTGCTGTTATAACTGGACCCAAGACTCCTTGGGCACATCACAGCATCAAAAAGGGATAGGACAAGCACAAAAAAGTATGTGGCTCCCTGGAAAAGTTTGACAAAGATAACATGTGAGCTAATTTACTACTTCTTCACAGTCTGCACAGGTAGACGGCAAAGCCAAGGACAAGTAGTACATACACTCACTGCTCCCTTCTCTCGGCCAATTTCTGCCTACTGTTCCTGTCTTCAAAATGTGAAGGCAGTGAACCAGTTACAAGCTATGTGAGTGGCAAAATGACCAAACTGTACTTTATAGAAATAATAAAAAATAGGAAGAGTCCCTGACCTTCTCAAAGATAGCAAAAGGAAACTTGGGAATGGGGCAGGTCATGTCAGCACAAGAAAAGATGTGTCCAACCATAGGTGACACCACCAATAAGGTTTTCACTCTTAACTAAAGGGAACTTATTAAGTCAATGAACGGTTTGTTGTTGCACTATGATCACCATCATGCAGTGCTAACAGTATGGCACACATTCCTGGTCTTCTGGTATGCTCCTCCTTGTATGTCTGATCTCCCTCCCACTGATGCAGTGTGGGATTGAGTAGGATTTTGCTTCACATTCACTCATTTAAATTTAGCCACATCCAATGTAGGTATCTACTTGAAAGCTGGGTGTCCAGCTTCCAATTATAGTCAAGAGAAATATCCAGGGCTCAATTCAATTGTATCTGTGGCAGTTTCTACTGTCAACTGAGTCACTCTGGAGCATCCCAGCAAACCTCACGCTTCTGCTTCAGAAGGTGTCACCTGAAATGGAGCTGGGCATGTATTCATGAGGTAGAATGGGGCAACTGACTATACTGTGATCTTAAACAGTTCCCATACAGATGTCTACAATGTGGGCATATACATTTTGGTATGTCTGAGTCTCAAGGTAACTTTGGTAAGACCTAGTTAGCCAAGACCAAACTGTTCATCACTTCTAAATAATGGCCTCCAAATAGACTGTCTCCTGCTGAGAACATACAGCAATTCACACCCCAGGCAGGAATGGTGAATGAATGGGATCAGTTTCAGCCCTAATGAACAACTGCTTCCTCATTAACCATAAACGAAGCCTGATGACTAATTTTTGAACAGCTAAAGGTAGGAGGAACGCATGTGATGCTTAATTTTGTGCACTTCTTTGTTGTCACTCATAATATATTGTTATAGTTTATATTACTGGTCTGGTTCTATGGAGTTATAGTTGTGGTCAATGCCAGAAAAATAGTCCCAGAAGACAAAGCCCTTCTGGACGTAAAGCAGAGAAGAGAGGTCCCCTTTGGCCCTCTTGCAGCAGGAACAGATAGGCCTGAAGAGAAACAGTTTGAGAAACAGTAAAATCAATGAGATTTCACAGTCTGTATATGGGCAGATTATACTTACCCACCTTGCAAAAGTCTTCGGAAAATTACTGTTTAAGTCTGTGTAGCATTTTACAGGGGATAAAATGTGCAAATTGTTATATTTATACATATTTCCTATGATACCCTCTTCCTTTGATACCAGCATATAACCATCATGTATTAAAGAAAGAAGAGATTCCCCATTAGTGTAAAACAGATGTATAATATAGGGTTAGCACCTGAAGAATATAATTTTAATTTTGCCATTTCATAAAGAAGCCTTAATTCATAAATGTTAATGACACTGGGGAGTAACAGTCTTTTCCCTGGAGAAAGATTAGACCTTATATCATGTTGTATATTCTTGGACGTAGTTTCCACCTCGTTATTATTATCGTGTACATTTGATGATTTTTTTTTAAGAGTTGATTTCATTCCACTTATGGAAAACATTTTAATTTACATGAAAATTTGTGATTTTAATATACATGACATAAAAATAAATTTTTAACCACTAACATTTCTGTTATTTTAAGTCATTGCCATTCAGTGTCAAAGAGTGTGTGTAAACAACAAATTTTTTTACTCACTAGTGTTGTTTACCACAACGTGTGATGCACAATCTTCTAAAACAGTTTCCAACACTTTAAATTAATTCTAATATAGGTTTATCAGTTCCTTGTTATGGTGCAGAACTTATATTAAATTCTGTGATCCATAAAACCTTTTTTTGAATGACACATAGTTTAGTTTTTCATTTAGAGGCTATAAAAGTGTTCACAAAAGTTATGTTGGAAAAAAAATGATTGAAAGTGCTAAAACACTGTACAGAATATAAAATCCTTTCATAGACTTTTTATGACACATGAAACATGAGTCTTAAAGGTTTAATGTTACTGACTTTTATACAAGGCTTTTTAATTCTTGATTCCAGTTATGGTTCTGCAAATGAACTGTGACATTAAAAAGAATCAGGCTGGAACTGCCTTAGCTCTCTCTCTAGATGAGTTTCTCCTGGCCATGAAGGGTTCACATAATCTGCCCCACCCTGCCCACGTCTGGTTAGCACTAACTTGCTTTAGCAGCAGCCAAGTGTAAATCCTGCACTGCATTAAATCTGCCTAACACATCGCATCCTACTCAAATTCGTCATTAAGGTTAGGCGGGCTTGTAAATTATTAAGAAGGGCGAAGTGTTACTTAATTTCCCTTTCTCTTAATATTTAATAGTGTGCTAAAACAATTGGGCACGTGATTTAATTGACTGAGTACAGAACCGGCACTGATACATACTCGGAATAAAGAGAGACGAAACTGGTTACTCCGCTGCTTACGTAGGGGCGAAGAAGCCTGTGCTATTGGGACCAGTGGAGGAACAGGTGCTTACACCTTCTAACAGCTAAAGGAAGCCAAGTGTTCACATGTGGACCGCTGTTCCAGCCCAGCAGGTTCTCTGGACTCTCTAAAGGAGCACTGCGTGATGCGTTTTCTGGGCCTTTCTGCGGGTGGATCTGTCATGAGATGACAATCGTACAATATGCGATATGCTCCCAGCCAAATGCAGATAGGACCAGGCTGGAGGGGAGCTCCCCAGCACACCAAGTGATCTGTGGTACTTATACCACGGTAGGAACTACTAATATGGGAAGGAGCTGCAGTCTTAGCCTCCTTGAATCCGTTTCTGCACAGGTAGCTTGGATATCACATTTTGCCTGAAAAGCAGTTCAGCTCCATTGGCCCAAGAACTTAGGAAGGCACGAGAGTGACTGAACCTAGGTTTTGATTGGCCTGGACGTCTGTAGCTGCCTGCTTCAACAGCAGTATCTGAGCATGTTGTCTATACAACCAACAGCAAGAAAAAGGGTATGACTAATCCCATCCTGAAATAATCATCTTACACCATTAGAAATGCCTATTTATCTCTACTGAGTACAAAAGCAGCTAGGATGTCTAGGTCAGGTGTAGATGTATATATTGGGGTGGGTGGGTGTATATCTATCTATAGATGGATAGATAAATAGATAGACAGATAAAGGGATCTTGCCCTTTGAGTCACTTCAGCCCGACAGCAGGCAGTTGAAAGATCAGTGCACTGGCAGACTGTGCCCAGGCAAGAGCTGTGTCTTGCAATTGTTCTCCTCCTGCTACCAGCAGTCAAGAGAAACACCCGTGATTGCATCCATAAAAGTAAATAACGTAAGATAGGACCAATCATTTGGCCCTGTGGGCAAGAGGCATGACGCTGTTTGCATCTGTACAGCTAAAATCCCTTTGCCTCTCCACAAAACAGCCCTGTCTCTATTTCTTACTGAGAACAGCCCTTGGCTTATGCAGAACTTTGCCCAGCTGTCATCTGCAAGAGCTAGTTGGGTATGGTTCTTTGTTCACACAAGTAGATAAAATGGGTGATTCAGGACTATGCTTAAGCCCCAAATCCGTTTATCACTCCTGCAGATACGGTCAAAGGTTGAGGATGAAGAGAGATAAGAATATTCCGAGTTCTGATTTCAGTAATACTTATTTAATTCTCAATACAATTCCGCACAACACAGAAGATTGATTGAGATGATTGAAATTTTAAGGACAGAGACACCTTTTCACTGGTGCACTTTATTAAATAATGCTGCATATCCGGAAAACAGGCCATCACTAAATTGTTATGGTTTCTTTTACTACAATACATAGAAATTCCATTCATGGTCCAGGTTCATAAAGGCTGTGTATTGGGCTATTTTCAAAAAAGAATAAAAAAGAGAGTCTGTGTTCAGATAAAGCACTGTTACACAATACCTTTTATAAGCTTACATTCAGAATCCTGTTGTTTGGTTTCTAAGACTGAGAAAACACAAAAATAATACTAAACATTTTTTTTCATTTTTTCATAGGTTTTTCAGAGAAGTCAACCTCAATTGCTGCTACTTAGTAGGAAACCTGGATTAAAATACAGGTACTTTGAACATTTTAACCTAATACTGCACCCAGTACTCTGTTTGCCTAGTTTCCAAAACTAGCCAAAAAGCAAGAGTAGGAAAACGTCACAAATATTTCACAGAAATGTTTCTTTCTTTATCTAAGATGCCTTTCTACGTGAGCACCTATTTCTGCTATCCATGATTGTACAGCAAAATCTCTTTCGATGTCTTTTATCAAATAGCAAACAGATTTTTACAATAACTTTATTGGTTCCTATTAAAAAAATATATATATCATGCTAACTATCTCACAATAGAACAAAACATATACACATCCAATTGCAGAAATTCCCAACATCCTGCTGTTCTTTTGCCATGTAGCTTGCCTTTAGCTCAGTAGTTGATGCAGTTTTGATATTATCAGTAGATGGCATGATCGGCTGGGGCTCAGTACCAGTTTACTTTGGGGCATGATGGAATCAAAATATCCATTGTAGATTCTTACGCTTGCTTTATACCTCATTACAAAATTATTATAGCTGTAGCTATGCACACTTAAACAATTTCAATGTATGCCATACTATAACTTAGTGGAAGGGAATTTCACTTCTCTACAAGGTTCAAAAACTTCAATAAAGGTTTGCTGGCTTTTTTTTTTTTTTAATCCAATTATCAAGTGACAAAAACACATTTACAGCAAAAGTTAATAGTGCATGATTGTGAAACAGCAATCTAGTTCATGAGCACTGTGTCCAGCAAACGCTATGGGCAATGTGATTCAGCTGCTGATGAAGAAAAATCCACTGCTGTTACCACAGTACATTGATCTATTCCAAACTAATTTCGTAATTCCACAGATTGCATTGGTTGTTCTTGAAGATTTGGCAAGCTCATTAAGGGCGGACAGAAACAATTTGTACATTGTATATCAACATTAGCAACTAAACTTTATTTTCATTTTAGTTTTTAAGGTTTTTAATTTAGCTTTTGTCTAGAGAATGTGCTTGAGTTGTATTTGTAGAAAGAAATACTATTTTTACAGTGTGGAGGAGAAGAAAAGAAAAATAAAGCTGTAAAATGTCATGAAAAGCTGTCTGCTACAGGAGCAATATTCCTCTCGTCACAGAAAAGCTCCATGTTCTTTTTCCAAAACCCCTCGCTAAACTCAGAAACATTGATCCAGACATTTCTATTGCTTCCTTGCTCCACAGGTTGATTACATACTTCATGAAAACTCAGAGGTGTTGTAAATTTTCAAACAGGAGCAAGCATACTGCTTGTCCACACAGCAGCAGAACGGCATTTCAACTTGCCTCACAGCTTTTCCACCCACCATTTCCATTCACAGCCTCAGGACAGATCAAAATATCAAGTAGTGTCAAGCTGTAATGTAATGTAAATACAAAAAGTAAAAGCAATGCTTTGCTCTCCAATGTCTGGAAAAGCAACCTGTTATTTTAGTAATTAGAAGAGTCCTTTTTCAAAAAGTGCCACAAAAAGTGACAAAAATGTGCTAGAAGAACCAAGGTCAAAATTTGGATTTTTGTCATTGATGCTTGAATATTAGTTCCCTTTAAAAAGCTTCAGACTGGGCTTAGTCCCTGGTGTAACTCTTGCACATGACTTTCAGCTACTCAGCCTGTGCCCAGCTTCAAGTGCAGCTATTCTGGGGGAGGGGGGTACCTTCTTACAGCAGGTCACCTCACTACTGCAGGCCTCCCCTTTCTCCTTGTTCTTTCTCCAGGACTTCCCTACTTCAACACAGTGTTTTGGAGCTTCTTTCTAGAAACCATTCATTCAGTCAGAAAAAAACCCTACTGAAAGCTGCCTTTTTCTTTTCTTTTTTTTTTTTTCTTTTTTCTTTTTTCTTTTTTT
>JAHREE010000279.1:25173524-25202958 GCA_033628505.1 Tringa tobata | reverse complement strand
TTCTTTTTTTTTTCTTTCTTCTTTTTTTTAATGCTTTTTTGATAAATGACTGCTCAGGTGAGAAAATTGTATTTTCTCAATTGTTTTGAGGAAGCGGAGGTTAGAAATTAAAGTGGCATTTAGAGAGCACCATGTTCTGGGAAAATGTGTTTTATAAGAGGCAAGGGATTTTTTTACCCAAAAATCCAAAATACCAGAATCAAAATAGTTGTTTACTACAGTAATAATGTAGAAAGTGATTGTAACCAACAGGACTACCTGAGAGAGACCAAAGTGGGACAAAAGAAGAGGATGTTTTGTTCTTTGAATTCCAGTAGTGACAAAAGATAGGAGGAAGAATGAAAAGACGCAGAACTACAACATAGCAAAGGAATTATTTTGGATCGAAAGAAGAAAGTTAACTCTTTGCCAAAACGCAATAAAGGTGCCTAACCTGGATGAGTGTTGAAAATAAACGCCAAAGAGAGAGTGCCCCAGAGATGTAAAGCAGTATGGGAGAGAAGCAGCATCAGAGAAGCAGGAATGACAGCAGTAGTAAGGAAAACAGAACTAGAAGGGGTGACGGGAGTTGTTAGATCCAGCTTTCTGCTCTCCCACCTGAATGTATTTGCTACTGGGAATATGGCTCCCACGCTTCCAGAATTCACTTCTATTCCGTGCTTCTTTCTTTGAAAATTTCTTTTACCTATCACTTGCAGTTTTTGCTTGTCCCTAAAATTCTTTCCAAAATATCTAATCTTGCCTGTCGGATTGGCATATTTTCCTACACGTCTCCCCATGGTCTTTTGTGCACAAACTCCAGACAATTTCTGTATGTTTAACTAAAGGAAATTCCAAGCCTCCTTTAGAATTGACTGCCTGAATCCACACATAGTTGACGTCATTATCTTACTTGAGATTATTCAAGGTTGCCTTTTTAAAAAAAAAACTAAAATATCCAGTTATAGATATAATTCAGCTTTTCCTTCCATTGAATTCAATTTGAATCAAATTATGATTGCTTGATTCAAGACCAGTTCTTCTATGATGATTTAATTTTTCACTGAAACAAAGTTTAAACTAGCACTGTCTCAGTTCAGGAACAGCTGGTGAAAAAAACAATCTGTTAGTATAGCACTAAGTATCTAAATCCAGTATTACAGATATGAAAGTGTGATCTCATGCTCAGATAAATATGTTAGACATTAGTAATAGCACTGTTGTGTTCATGATCTGGTTTTGTAATAGTCTAACTGGACAGTACAGCTGGAAAAAGGATGGATGAGATGGACAAAGAAATGGATAAGCTTCTGGACTCATGAGCAGTAGCATGAAAAGAACAAAACTGAAACATTGCTAAGACACTGATAGATGTATATCCCAAACAGTACACATAGTTCTGCACCCCAGTGTCAAAAAGGATATAGTAGCACTAAAGAAAGAGAGGAATAACAAAGATAAGAAGGCATAGAACAGTTCCCATGCAAAGAACAGCCAAATAAACTAGGATCCTCCAGCAGTGAAAAGACATGCAACAGGATCTATAAATCATGAGTGGCATGGAGAAATAAAGCAGGCCCACATTGTACTTCTTAATTAAAGACAGAAAGAGTCTTACATAAAACTATCAGATCACACTGTCAAAGGACGATATTTTTTTCTCATAATTTGTAGCTAAACTGCAGAACACAACCACAAGAATTTTGTGGATGCTTAATGGTTGCATGGGTCTGAAAGGCAAATGGACAAACTAATGAAGAAAAAAAAATCAAAGTCTAGCAAGTATGAAAACATGTCCATTATATCCAAAAGTCGCTGAGCTGTAAATCGGTGAAAGGTGTGCTGGGCGTGTATCACCATATGTACTTCTCTAGGCACTTGCTGTTGGCTGTGTTGGAACTGGGCTAATGGGATTTCTGCTTCAGCGCAATACAGTCATTCTTATATTGCTATTAGCACCCCTCAATTTTAGTACAACTTGGCTTTGGTGTATATTGGGAAATAAAAGTAACCCATAATGACTGACCTTCTAATAGCTTCCTCTCTCTCTTACTGCAGTAGAGGATTGCACAAAATTCAAACTGGATGAAACACTTCGCCCATGCAAAACTACACCAGAACTACACCAGAACTTCCCTCATCTTTTTTTTTTTTTTTTTAGTTAATCTGGATCAGATTCTCTCTGGGGATCTGTGAAGACACAAGCATCATCTGGAAGACTGAACCAAGAGGGTCACAGCTGTAGGCGCCAGCTAACAGATGCAAAGAATTTCCTTGCCTTGACACTGCACCACTTACTATGCCTCCTCAATATTAATCCTTTTCTAGATGGTATTTTAACCTACAGATATTGTTTTAAATGCTGAAAAAAAGACTATAAAAATATTATTAAATATGAAGCCTGTGAAAAGCTGCCATTGACTAGCAGGATTTGAATCTTGTCCATGGTGTTGATCTATTCTGCCTGCAGAGGGAATTAAATTAATGTCAAAGTCTCCTGGCCAATACATATCTACATCCAGAAAATGGAAAGCATCTTGATTCTTGCAATAGTGGCACTGAGCTGACTAAAATAATATCCTTTTCACTGCCATTATACTAACACAATATAATTGGGGAATTGCTAGAGTCCCTATATTTAATTTTAGTGCCTCGGCAAATGATCCTAATAGCCTAATGGCTAGATGCTGCTGCTGCTAATGCTGTTCAATTGACTAGGTTTCAAAGTGTATCAATGAGTCTTTTAAGTATCCACTAGAGCTGTAAGGTTTCAGATTACAGCTCTTAAACTATATGTGATCTCTAATGAAAAAAGGGGGGAAAAAAGGAATTGATAAAGCAAGCTAAGGCAGCAAAGTCAGCAAAAATCACGTAGGCGATCTAACTTCACTCTATAACCGGGTGAGCACATAAATTACATTTGATCAGTAAATAATGCACCTGGGAAAGTAAGCAACAATGCAAATAATAATCCATTTTTTAATAATTAAATCTTAGCTAGGTCCTCATTCGGTCACAATGATAATTTTTTTATAGAACTATAAGTATAATCATGGGATTTGCAAAAACAAAAATTTGCCTTGTAGCTTTTTATGAAAATTAACACATATCCAGTATTGATCCTGATTTGTGCATGTTAAAACAAGTCTCCTTGGGTAAAATATTCTTAAAGTCAATAATATGCTGTAATCTCATGTGACACTAATAAAATAACACAAATGACAATTCATTTTTTGTTTACTTGTCTCCTTTTTAATGGATTGATAAATTTTGTTAAAGAAAAAGAAAACTAGATCTTGGTGCATAGTAGGCATATTTCTAAAACAGTTCTGATTGATTTTTGGAGTCATTTTTGAAGAAACAATCAATCTCTAGAATTCTGTCCTGAAACATATTTTAATGGCTGTTGATGTATGTTGTGCATATCACAAACACCCAAAACGCAGCGTTGAAGGTCTTAATCCAGCAAACACTTAACACTTGCTTCCCCCAAGCATTTGCTTCCTCCAAACGTACAAGTAGCTCCACTGAACCCAGCGAGGCGCAGCTGATTTCACAGATTTTAAGTTAAGCATATGTGTTTGCAGATTCTAGCCTGCAAGAAGCCGAGATATTGCAGAAAACAATTCTGTCATAATCAGAGTTTATCTGTGTGCGATGCCAGCTGTATTTATTTTAGATGGCTCCAAATTAAGATTGCAGTTTAATTAATCCCCTTTCTCAAGTAGCTGCATTTTGCAACCTCTTGGAAAGGGAATAGGAAATGGTGAAAGTGCTGTCATGATAGTGCTAAGAACTACATGGATTTACTGAGACAAACAGAACAACCTTGAAACTATTCTTCTGCCAAAGACAATATTGCATCTCCTCAGTTATGGGAGAGGGAGAGAGAAAAATAAGTTAATTTACTCAGCCTGTACAAACTGCTAAGAGGAAGTAGGGTTTTGAGGTGTTGAGATGCTTCTGAATTTTGTTGGGTAGGTCAAGTATTTTCACGAGATCAACCTCAGTAGTCTCAGCTGATATTTTCATGGAAGCTAAGAGCTCAGTAAATGGCAGAAAAAAATAAAGTCTGAATGGGGAAATGGTGCCAACCTATCTTTTCAGATCACGGGTTGATTTGGAAGAGCATGCACTGCATGCACGTGAAAGAATAGTTCTGCAAACAGCAGAACCAAAATTCTGTGTTTGGGCTCCTGTGACATCAGTCTCATTTCTAATAGGGAGAAGTCCACACTGAAGCAGAAAAGTTCAGCTTCCCACAGTGGAAACATACTCTTCCTTATCTGGATTTAAATGTTTCTTGGGCAGGGGACAGTCTCCACAAATAACCATGATGACATAATTCTGGATTTTTTTAGAGGAAGAAGGACTAAAAAAGCAATTACTGGACCTGACTGTAAAGCACCATGAGTTCAGCAGAAATGTTTACAGGGCCAGTCTATGGATAAACTTGCTACCCTTTTGCACTGACAACTGTCCACACACCCAGTTTCCTATGTTCCTGTGTTTGGGTTGTCCTTATTCCACAGTTCCTGAGATTTAAAAGTGACCAGGCAGTACTAAATAGAAAACAGGCAAAACAAAGCAAAGCTCCTTCCTCTTCTAAACAGGAAAAAATCCCTGCCTTCATAGGTTTTCTAAAGCAGGAAAAATACTGTCAATGCTTGGCAATTTTTAAGAAAATGTACTAATTGCTATAATAAGTTAATAACAAATTCATAACAAATTTGCAACAAGTTCATAGTTCCGCCATTTTTTAGCTTACTGCAAGAAATTATTTTTCATTAGTGACAGCAAAGGAAAATGTTTTATATGTAAACCATATCAATTTAACAAATTACACACCCTCAAAATTCCAGTTTAAACCAGTTAAATTCTCTGGCTAAAGAAGTTTTCGGTGTTGCTCCTCCATTGTGAAAAGATCTGTCCCAGGGAGAGATTAACCTACATGCTTTCTGGTACCTGTAGGTATGCATTAGCTGAAATACCTTCCTACCCTCTTCCTGATTCAATTTAAGGAAACAGATTACTTGAATTTACATTACCTATTAAGTCCTGTGCTTTGTTTTTAGCCTTAAACAGCCCCCGCTTCTAGTCTTAAGCTTCTAGAAATTCCATCCGGCCCGCCACTGTTCATTAAAACAAACACTGCCTATTTTATTATTTGCCGTCCTGCCATCTCTCCGCTGAAACAAAAGGGTAGATTGTCTGCTGCAGGAGACACCTGGAAGGTGCACAAAGTACAAAGGCCAGAATTCAAAGGAGTTCCCAGCGTATTCAACAAGCAATTACTTCTGCTTGTGATGGGAGACTGTCAGCTTCAAACACGAGGCATTCTTCGGAAAGATTAGTCCAAATTACATTTTATTACATTGGCCTGCTTGGCCGGCCTAAACTTCATCTCGTTCTTATTCTAATGGAATTCAATCAAGGGTATTAATATATTGTTTATGACATGTTTGGAGTTCTTGTGTTATCAGCATACATTCATGAGAGGAGCTTCAAACAGTATCAGATAACAGTGAGCTGGATGTTGGATGTTGTACAGCACAGGGGATTTTATCATCTTGTTGAACCAGTGGCAGTGATTAAATTAAACTGTCTGAACAAAGCTTTTGCATGTCAGGCTGTTGAATGGCAAAATGAAAGAGTGACACACTTCAAAGATCAAGGAGAGAGAGAGAGCTGGAAAACCATACTTACGTAACTTCTTATTTAATACATTGAATAACTGAACCATTGGCTGCCCAGGCTTTCGCTAGCAAATAATCAGAACAAAAAATTTTATGCATTCTACCATTAATTCACTACATGTGAATGCCAAGGTGCATACAAAGTTCTCATATCATTGTTCCTTCTTTCATTTTAGTGAGCACCACACTGAACCTTACTAGTTTTTCCCTGATATGTTTTTGAAAAACTTCCAGAAAATCTGATTTATACTAATTTCCCTCACAGCTTAGTTTTCGTATTTGCCAGGTCCAAAGGCCCAATTCTTACATCTTTTCTAAAATAAGTGATAGCAACATTCATAATTTCGTAGACACCAGTAGGTCTGTTTGTGGGAATTAAAAGTGTTCATAAAAGTAATGGCTAAAATATCAAGATCCAAATCCCCTGAAATGCAAGGTGGTTAATAATTTATATTACCCTTTAATATAATTTAAAAAAAAAAAAAAAGTGCTAACATGGAAAGACTGGTTGAAAGAAAAGAAAATAAAAAAAAATTAATTACCTAAGTGCTATCCTCCCAGAGTGACTGGTTTCTGAAAATAACTACTTAAGGCAAATTTCGTTTGGCTACATGAGAGCTTTAAATGTCTATGGCATGATTTACAGTATAGCATACAACTTGCTAATATTTTTGGTATGAACATAGATATCTTCCTTTCTACCAAATCTTGTGTAAACACATACTGCTACCATTTCATCCATTACACTGCAATCTCCATAAAAAATGGCTTTCTTCTAAAATCCTAAATAAGAGAGTCCTAGATTTAAAATAAATAGGCTGAACCAAAAAGCAATTTCTGTTACAAGGTTTAGCTGAATCTTCACTGAGGATGGATTATTGGCTAGGTGTTCATTTTTTTTTATTCATTACTAGCATAAGTCAAATTTTAAAAAACACCAGAATGATTTTCTTTCACTCTGCAGAACCCAGAATAGGTCTTGACCTTGTTAAGGGTGTTAACATAATATCAATTATCATTTCTTATCAATAATAATTTCTTCCCGTTACTTTACTGTGCACATTTAAATAAACTTTAGTATGCTTTCTGCATAAATAAATAAATTTCCTTTATTTATACAGCAAGATTAACTTGTTTTCATGTGCAAAAATGAAAGAATCTTCATTTTTATCAGGGCTGTGACTTAAAAACCATCTTCTTCAAAACCTGTAGTGTTTTCATTTGATAGTAATAGTCTTCCTTCTTGTAGAGCCATAGTGCAATGACATCCATTAACATTCAAAACCAGAGAACGCTTTCAAATTCAAATCTACTTGAGATGGTACAGTAGCAGAAATGGAGCCTGAGGGAAAGAATTCTGAGAATAAACAGAGGACCAACCCATCAGAATATTCCACTGTGTATATCAGTTTTTATAATTGGTGGTACATATGTGTGCATACATGTCTGTATTTCATTGCAGATCTATGAATAAATCAAGACATAATATTTATGGCAAACAGGTTAAACCTTAGATGTTTCAGTGCACTACAGTCTTTATGCAATAGTACAGAGATATCTAATTATCTGGTGCATATTTAAGCATATATCTGTGTATGTGCTTATTCAAGAAAAAACACACAATAATTTACCAGAGAGACCTGTTTATGTTAAACATTTCAGGAGTTTCAATCTATGGTTTACTAAATGTCTAATTCTTATTTTTTTTATCTTCCTCTGTTTTCATAATTAAATGGCACTGTATATGAGAAAACTTAACAGCTCAATAACATGAAATGTTGTACTTGCTTAGAAAATATAATTGTTTAATTTCCTTGCAAAAAGTACATATTAAACATTCACTACTCATGAAGCATGGGCAATCTAACCAAAATAATGTAACCGTTTTACTAAGAGGTCAGTTTTACTATTTTCCAAGCTATACTTCAGTTTAATTTTTCAAATAATTATACATAAAATAAGTATAAAAATACTGGCTTTAGTGCCATGCACATTTCTAAAGCCTGCTGAGATGAACAGCATTATAATGGAAGGAATTCAAGAAGCTCTTCTCTTTACTTTTAGTTTTGCTACTAGAGAAGGCCAAAAAATGGCTCTCATTATTTATGTGCATATTCATGTAAGACAAGGAGAATGTGACCCATGTTGTATACCAAGTTACTGCTTCCCTCTGTGCTGCAGTTTTTTTCAATCTATAGATTAGAATAAAGAAATGCATAGTACTATGTACACAGGTAACAAGTATTTTTATTGTGTATAAGCATATGTACACATGCACTGTGCTTTGGAGCTTTATTCTTTTACTTGCCTAATACAGGTTTAATTCACTAGTAAGTAGGGTGAAAGCATTGACTAGCCATCAGATTGTTATAATAGTTGAGGATTTCCTCTGGTGTCTTTTAGTTGCTGTGTGATTTACTGACACTTTCCAAATCAGACAACTCTCAGACATTTGTAGCATAAGGTCCTCAGCCTGTGAACATTTATACTTATGGCCAGCCCCACTGCACTCAGCAAAAATGCTACCTGAATAATGGTAGTTGTGCCTCTGAGGATGGAATTCATCTGATCCATAATAAAAGACTGTGTCTAATTCAATCTAGATAATTAGCAGATTACTATAATTTGATTTATCCATAACAGTAGTCTAAAACAAGTCAGACTGTGCCCCAAAAATGCATCTCTCCACCAACAAATAAACATGCCTAAGGCAGCTAGCTCAGTAGTAGACCTCATTATGGCAAATGTGAAGTTGGACAGGGTGAATCTCCAAGCTAAATATTTGCAAAGTTGGGTTCCAGCATGAGGGAAACGGGGCTCCATCACAAACTATTCAAATGCATGGGAATTCTTCTGTAGCTCATAAAGGAAAAATAAATATATTCAAGAGAGGATTGTAATCCAAAGCAGAAACAAGATGAATGCTTTCATGAGCTATATAGCTATGAAAGAATCCACTAACACTCTTTGAACCATTCCCTTATCATCAATCTTTCTTAAACAGGTTCACTTCAAATAACAGTAGTTTGTTAATTATATTCTCAACAGCATATTTAATATTTTCTTTTCTGTAGATATAAAATAGAAACCGTGTGTGTTGCAGTAGTACTACTCACCATGGAAATATTTCTGTTTCAGAGAAAATGACATTTGGGCTTCATTGCCTCTACTGCTACGGACTTCCAAACCCTGGATAGAGTTTGGGGAAAGCCGCTTATGAATCCCGTTCCTTACCGTGCTATTCCATACAAAGTCATGCAGACACGGGCTTAAATAGTCCCATATTTTCTATATGCTAATTCATGAAAGTACTTCAAACTACTGTCAAAACAGCAGAGTCCTGTTTGTCTAGTAAAAGCCTTATTTAGAAGAGCACTTCACAGCATGACTTTCTGCAGCTGGAGGCCACATCACTTCAACTAGAATGCCTGAGGAGTCCATTCCCATTCCTTATATCTAGGAATGTATTAATTATTCTTAAACACGGCTATTAGAAGTGTTAGCACATCAATATGAAGCGAAGAAAAAGCCCATTTAAAGTGTGCAAAAGGAGGAAGGCACTATGTTACTGTCTAAACTATATGCTTGTGTTAATACTCATGGTCAGAATCCATCATCATGCATCAATGCATGCCAGGTCGTATAGGAAGGAAGCACTACTCTAACTGGCAGCCATAGCATGGATCAAAAGACCAGAGTGATATGCTAATTTGGTTTAAGATGAATAAGCATGTCAGCCGCAGCATTTTATGTAAAACAGAACTTGTGAAGTTTTACAATCAGGTAGACACCAGAAAGGATTTACAATAATCCACCTTGGAGGTGACAGAAGTACTATATGGATTAGCATTTCAGCTGTGGCCTGAGAAAATATTATCCTCAACCCAGCAACAGCAAGCACATAAATGAGTAAAAAGTGTAGAGAGGATGGCATGTAAACGAACACTACAGAACAAAAAGAGTAAGATAACCATGGTTAACTCTGGCAAGGGATATGGGGAAAAATGCAGCTACAGGCAAAGAACACAAGGAATCTATTGAAGTACATAAATGTGGCTTTTATCTCCATAGCACCCGGAACTCCTTTGTACCTTTATCTGAAGGCTCTTATTCATCGATACATTTAAAATGGCAATTTGAGATACATCCAGGAGAGCTAGCCGGTGCCTAGTAAGAGAGTGAGTGACTCCTACTAGAGATGCTCACTCCTGAAATGCTCCTGAATGCCTAGGTAGCTTCCATGGCCGCCAAAAGGTGTCATTCCCCCTACCTTTGCTCCTGATTTGAATAATAGGGGTTTTTTGTTTTTTTCATACATAGTTCGACATTGTGTCCTTGCCTCTTTGCATAAAGATTACCTTCTACAAAAGGAGATGGAGCAAAAGTCACTGGCGTATAACGTGGTTGGGCACTCAAACATGGGAAGTCACACCGAGAGGGTAGCAGGCCAGTGAACCTGGATTTGAAGTGGCTATGAATAAGCTTATAGAAACAATTAAAATATTTGTTTGACATTCCTTCTTAAACATTTGCACTCCAGGAAACACCTGTACGAGTCCGTGGCCTCCATGGTCTAGTGGGAGAAATGGTACCCTACGCTGCTTACAGGGCAACCATTCTGGACATGACTTTAAAACCCGAGGCTTATGTTAAATGTATATACTAACATCCCTGTGCTTCATTTTGTACGAAAAAGGATTTGTTGAGTGCCAATGTATCTAATATTTCCTCAGGGAATTATGCTGGACATGGTGTGAGCCTAATCTAAACCATTACAGGAATATAACATATAAAATGCAAAGCTTATGCATTTTGATAAATACGTATATAATTTCTTTTTGCTTCGCTGGGGTAGGTTACACCCAGACAGGTGTTTTATGGGGACATTCCCCATGAAACTGATTATCCTTATTCTATTGAATGCCAACAGGCATTTTAATTGAGAAAATATTATCACACATTCAGTGTCAAGTAGTTTAATGGTGTTTAACCAGGTGCTAAATAAGTGTCAAATACTAAGCTCCACACTTCTAATATGTATGCTGCAAAATAAAGATTAAGCAGGTATATTTCACATGTACATAACCAGGCATAATTCTCGCACTGATAAATAGATAAATAAATAAGGCTTAAGTGTACAGGATCTAAACAACTGGAACTAGATTCACAGCTTTACTAACACATGAAAAGAATTTTATAGGAAATACGCAATGCAAACTTCATCAAAGTAGCATGTATAGTTGCAACGGTATTCCATATATTCCTGCAAATCTTATGCTTTATATTAATTTACAACAATGAGCAGTTTGATAAGTAAATCGGTGTGAGCTGTATGAGCTTCATTACATAGCCACATACTTTTACTGTCACTGTCTCTGGTATCCTGCTACTCTCCTCTGTGCCACGTTAGAAATTGGCTTGTGAACTTTTTCAGAACTTCATCAGAAGCTGCATTACATTACAATAACGTTATCATTTCCCCTTTTTCTTTTCAGTTTAGATAACGAAACGTTATAAATGTCCCTACCTTTCTGTCTGACTCAGAACAGCAAATAAAAGAATGTTTTCCCTCATATTTTTGTAGTTCAGGATGCTTTAAATGTTGCTAGGCTGTGTGGGAGCTGCTTAAACTTCTCACCCTCCAAAGAATGACTCTTACTTTCCAAAAACATTTTGGACAATTGAAGAACGTCATAGTCCTGGCCACCACTTCAGGCCGCCTGGTTCTTGTGAAGTTTGTAGTCTGAGCGTATGTTTAGCTTGTTCATAGCCAAAACCTTTGGACTACAATGCCTGTGAGAAAACATTTAGCTTGTGATAGATTTGGGCTATGCTACTGTAAGGGAAAAATAAACAAATAACAACTAAGTACATCTTTCAAGGCCTATTTTTGTATAGTCTCCCCCAGACAAAAGAATCAACAAGACACTTGCAACAGTGCCATCTGGTGACCTCCATAGAGTCAGCACTAACAACAGGATTCATTTTCAATAGTTATAAGTTCGTAGCACAGAAGATACCCACAATAATTCGGAATGCCTTAATTTTCATTTTCACCAGTAAAAAACAAATGAATTTTCATCTTGGCTACTGATTGTTGGTCTGGAGTCAGGGAAGTGCTCTGATTACTTCCTATATTTATATACAGTGGACAAGAGTAAGACATACAAAATTATAGAAAATAAAAATATTAAAATATTACATCATATGTTAATATACACACACTTGGAAATACAAAAGAGCTAATTACATACCGTTAAGGAAAATAGTGGGATGAAGGAAAACCTAAGCAAAAGATCTTTAGTCTATTGCTATATATTTAAAAATCTGGAGAAATAAAATGAGTCTTGAATTAGCACTAATATTGCACCATTCTTTTGAAAGGGCAACTGTGGTGACCCAGGTAACTTAAGCCAGTAAGCATCTCAAAAAACCCAGGGAAAATTAATGGAAAAGCTAATAAGCTGATGTGGGATTCAATTAATACAAAATTAAAAGAATGAATGTAATTAACAATGGTCAACATGGTTTTGTAGAAAATAGGTCTTGTTAAATAAAACTTACTTCATTCTTTGATGGGATTATTAATTTGGTTTATAATCAAGTCACCACTCTATCTGTAACTGCATACTTTTGGACTTTTGTAGGGAGTTTTGACTTTAGAAAGCCTGAGAGCACTTTGGGTTTGCTTTTTTTTTTTTTTTTTAAATGGCCTAAATAATTTCAGTAACAAATCCTTTCCCAGGATACAGAAATGGCTAAATTTTCCAAAATTCAGTTTCCAAAAGCAAAGGCGTCGTTGAGACGACTTGATTTAAATAAGGGCAGGACATAGATATATAATGCAACACATATATATATATTTTATATATATACATGATATTTATAACGCAACACAGAAGCAAGGGCACCCATCCTGGTTTTAGCAGGGCGCTGGAAGGTTCAGTATCTGAGCTGACACTTTGTCATTGATAACCTGGAACCCAATGAAAAAAACTGTTGCTGATACGATTGGTACATTACAGCACAGCTGGCAGCGTGGTCAACGTGAAGACAAGAGAGACAGACAGACAGACAGAGGGATTTTGAACTGTTCAGTAAGGTGGACCAATTCAAATGTAATCCATTTGAACGCAGCCACGTGAAAAGGTAAATGAGCGGGCACAAGCTGGGTCACACTTAGAAAGCGGAGGCAAAGCAAAACAGTGACTCCAGAACGGACTTCAGGGTCCGCTGAGAAAGCGTAATTGAAAGGGAACTGCGAGCGTGATACCGGAGCAAAAGAGTGGATAGGGCAGAACCATGTTATCTCCACACGCAGCGGAGGTGAGATTGCTATCAGACAGAAGGGGAAGGCAAAAATCCCACAGACTGCAGAGAAGACCAGAATGAGCTCGGGAGAGAAGGAGAAAAATGCTTTACAGAAAGGAAAATCCTTTCAGCTTATCAAAAAGAAGACAGAGTAGTGACTCGATTATAATAGCTCCCTCAGGAGAAAATCCCACAGACTAAAGGGTTCTTTACTTAAGAAGGAAAAAGCGTAACAAGCAGCTGTGTACTGAGCTCAAGCCAGATGAATTAAAACAAGAAATAAGACACACAAAGTTTAATAGTGGAGATGATTAACTATGGAACAAACCAACAAAGGAAGTGGTGGATACACTATCTCTGTCAATGTCTTCAACTCAAGAATAAATGTCTTTTTGGGTATGCTTTATCTAAACACAAGTTATTGAACTCAACAGAGAGGCTGTTGGGTGAAATTCAAAGGCTTGTGAAATACAGGAAGTCAGAGTAGATGATCTAATGGGAATATTTGCAAAGACTAATCTTAGCCTCAGGATACTAGTCTCCTTGGGTTACCTCTTGAGTCAGTAGAGGTTTCCTTTAGAGAGCAATTCAGAGACGAAGAATAACTTCAGTGCTCTGCTTTGCCCCTCTCCACCGAGAGCTTGCTTCTCTCCACCTACTGCAGATTAAAACAGAGGTTTAAGGATAGTTGAAGTCATCTGGAGTTTTCACTAAAATACCACCAGCCTGAAGTACAAAATTACAATATTATTAAATATTTGGGGAGGACCTTAGTGGCTGAAAAATGGAGAGGACAGGGATGGGATGGGGACAGCTCTCTCTTCACTAATTAACCCTTGATAACCTAATCTGATTATGGTAGGAGCTACAGTTTGTCCCTGAGAGATTATCATCTGCTGTGAGAGGCTGAAGATTAACATGGCACTTCTTTCCCACCCCCTTAATTATCCTACTTCAGGAAATCTCCATCTTTCCACTATTCCCCTCTCATTTTGGAGACCACAGCCAAGCAACAGATCCAGAAACAGATTTGGTGGACAGAAACGAGCTCCTGACCAGTGGGCAGGCAAAAGAATTCATGCTGCCTCAACTTTCTCTTTTCACTGCAGGAAATGGCAGGAGTTGTCTTAATTCTTACCTAATCTACCACACCTAATGAATGTGGCTACTTATTTGGTATTTATTTTAATTTATTTCTGTGATGTTACTATGGCATTGGTCCATCCAGTGGTATATCCTCACCAGGGAGGCAAATCTTCCTATACTAGAGTTAGTCTACGTGCTGCCCTTATCTTGATTGTGCCTTCTTGTTTTAAATATTGTAGATTGCAGACTAACTGCCAAAAAGTACATAAACATCAAAAGGGAAAAGCTAAACTGGCTATGAACTATAGAGATTTGCAGAACTTCTTTCGGTGCAGTTTCCAAGACAGTTTGTGTACCTTTTATTACTCTGAATAAAAGGAAAAAGATACCTGTACAGATTTGCTATGCTGAGAACTCTCCCTGTTGTGGCTATTCTACTACTGGTATTTCCCATCTGAGTAAAAGTTAAATGCATAAAATACAAAATGTTAAGTGCTTAAATCTCAGCTCTCTCTTTTGTGAGCCAAAGTCATGCAATCAATAGCATGCTTTTTTATTCTTCCATCTAGTTTTAAAACGTTTTAAAAAATAAATCAAAAGGTTAAATTGCACCAATCCTTCATTAAACTGGAAATTGATCCTAAAATACTATTTATTAGAATCCATGCAAAACTAACAGAGGGTTATTTTACAAAGCTACAGCAGTGGTTGCAAATGTTTGTCTGCCATCTAGTGGAATATGCAACAGTTTTCAGTAATATTTATATTTATCCTCTTGCTTTATGTTTTACAAATATTGGAAGTTCTTGAAAAGAAATAATTACGGAAGTAAGCATGAAGGATATGGATATTGTCCTCACAAAATTCTTAACCAACAAACTTTAATTGTTGCAAAGACAAAACAGTCCCCTTTG
The DNA here is from genome assembly GCA_033628505.1 of Tringa tobata. NCBI lineage: Eukaryota > Metazoa > Chordata > Aves > Charadriiformes > Scolopacidae > Tringa > Tringa tobata. The sequence continues at coordinate 25,187,972 of JAHREE010000279.1, read as the reverse complement.
TGGATTCAAAAGTCTGTAACACAACTCTGGTTGTGTCAGCTGATTATCACGAAGCTGGGATAGAAAAGGACGAACATGTTGAAAACAGAGCAAAACTCTGTTTTTCCTTCTGCCTGAGATTATTTCTTAGGGATTTTTTTGCCAAACCTAAACCTATAAACAGAAGCCAAATGTGACTCGGATACCTAGTATTTGACACAGCACAGGAGAGTAATAGTAAAAAAGCAAATAAAAGTTGTATTTTTGAAGAATGAAGGATAGCCCTGGTATTTATATGATATCTCTACAGACAGATTGGCATATATATGCCAATGCATTGGATACTTACACTGTACAATATAGCACTCTAAAGATATTTTAGGGATACATAAATATAGAAGTTTGTGCACCAGGACATGGAGCATATTTGGCTATGCAGAATATTGAGTGACTCCAGTCTCTCTGATAGTTGTGCTCGTATTAGAACCAATTGAAATAATTCTATCAAAACTGTTTCCAAGAGAAAAATGAGTTTCCAAGAAAATTCTTTATTGAATACTGCCTGATTATCTTTGGGAAATATTGTAGAAATAACTGCTGAAAAATTGGGAAACATTGAAGTCTGATTCCCTCTAATGAGAGAATTATAATTGAGGGGAGAGGAGAGAGGAAAATGGAGAATTCTGGCAGATGTTGGCAGAAAACCCAGCCCACAGAAGAGAAATGGGAGCACAGGAGGTAGAATGACAAATTACAAACACTATACTGAATGAAAGTGTTTGGGGCTTTAGTAAAATTATTTTTATTTTTATTTTGATTTTTGCTGGGTTTTAATATTTGGATGAAGGAAAACCACTCATTTTAACTAGAGTGCCCTCCCATGGGAAAGTTAAAGGATCTGCCCTAACAAAACCATGTCTTTATGTTGTCCATTTGGTCACAGTTAAGATGAGCAAAGTCCACACTCACTGTTGGCTCATGTCCTGTATTGTTACTTCACTAGCTTCAATAAAAGTTCACAGGGTGCAAGTCAATGCTGAATTTGGCCCAACACGGCTAAAAATGGAACGGCTGCTGCGAAGCCGTGTAACCAGAGCAGCCAGCCAGCCACTGGCTGACAAAGACTGGCAGCTTTATTACCGACCTCGTTCCTAACAGTGACATGCATAGCCCGAGATACCATGCTAAAAATACAGGCCAGATTATCAGCCTGCGTACGTGCCACAGACAATTTTCTGCCGCGGCATGTAGGAAGAAATAGCTGTGCGTGTACGTCGCCGAGCTGTCCCTATGCCTGAGATTGTTTTCACCCGAACAGGGAAGCTAAACAAAACATTCAGTTTTGAATTAGAGAAGCGCTTGGTCTGAAAAGAACCCCAGTTTTACTTCAGCCTGTATTCCTGTATATATAATATACTGCACAATTCAGACTGTGTCCTGAGTTTTCCCTAAGAGAATAGTGAGAGGTTTTTTTTATTTATATGTCCATGGAAATGTTTGTCCAGATATTTTTGTTCGCATTTTTACTTCAAAATATATAGTACCAGTGTACGATTCTCCTTTAAATCCCTCATTAAATCCTACGTATGCCAGAGTACTGTATTTGCAAGTGATTAATATTTTTCCTTAAATTGTTCTTGCGACATTTATATCTCATAAAGTCTTGACCTTTATGTGTAAGGTACATCCTGGGTTTTTCACAGCTGTAAATCACGAATAGCAGATAATCACCTGCTGCTCACCATACTCTTTGAGTTCAACACAAGTTCCATGGTCACAGGAATGAGACTATTTCCTTGTCCTTGATTAGCTGCCCCCTTCCAAAACTGTAATTCATCCTCTTCACAATCATCTGCCCCTATAAACCAGCTTGGGAACAAAATTGGAGGGTGAGGACAAGAAGAAATGTCACGAGGAGCTTTCCTGAGCGCTTGGGGAAGCGGGATGGAGCGATAGAGCTGACGAGATGGGATGGAGTGACAGAGGTGACGACTTGGCTCCTTCAAGAAGCGTCCTCACAAGCTGCGCCATTGGGCAGAGTTGGCAGAGGAGGTCGGTGGCCTCATTGTCTTACCACTGCCAGCTTCAAGGCAAAAAACCTACCAGAACGGTCCAAAATGTTTTACCATGGCCAGGCCAGGCCTGCATCTGACCCCAGCTACCTTCACTGGGCCTGGCTATGGCTCCCTGGCTGGGGTGGTGGGACAGGGTGGGCTGTCAGGTCCTGCCCTGATGGACCTTGGGGGGCCCTTGTCGCCCTCAGGGAGCACCTGGCCTGTGCAGTACCCTAGCACAGCTTCAGCATTGCTGACAGTGGTTAATAAATGGTCCCACTTGATTAAAAAAAAGTCTGTTGTTAAAGGGACTGAACCTATGGGTGGAGAGTAAGGCAACATGACCACCCGTTGACCCTTGTCTCTCTTCCCTGCAGCTCCTGTCCATTAAATAGGAAGAGCTGTCACTATCTTCAAAACATACCTATTTTGGATCTGGTGTACAGATAAAATAGTCAAGTAAGACCAAGTTGGGATGTCCCCCAGCCTCGTCACCCTCCTGTGGCCTCCTGCCCCACTTCCCCAGGTCCTCCTGGCTGCTCCCTTGGGGAACCACAGCAAGACCAAGCGCCACCTCCTCCGCTCCCACATTTTCAATCTCCTTCACTGAAAGTTACATTCCAGCATTCAACTCCCCCTTTGTTCACATAATGACACCTTTGAGATCTTCCAGAGATCCATTTTCATGAGCTGGTCTCTCCTTACATGTAAGAATCCGAGGTGAGAAAATAGGAATATTTATAAAGTGATAATAAAAGTGCTCAGACTCAATATATTCCAGATTGCCAGTCCAGATAATTAATAGTTGCGTTGCTTAGGTTTTTTTATCAGGTAACATTTAAATGTCTCAGAAACCAAGCTTCCATTTATCTTACTGACAGAAACATCACTGATATTCATCCTAAATATTCCTAATTTTCTTCACGTTACTTAAGAGCTGTTTTACGCTGCCCTTCATGGGCTCTGCAGTCAGAAGGAACTGCTGCAGCCAGCATTCCTGACACCCTGCAGAGAGGTACCGTAGACTCGTCCCCAGAAACTGGATCAAACCACGTCTTTTAGAAGTAGCCTTAATTCCATTTTAACAACATCAAGCAGTAGCCGGTTTGCCACTTCCCTAGTGTGCTGTGTCAAAGTTTACTTACCTTCACTCCTGGGAAGTTGCACCTTTTTTTTAAGGTGTTTTTATTTGTCTAATACCAGATACTAGATCTCATATGCTTTCTCCCAGCTTAAAAAGATGTAGCCACGAGACTTCCTGCTCTGTTCAAGAGCATACCCGTGGCCAACGTGTCTCTTCCCAACTTCTCTTTGGGAACCTGCACATTCCAGAGTTCTTTCTAACCACATCAGGCTTGTTCTCCAGTCCCAGAACAGCTTTATGGCTTTCATTTGAATTATCCTTGTGTGTCTACAACTTTCTAAAAGTATAAAGATCGGGCCTGGAAGCAGTAATCAGACAGTATCATGGTTTTACTTCGCTATTTCTAAGTCATTAACCTATTTTCTATATCTAACAGGAACTCTTCCTACAACTTCATAAAACCTTCACTGTGAAGTAGCTGTTTATGATGCTTCAAAAATTCCTCTCAATTTACCATTTTTCAAGAACTGAGATTCTGTTTTTTAACACTTTTAGAGGTTTTTTTTTCTGTTTTCCAAATCTCACTCCCAAGGTAACAAAACAGCAGAACAGGTTACAAGGTTCATTTGTGTTTTTACTGAACGATACCAACACTGTGTTTTAAGTGAAAATTGTCCTGCATAAATTGAAGTATACTACATCAACATCTCACATGTAAACCCATAAATATTAAAAAAAAAAAATAGCCCACTAACACTTCTATCAAACAATGTTCAAATGGAATTCAGTACATTTTTTTTGTCTTTCATTCTTTGCCGATAAAATCTTAAGTTCACCTGGTTCACTGTTTGCTAGGGCTAATGCTAGGTGACCGGTCTTCAATTCTGTTACCACCTCTGCTCTTTTAAAGTTTGAAATTACTTTGGCACACCCTTCATCCTTTGGAATTCTGTTTTCCAAACTTTAATTAAAAGTACTATTTGTGGTTCAAAGATTTGAATCTCCACTACTAAAGGCATGCCTAACTCCCTAGCTCAGGTCACACAGAGTAATGTAAAGGCCACTGTTCAGTGCTGGGTCTCTTTCCAAGTAGGTTGTCTACAGCCACGCTACAGAGCACTTTGTCATGGGTCACCGCTGATTCTTAGGTTATTGTCAATTTTTGTACTTCTTTTAATTCAAAGTATATTCAAATAATGAGGGCTTTCAGGTTTCTATAGCATGAAAAAGTAGACAGGAGTATTTGGAGGTGAGAAGTGTTGGTGAAGAATGGAAGGACCCAACTTGGTGCAGCCGGCTGGACTAAAGTGTGCCCACAACAGCATTCAAGTCCGTCTCAGAAGGAACTTGTTGATTGACTCAAAAAATAAGCCTAGATTGAACCAACCAGTATTTTCTCAGCTGGAGACCAGCAGGTGGGAGAGAACAGTAGCTGACAAATACTGGAACAGGTTGCCCAGAGAAGTTGTGGATGCTCCGTTCCTGGAGGTGTTCAAGGCCAGGCTGGATGAGCCTTTGAGCAACCTGGTCTAGTGGGAGGTGTCCCTGCCCGTGGCAGGGGGCTTGGAACTCTATAGTCTTTAAGGTCCCTTTCAACCTGAACCATTCTATGATTCTATGAAATAGATATGCACTTCTCATGGATATAGAGCTATTTGGTCAAGTGTCTTTGCCTGTTCATAATCCAGGTATTTTTAAAATTTTTTTGTTAACATATTTGCTTGTTTAACGTAATTGCCTCAGAAACAAAAACTCCGATATTAAGATAGAAACTTCAGGACGATATGATTTGTCTTTTTGTTCTAGTACCCTACAATCACCTGTAGAGTTATTTTCTTACTTAGGTTTATATTTCTAAAATGTAATTATATAATTAGAACTGTCAGCAAACCTGAAAGTTACTTAGAACACCACGCTCTCTGCAGGACTGGATTCATGATTGTGCTTAAGCTCTCATAGCTATGCTGCGTGTGACACTAAAGATACTCAGTGTAAGAATGAGAAACTCTTAAGTGGTTAGCAGGACTGCATTTTATTCACAATCACTCAAAAAGGAATGGGAATAAACAGTCAGCTCCTGCCATAGCTCACCACTGGCACTGCAGTCTTTGCCAGGCCATGTGCTGCTTGATATATTCATAATTAACCTCAAAAAAAGGGACAGAGCAACAAAGTTTGCCAATGATAAAGTTAGTGCAGTAAGTTAGGGTAGTAAAATTACTGGCAAACTGTAGAACTGCAGAAAAGACAACTAAGACTGATTGGGAAATAAAGTGGCAGACGCAATTCAGCATTAATACATAAAAAATTATACACATGGAGATAAACAACCATAGTTTCGCATATGAAACAATAGCCTCTAAGCTTATCATGACCACTCAAGAGTGAGAGTCTGTAGTTAGGATAGATAATGCCATGAAAACAGCTAAGTGCTTAGTTCAAATTAAAAAAAAAAGCAAATCAAGTATTAGGAATTACTAGGAAAGGAATACAGAACGAGAAAGCAAACAAACAAGCCAGCACTTAACTACACAGCTAATGCTGCGTGCAGTTTTAGTTCCAGAAAATAATGAGACCCAGAAGAGTTTCAAAGGACAACACAGAAGCTATTCTATGCCTTCAGGCAGCCAAGGAATATGTTAGCTAACACATTTCAGTTTAGAAGAGAGGAAATGTAAAGGTGAGTATATTATACATCTGCAGAATCATGACTGGCACAAGCATGATCGGTAAAGGTTTACTGCACAGGGAACATTAAATTAAGCCAGTAAAAATCACGTTTAACACAAAAAGAAGTGGCAATTCTTTATGCGACAAGCATCGATTGATAAAAGCTGTTGTTATTCAGGAAGCGTATATAGTCCAAGGGAAACTGGACAAGTACTGGAAAAAGCAGCATCAGGGATTACTAAATAGACAAACCATATGATATTCAGGAAAGCCTGGAATAGAAGACACTTGGAAGCTGGGAGAACACAGAAGGAAAAGAACCAAATGTGCTTGCATTGTTCTTATCCTTCCTCAGGCATCTGCTTTTGACTACAAAAGAGGCTATTGTGTTAGAAAAACCTGTGGTCAGGACCTGTAAAGCTATTCCTATGTTTAGCTTTTCAAGAGCATGTAAGTAAGGAGCCGAGAGGAAAAGCACGTGCTGTTTGCTTGGCTTCTTACAGTTAAAGGTAGCAGAAGATGGCACGTTAAAAACGCTGCCAAGGCCTCTCAGCCATCAAAGCCAAGTCTAGGCACTCACGTTCACATAGCATAGGGGATGCTAATGAAGTGGTAGATTTTTATTTTACAGCACAGGAAAATTTGTAGTGTGTAACTTTCTACTAGAGGGGTTTTTTGTTTTTTTTTCTTACCAGGAGGAAGAATAAAAAAAACAAACTCTATTTCTTGTATTTGTGCTTTTGATTTGGGGTATGACCCAGAAATCAGGAGTTCTGTTATACCAATTCCTAAGCACATTTGTTCCATCAAGTATTTTGAAAGAAACTTTGCCAAGTACACTGAGGAAAAGCAGATAGATTTTCTAGGTAACCATGGATCTGCCAGTTTTAAGAAATATCTCTTCTCTGCTTTCAGCCCAAACATGTTAAATATACAACCTTATAAAGTTTGCATTTCATTTTGTAGGTATGAACTATTAAGTATAATGAATGTTACCATTTAGTTCCATGTAATAATGAAAATGATGCATTTTTAGTTTTAAATCCGTTAAATCAGGTTTTTGAATGTCAAAAACAGGACCCAGTTTTATAATTCTGTATGACAAATGTCTAAGTGCATAAAATCAGCAAGTTTATTGATGGTAAAATGTTACGTGCAACTTATCGGACAAATCGAGAATTATATACAAATTGTTCTCCTATTGCATTTGCAAGAATTTCAAGGACATAAAACTCAGATTTAAATGTGTCTCCTGAAAACAGCAAGAGTGCTCCCCAGTCTTTTCTCATTTTTGACATGTAGCACTGAGTCTAGATAAAATTAAGTAAAAGAGCTAATTGCTAATTTGGGTTGATCCGACCTGGTCTTTTCATTATGTTTTACTAAGTTTTCAGATTTCCTAGGATAAATTTCATATCTTTGATATGATATCTTGATATTTTTTCATACTGGGGGTATCTTAATATTTTCAAAAAAACATTACATCCAGTATTCAAAAGTTATAGATCTGAAGTTACAACACCAATTTACAAAGGATTTTAAGGGTTCAGGAGCAAGCAAAATGATATCACTTAGAAGTCCCCCAGCTTACTGGTTATTTATTCTGGTTATCCAGAAGTTTTCACAGCATCCTCCTGGAATGTTTTTTTGGCCAGGCTAACTGGAAAGACTGGTAAGTGATTCAGCGTAATATAAATATTTTTCTATTCTCTCTACCAGCAATATGAAGTATTTAGCCTCCTTGATCACTTTTTGTAGAGCTATGACCTAGAGTACATGCAATGTAAACTCTTAAAGTAGAAAGAACTTTTTTCCCTCTGCAAAAATATAACATTTGGCTTAACTAGGATTCCAGGTTCGTTTCCAAATGTGCTCCACCCTATTAACTTTGGAGGTTATTTCAGGTCCCACTAGCACTACACCTTGAAACCATGCTAACAAAAAAATAAAAAAGCTTGAACAGCACCAGATGAAGAACACACAAGAAACCACTTTCTTACGAAGCAGAATTCCTGGATGCAAGGATATTTACTGGAAAGTAACATGATAAACAGTTTACTGTATATATGGTAAACGCTTGTTTTGGCATCAGTGAAGATTCCTAGTGCTGAATGAGAAGACAATCCTATACCAGATGACTGTTTCATACTCATTGATTCCCATCAACCAAATCTGATGCTTCTCATACATGCTTTGACTAGGCAGAAACCATATAGTCTTAGTATTTTTAGGTCTAGTAGTCAGAATAAATGCAAAAAATGTAACATCTGAATGTAGTAAAATATTCCATGTAATCTAGAATTTAAATTTACATAATTTTTTTTTACATACATTTTTGCATGGATAACTGAAGTTCCTTTGTTATTCAAGTTAAAAACCCACCTTTTCCAGCAATTTGAATCAAGAAGACAATTCACTACCTACATTATCAAAAGTGCTTTATTTCTTACTTTCAGATTGAGACTTAAGTCACTACCCTTACTGTAATTAAAATAAAGTCAGGCTGGGCTTCATTCACATCTGGTCCACAACACAAAACTAAAATTGTACATGTAGTTTTTCATCAACGCAAAAGATAAAAACCAGGATATATTAGCACTTCTAAAGGATGCATTAACAAACTATACTCATTGTAACAATATTTGTTGCTACACACTAGTAAGTTCAGCAAGTGTGCAGTATCTGATACAGTTTAAAAAATACTGGATGCCAAAGAAGAGCACTTGCACTATATTCACACGTAGTTCACAAAAATAACAAGTAATGAGCTTATTGATGAACTTCTTTAAAAACTTTTCAAAGCTATTATAGACATGATCCTTTTCCAGAAGATTATAGAAATATTCTGAAACCTTTGCACGCACACTTATTTTTCTGAATAGTGGCAATCTTTAAAGCCTCTGTTAACTTTTAATTTGGCGTTCTTCTCACACAGAAGTCATCTCCCATGTCATCCTGTCATATTTTCAGCAGCCTAGAAACAGAAAAAAATAACATTTACTGCAAGTCGCTAGAAGTAGACACCATATAGATTAAATTGAATCCTTTCTTGTAACTTTTAATTTACCTAGAGAACTTAAAAGTCTAGAAATAAGCTATTTATGAAAATTATATGATGTGTAGTCTTGCTCTCTAAGGAATACTTCCATTTTAAAAAAAAAAATTAGTAGTCAGCTGCCATAAGCCATTATTAACATAGCCATTTCTATGTGCTTGTGTTAAATTGTCTATCCTGTATCTAAGCAGCTTGCATGCTGTATATTTTACCCTAATGCTTTGAGGAACTGCTCAAATGCATCTTTTTTTTTTTTCATTTGGGGTTTATGACTTCATACAGTCTATAGTATTATTATCCCCCTCATACAGATAAATTATTGACCAAAAGCTTTGAAGAATGACACTAATAACTGCATAATCATACAGAAAATTATTTGATCAGTCATCACCAAGCATTTTTATTACTGAATAACTGAACCCAGACAACAAGGTACAGACTAACACTGGTAAATTTTAAGCCATTTATGGGACAAATTAGCAAGGGATGGCAATGGGAAAGATACACCAGTATAAGCAAAGGAAGAAGTAAACCAGCCCTCAATTACTTATATACACATAGTTAAATATAGGTGTATGCACACATTTAAGCATGTACACAAAGTATGCATGAGTATAAAAAGAAGTTGAGTTTTATTTAGGTAGACAGTAAAGAATAAAAATCCTTCAAAAGGCAAGTGAGTATTTGTTTTAAACCATAGTTGCTTTCTCTACTAGCTAATTAGGTAAACGCTAAATTATGAAAAGCCCTATATATATACACACCCACCATGAAATCCCCTCTTGTTTGTCTTTGGGGAGAGTGGTAAAAGCAGTATGTGAAGATTACACTAACTAGCTGCATGCACCTGTTTACGAATACTGCTGCATACTATCAGATCTGAGCTTGTAGAAACAAGGTGATGCCAGTTAAAGGAGAAAGTAGCAATCTATTTGTGATATGATGCAAATAAGGGAGCAAATGGTGGCTACAAATGCCCAGAATAAAAATCTATGGATTTTTTTTTTCTTCAAAAGAATTAATCTAATTATTTCTGAAAACATTTTATTCCTACTATTTCTTGCTCCGTGTTACATGCAGTTCCATTCATTGTCTTTTTTATGGAACAGTCAATTTTCTCAATTTAAAAGTGAGTTGTATCTTAAAGTACAATTTACAAATTGAAGTATAGCAAGTTGGACATAGATCTGACTCTTAAAAACAAAGGTATATGCTTTTTAAAGAAAAAACATTACCTTCAGAGCTTCTGTAGCCTTACGTAGTTCTTTAATAACAGACGATAACGCTTCTGGATTTATCCCTTGTTCACAAAGCCGCACACAAATAGACAACGTCTCCATATCCAAGCCAGTGTTTAATATTCTTGAAATCTCAAACAGAACTGCAACAGAAAAAATAAAAGCACTTTAGTCCCTATAGACTATGAAATTTCAATGAGCAAAAACATTATTCATCAACATTTAATTTCTACAGTACAGTCTGTGAACACTGCAGTTGTGGAAAGCTCCTGCAGTCTGAACTTCAACAACAGCATTCACGTTCAGCTTCCCAGCATAAGCTAGAAGCCACAGCTTCTAACATAAATACCATGCTTTTCTGGTTCAGAAGACTTAGTACTGGGTAATGGGGGAAAAAAAAAAGTGAAGAATCCAATAATTAACATGCTTCCCAATTACGTAAACAGTAGGCTGTAAGAATAATGTGCTTCTGAACTCCAGATACTGACAAAGTCCTACTAAAATGGACCAGAAGCACATTCTTAAAGCTTTTACAGAGAATGTCAGGAGTTTTACAGTCACCTCCTTTCATAGCTAAACCTGGCTTTAGATCCAACATTAACACTGGTTTAAGGATAAGCAATACTACGAGTTTTATATGACCTGAATCAAGAGCAACACAACATGTCAGTATGAAACCTTTTGGAGAAGGAGATTCCAGTCAGCTTTGTGCAGAAACAAAGATCACTCTCTCTTTCCCCTTCTGAACCTTCCCTGGAAAGCCTCTTTTTTTCTTTTTTTTTTTTTCTTCTCATTAAGAGCTTATGTATGTGACAGCACAACTTACTGAGATTTTATTTCTTATTGCTACAGTAATCTCCATCCTGAGGCTAAGCCCCTGGCAACACAGGTTGATTTTGTACAGATGTTATTCACACTGTTTCTGTAATCAAACCTCCATCAAGCTACAAGAAAGTGAATGTCTTTCTCACCGTGTAAAAGCAGCATGGCAAGTGACTACTGTCGACTTGACAGCTATGAAAATATTCTACTTTGGTGTACCAAAGACATACTGCAGCACACCCTAGAGACAGCGCTCACCCAGGCCAAGACATTAAAGGCCTAATGTATCCAGTCAATCCCACTGAAGTCACAGGGAAACCTCAGATGCTAGGAAAAGAACCTCTACGTGTGATAATACTCTTGAAGCCCACACACATCGTTTGGATTAAGAATAAGCACAAGTTTAAGACCTAAAAGCAGTTTGTCAGACCAAAGCCCTAGCTACAAGCCACAAGGGGGTTTTCCTTCTCCACAACAAGGTTTTCTGTCCCCACTGGTTTGAAAGGAAACTGTTCCAAACGCATTACATGTGCACACCCTGCCCACATGAAAGCATCTCCAACAGCCAGTTAAAACAACAACAAATTGACACATTTGCAATAAAATGCCATTGAACATGAAGAGCTACAGAACTAAGACTGACAACATCCCAGAAATAAGTAATTCTTACTTTCTTTAACCATTTAAGGTTTATCATAAAATTTACTAGTCATGTTACGTACTCAAAGGCAGAGGAGTAAATCTAATTGATAAGAACTTCCAATTTCCTATGTCAGAAAGAGTTGTGGTCACTAGTTTCTAATAGAAAATACCTCTAGGTGTTGAAGCAACATCTTTGGCAGAGAAATGTGGCAGTTTCTTCACAAAAAATCTGAGCTCTTAACAACAATTCTGCAGAGAAAAGCTGCTAAATATTTATATCTAAGATTCTAGATTAAAACTTTACTTGCCTAAGCTACTAAAAACATTAAAGAATAACTTTTTTTAATACCAAGCCATTTACTTCCCTTAGTTGCTTATTTTTTATGCTGTAAGTTAAGATGTAACACAGATTTTAAGTTCTATTTCAAAAGGTCTAAAAAAGTTATCCTACAAATATTTTTTCTACTCATTATGAAGGGCTCTCATCAAAAAAACCCAAATTACAGGAACATAGCTATCATAGCGCTTGACTTTTTCAGTTACTTCACCAAAGCATTTTAAATAAATATTCTTATAATGGAAATTTCAAAAGATTAATGCTATTTTGAACAGTGAAAGAGCCCAAAACAATTTATTTATTGAGTGCAGTAAAAGTTCAAACACAAGGGTATTTTTAAGACTCTTTAAGTAAATTTTTAAAGATCAACTGTATTTTTAAAGTTAGTAGAAAATTGCTTTCTTGTAAAAACACCTGACCCCAGGAAAAGATTAAATTATGAACGTCCACCATAAAGAAAATATACACATCGTTATACAAGAAGCCTCAGCTCCTAAATCTGAAGGCTAGTACACTTTCCATAGCCTAGTTCTCAAAAGCCTTACTTTGTCTTCAATTCTGTACATCATCCCTCCTATCCAGAACATTCCTGCAGAAATGGAGAGAGGGTAAGGATCAAGTGCAGTTACAAGAACTTAGTATAACTCTCTTTCCCAAACAAATCTCTCTGCAGCTACACAGAATGCTCTTATCCTCTTGAAGCACCAGAGCAGCCATAATAATCCTGCTAGTCCTGCCTTGCCTCCAGCAACAGGTCAGAGTGGGTAGATCAGTGGCTGAAACACTAATTTTTACACTAGTTCAACTCATGAAGATCTTCGCCAAGGAATCCCTATGTAACAGTAGCCATAACTATAATACAAGGGAAAATTGTGAGAAAAGAATAAACCCAAAGCAACAGCCCCCTGAACACTCTCCCTAGCCTCTAGTCCCTCATTAGGGCATTTCCAGAGAAAGTCTTTGTATTTAACAACCCTCAGGGGATTTCCTGGCAGCTTTCCACTCTGCCCGAAATCCATATCAGTTTTTGGCATAGCCATTCCATGGAATTCCAGAGTATCACACTTCGCATTGCTCAGAAACACCTCCTGAACCTGCCAGCTTTGATTTCTCATATATTCATATCCTCAGATTCAGGCTGGGAGATCTTTACTCACCCTGCTTACATTTCTTATGGCTTATAAATCTCTGAAATATTTTCCACTGCTCCCAGTGCCACTTCTCTCACATTGCCTACCCCAAAAAAAGAGCACAATTATTATTTTTTTAATCAGAAACTATTCTAATTCTGTAACACTGACAGTCCTTCTCAAAACTTTTTCACTGTGTTTTCTTTTTTTAATGGTAAATTACTTTGGTTTTCTGACATGAGCTGTCCACAGGAACAATACATTGGGGTTAACATTAGTTGAGGTGCTGCCAGTTACAGCACCACCGGGTTTGTCCTCCCTGTCCCTTCCATGCACCTCCTTCCCCCCAGTTTAAATCCAGAGCCAGGTAACATTAACTTGTATTAACCATTTTGAATAACAAGAAAGAATAGCAAGTGTATGTATTCATAGACATTAAAAAATGATGTTATTTGAAATCAAATCACAGAAACATCTAGGCTGCAAGAGACCTTTCAGATCATCAAGTCCAACCATCAGCCTAACACTGACAAAGCTACAAGTAAACCATGTCCCTAAGCACTATGTCTCCCCATCTTTTAAGTAATGCCAGGGGTGGTGATTCTACCACTTCCCTGAGCAGCCTGTTCCAATGCTTGATAACCCTTTCGGTGTAGAAATTTTTCCTAATATCCAATCTAAACCTTCCCTGGTGCAATTGGAAACCATTTCCTTTTGTCCTACTGCTTGTTACTTGGGAGAAGAGACTGACCCCCAACCTCGCTACAACCTTTATTCAGGTAGTTGTAGGGAGTGGTAAGGTCTCCCCTCAGCCCCCTGTCCTCCAGTTCCCTCAACCACTCCCCATAAGACTTGTTCCCCAGACCTCTCACCAGCTTCGTTGCCATTCTCTGGATGTGCTCCAGCACCTCAGTGACTCTCTTGTAGTGAGGAGCCCAAAAGCGAACACAGTATTCGAGGTGGGGCCAGTGCTGAGGACAAGGGGACAATCACTTCCCTACTCCTGCTAACCACACTATTCCTGATACAGGCCAGGATGCTGTTGGTCTTCTTAGCCACCTGGGCACACTGCTGGCTTATATTCAGCCAACATATTTAAGAGCTAATTAGAAAGCCAGGAAGAATCACAGGAGGTCCAAAGATACTAGCACTACATGGGTATTTGAAGTGTTTCAGACATTACACATAATATGAAGTAAAAAGAAACTGCTATAGCACTAAATCTTTAAGCAACTGCAAATTGTAATCATCATAGAATGGTTAGAGTTGGCAGGGACCTTAAAGATCATCGAGTTCCAACCCCCCTGCCATGGGCAGGGACACCTCCCACTAGAGCAGGTTGCTCAAAGCCCCATCCAGCCTGGCCTTAAAACACTTCCAGGGATGGGGCATCCACAGCTTCTCTGGGCAACCTGTTCCAGTGTCTCACCACCCTCA
>JAHREE010000279.1:25132715-25173281 GCA_033628505.1 Tringa tobata | reverse complement strand
GGGGGGCCGAGCCCTAGGCCGAGCGGGGGTATCTCCCTGGGGCTCCCGTCTCAGGTGAGGGAGCCGCCGGGATGCGGCCTGAGGGGGGTACAGTAGGTCCGCCGGCCTTTTGTCCCCGGCTTCTGTTGCGGGAGGGAGCGGCGGCGCCTCTCGGAGCCCCTCGGGGGCTGGGGCCGGCCTCGGCCCGCGGGTAGAGGGGGAGCAGCACCGTGGGTCTCCTCAGCGGCCGGCACGGCTGCTTCCCGCCGCCCGGGGAAGGCAGGGGGTTGCCTGCAACCAGAAGCTTCTGGGGTTAGCTGGTGTGGGCAACAGCAGGCTTGCCGGCAGCCCCCTCTGGCCGTTGTGGCCTTCCGTTTCTCCCTCTGTCCGCGGCACCCGGGGAGATGGTTCCTGCCCCACGCTCCAGGAATGTCTGTTTCTGAAGGCCTTGAGTGTCAAGCGTTTGATATGCAAGCTGCCCTTCAGAAATATATTTGGCTTCATCACCGTTTTGTTTTTTTCTGGTGAGGTTTTTGTTGGGGTCTTTTTTAGTGAGGTTTTTTATTGTTTGGTTTTTTTTGTTTGCTTGGTGTTTTGTTGGTTTTAGGTCTCCTTTTTAGTGTTCTTTCTTGCCTCATATTTGTAGGTTCTATTTCTTTTTAACTTTTGTTCATATCAGCCTTATTTATCAGCTCTTTGCATGTCAGTAGGCCCAAGCCAAAGCTAACTTTGGCTTTGTTACTCTTCTGTTTCTCACTCCTTGAATGGGATTGATCATCTTTTCCCAAAACCTTCAGGATGACCCTAAAAAGTAAAAATTATAACTGCCTTTTTTTTCCCCTTTGTTTTTTCTCTCCTTCTCTCTTTTCCAGGTATAGCTTAGTGCTATGGCTGACACAAAAGAAGCTAAAATGCAGATAACACCAGAAACCCCAGGACGGGTCACAATCCTGAATCCTTTCGAAAGTCCCAGTGATTATTATACTCTTCAGGAACAGATTGTCTCTAGTCCTTCAGTCTTTAAATCAACAAACTCCTCATCTGTAAGATCTAGTCTTCAGTTGTGTAACTATACAGATGTAGTGGTAAAATTCTGAAAGGCATTAGCAAGTGTATTCTATTTAATGTACATAGTGTATATACTAAGGCAAAGGGGTTGTGTGGCATTTGGTAGTTCTTCCAATTACAGGAATATGCTGCCTTTAATACTAACATTGTCACTTCCTACTTTCCTGATTATTTTTTTTTCATTAGCTATTAGGTGTATCAGTAGATTAGCATATACCTCTTCTGCGATCAAACCAGTTGAAAGTAGATAAAGGACAGTTATTGGATGTGGTGCTCTTGTCCCACTTAAAATGGAAAAAACCCAGTTCCTACTTACATGATAAGCAGGCTAGATGCAAGTAAAACTTAATTACACTTCAATTATGAACTGTTTGCATGTTCACAGAATCAAGGTAATGATTTTGTGTATATATAACATTTTTTAGTTGCACATTGCCTTTGGTTTGCAGTTGGAATTATTATCTGATAAGCAGAGATGATGCTTTTCTAATAAAAGTAAAAAGATTCATTTGGTAGATAATTTTTTTAACAGATATTATAACAATATTTTTTGATTAATTGTTAAATAAAGGGGTGAAGTTGCTTTACATCTGAATTGGGTTTTGTTGTGAACTGTGCGTGGTGTTATGAGGGAGATTTTGAGGGATGTGTGTGGAGTTGCAACTCCTAAGTCTTCCTGGAACTGTGAGGTGACAGGAAGGCTGCTCTATTACTTGGATAAGTTGGGCTAGATATGGACACTGGGATTTCATGGAACTGCAATTTTGATTATCGCAATCTAGAAGCAATTAAATTTTATCCCAAGTTCTATATCTTTGGTAGATCTCTCCTCAGAAATTGAGAAGATATTGACACCTCGGTTTGTAAATATTAGCTATAACCTTCCACTTTATCTTGTGAATTGATGTAATACCACTACCAGCATAAAGAAGCCTGACTGACTTACTTATTTTTTTAAGCAGATCACTTAAATAGAAACTCTTTTGATTGTCTTTGACAGAAAATATTTGGAAGTTATGATTGCGTTGTTCCACTGAAATTTGTTCTGTGGTTTTATTTGTATCTTTTTAGACTAGCAAGCATTAAGATATCCATTTCTTTTTTTAGACACCGGGAAAATTTAGATGGTCTATTGATCAGCTGGCTCTAATAAATCCTGTGGAAATTGACTCGGAAGATGTTCGACGCCAAGCAATGTATTTGAGTCATGCTAGGTAACTTACCTGTTTTTATGCAGTTAACTTAGCTTGAATACTGGACCAATGTTCTTTTGCTTTGTTGACATTTCAACACAGCATTAAAGACTTTTTATTCAAATCTTTCACTATAGAGTTTTACGTGTCCCTGATGTAGGTATAATATTTAGGTGAGGTTGCCTTTATGCCGCTCTTTTTTAATGTTAAGAGCTGCTGATCCACTGTGACTGCAGTTTGGAAGACAGCCAGGTAAAAGCAGCCAACAGAAGCAAGAAAATGTCTTGCCGGTGATTGTTGCCAAGCTGCCTCCTGCTCCTTGTCACAACACAATTTATCTTCTCAGTGTTCCATACTGCGACCTATGAAGTGTAGGCTTCTTTGGTCTTTGGGACTACTGCAGAAGGGTAGAGCTAGGAAAGCCAGCTAGGTAAGCCAGTACCCTCTTTGAAAGGTATAGATTTGACTGAATGTGAAGGAGTTGTGTTGTGACCAATAAGCTTGCCATCTTTGAGGAGAGACAGATGGCTAGTTACATGAAATAATGTAGGGATTGTGATCTGAACTTTTTCCTTTTGCTGAAAATAACTTTCATGGGCAAAACAAATGAGTAAGTAAAACAAGCTTGATATTCACAGGTCATCTTGAGGGATAGTCTTACACGCTGATAGTACAGAACAACATGCCAAGTGAAGGTAGTCAAGGAAGGGCCACAATGGTGAATCCTGTAGACGCTCCTATATGTTTCTCAGACACGAACTTGCACCTCATGGCATGAAGCACCACAGTAACAGAATAATAAAACAGTCTTCCATCCTGGTTATGCCTATAGGACTTTAAAATCATGTTACTGAAATGAAGCAGAGGGCTGTTTAGGGCAAGAGTCATCTAACCATTCATAGAATGGTTTGGGTTGGAAGGGACCTTTAAAGGTCCTCTAGTCCAAAACCCCCTTGCAATGAGCAGGGACATCTTCAAGTAGATCAGGTCGCTCAGAGCCCCGTCCAACCTGGCCGTGAATGTTTCCAGGGATACCACATCTACAGCCTCTCTGGGCAGCCTGTTCCAGCGTTTCACCACCCTCATTGTAAAAAGTACTGTCAATTAGACCTATTGTTCTTAGTGTCTGACTGAACCTACTTTTTTTTTTTGAACAGGGAGAGATATGTGATCCACTATGCATAAATATTCAATGATCGCATGCTTATTTTTTTGGTACAATAACTGAAATTTGTGCAAGTATCTTCATAGAACTGTCACTTTAGCATCATCTAGACAAACATAGTTGAAGATGGCATGTCCAAGTATTGCAGAACTATTCAAAGTCTGATATTAAAGAAAGAAGGCCAAGAAGGAAAATTTATTTATGTATTAGATACATCTACGTGTGTTTGTGTAGCTAATTATGTCTGTTATCTGACTGATTTTTAAAATTACTCAAGGGTAATTCAGGTACACTAAGTGTGTATGAAAGTATTATGTGATTCAGCTAAGAATGAATATTCATTGTAACATTTTTTGAAGCTTATAAATGACATAGTAACGGAAAGTGAGACTTGAAGTATAAATGTAGAATCTCACATATCATTTGAAGATGGCTGAAGGAACTAAAAGCTGCATAAGGGAATATTAATGGATTCAAATTGAAATATGATTTTGCATCCTGTACTGAAGAAAATATGGCAGACCAGCTATTTGATAGGGCGAGCTCTGTCCAGGGAAAGTGGGCTGTGTCAGGCATTTGAGTATACAAACATTTTTATGAATATCTTCTCTTGCCCTTTTGTTCCTTACAGCTCAGTTTTTTATTTTGCTTGATTTTGTAGTGAGATTCTTTGTAAACCTAATCTCATGGCAACTTTAATAGTAAAATCTATTCATATGACAAGTTCAACATAACTAAATGAATTATTTTGAAAGATCAGTTATGATTGAGTTTTCATCCAGATAAAAATACTTGCTAATACAAGGAGTAAGTAGAAGATTTGCAAATATGTACTTATAAACAGTACAGATCTTTTTCAAATTAACTGAAGTAACTGAGAAGTGCATTTTATATTTAGGGCCTAGTGCAATTTCACTTATAATGTTTCTCTTAAGCATCTGTAAAAGATTACATGGTTGGACTTTTTTTTCCCAGTTATGTGATGGTTTTGATAATTGAGTTGTTTTTCATTTGTTACTTAGAATTGATAAGGAGACAGAAGACAGAAGGCAAAAAGCCATTGAGGAGGTAATAAAACTTTCTATGCTATCAAGTATTGATTTGTTTTAGCTACATACCTACAAAAAAAGATGCACATCTATTACAGGTTTTCAAAACCCAGAAGCCTAATATATTCTATTGGTCAGTAAGAAAGTAATTTTGTGTCCTTATCCCTTGCACTTGTAGTTGGAATCCACATGGCATTTTTCTTCCCATCTTTTTTCACATACTGTAGGTCAAAACAGCAGATTTTGTTTTTTTCGTGTTGGTTGGCTAATGGGAATTTAGCTCTAAGATAACTCTTATAAATACTTAATTTAAGGTTAAAAAGAATGATGGATTGTTTTGGGTTTTACAGTAACTTTGTGTTAGGTAGCTTAGTTTCTTTCATTGCATTTTTAAAAAGATAGCAGAACCTCAGTGATTTTTTTTTTTCTTCCAAAGTTTGCTTAGTTGAAGGCAAGACTTTCTTCTGGTAGCTTGTAATTCTTCCATTTTTAATTTTATTTTTTACTGTCCATTTGTCTAGCAGAGAAGGAACAGTGAAGTGTTTCAGATCTTCCCTAGAGAAATCTGCAACGTTATTTCAATTTCAATTAAAAAAATAAAATAAAGCTCTGATAGACAAGTCTTACTTAGTATTACTGGCCTCTATATAGTAGCATGCTGCTCTCAGTTTCTGTCTCTATAAACAAAAAATATGTTTTATGATTCCATAAAGGTGCCATGTAGTTGACCCGCAGCTAGGATACTCTGTTTTTCTAAATCTGCATTAGAAAGGATATTTCTTCTTTGTGAGGCATAAACTAATGGATTATGGAGCTGAACAGCTTGAAACCACGTCTCTGATAAAAATTAGCCTTTAATAGGCGGGTGTTTCAAGCTGAGAAGTTTTCATTTGCTTTGAGTCTTGCTTTTATTGTGACAACAGGGTTTGCTACGTGTTTCTTGAAGCTATGTAATACTGTTAATCTCCTCAGCATCAGCGTGTTTTAGAGTGCAACTGTGACAGTAGATACAGTTTCTGGTTCAAAGACTGAAGTAGCAGTACTCATAAATGTTTCACTACTAACCGGTTTAGCCAAATACACTAATAATATTGCCTAAAAGCCTTAGTGGTTCGCTTCTTTTACTGTTCCTGCAGAGTCTCTTTAGCACTTGTGCAAAATAGCTCAATTGTCAAAACACAACAATTTAACAAGCTGAAAATTTGAAAAGAATAATGTTAAACTAGTGTGCAGTAAGTATGGCAGAGACAATTCAAATTTTTAAATGAGTAATTAGTAGTAAATGAAAGTTTTCTGCAATCTTCACTCTGCAGACTTGGAAGATCTGAGGTGGCATGTGTCATAAAGAACATGAGGTCTTCTTCAAACCGAATTGTTTTTTCTTTACCATCTCTGGGCCTGAAATAATGAAATATATTTTGGGTATAACTATCTTTAGGGATAACTATCTTTATATGTTTTGGGGAACAAAGAGTTAAAATTCTTAAAATATAGATCTGTGAGTAGCAGGACATTTTTTTTTTTCTTGTTAAGGGTAGTAATCTAAATGTAAGTTAAGAGTCTCCAATTTTTAAAAGTGCTAAGATGGTTTGTTTATCTTCTACTCTAGTTTTTCACAAAAAGACTCATAGTTCCTTCTCCTTGGACTGAACATGAAGGCAAACAAGTTTCTCAGTTTAATTCAACTAAATGTAAGTTGCTTTTGTGTCTCCATCCAAAATGATCTAGCTCTTGGAGAAATTATTAAGCATAATTTTTTTTTAACCTCAATTTAAATTTTAAGAGCCAATGATACAAGATGGTACAACTGATAGATTTATTTTAGCTGTTTTCTCCGAGTGCTTTCTTTGTTTAAAACTAATTTATTAATCCAGTATCTTCCATTATATTTTCTTTTTTGTTACTGTTGGTTCTTGTTCTTAAATTTTTTTCCTTTCATACCCTGTCTTCAACCAGTTGAATCTGCACACACAGCTTTGCTGTGTTAATACTGGTAATAGCCAAGTCTTCTACTTCACTCTTTTCTTCTCATGCCTGCATGTCTGACTTACTCTGACTACTTTCCTGCCAATATAACTATATAGGAAACTGAGTTTTATATTTTTCTACCCTTACTTGCTACGTAAATTCCTGTTATCCTTTTAGTGTCCTGCTAGCTCACTGTCCCTGAACGTACGGTTGTGGGTTTTCTAAGTTTATTTCATTTGCTCTATTACTAGATTTTATTATCAATGCTGTTGTTATTAAAGTTTACATATAACCAACAGGATACATAGTAAATGGATTACAAGCTGCACAAATGTCAGCTAGAAAGTATTGTTTGCACTCAGTATTGTTTTGTAGGAAATTCTTAAATAAGTGTTTGGGAATTTTTGCAAGATTTGGAAGAGGCTAAACTTAAATTTTTTTTGTCAAGGAGATGCAGTTTGTAGACCGTGTATTTTTAATTGTCAATTGTAAGGTTTCCACTTCTTGAGTAGATAATATAAACCACAATCCTACACCTGGGAAAGTGAGTGGTGAAAGAAAATGGTGTTATGTGTTCCTTGGCTGTATAAAAAAGGTGAGGTGGTAGATTCTCAGTCTTTGTCTTAAAGTCCAGACTGCATGATTCTCTGGAGATGTGCTTTACTTGAACACAGCCTGTTTGGCTAAGCATAAACTGAGTTTGTTTTAAATCATGGTAATGTAGAGGAGGCTGCAGGAGACAAAGATTTGGGCAAAGTTGATCCTACTTCACTTAGCTTTTTTTGAATAGAAAGGTGTTGAAATTCTCTTAAGCAGCTGTAATGGTCACCTTTCTTCAGTGCTCCTTTCTAATCTCTTCCCAATTTTGATACAGAAATTTTGTTAAGTTGTAATAAATAGTCTAACTTACTGCTGCTAGGTTTCAAAACTATATGCAATGTTTGCTTAAATTCAAGTTCTTATCTGTTTTACAGCCATAGATCTAAATAACATTTCTCCAATTGGAAGACAGCTAACTTTGCAGCCTGGGAAAAGCAATGGTGGGTAAAAGGCAATGTCTGAAATTACAGGCTTTCTCTGAAGCAAAAGAACTCATTTTTAACTGGCTGTTTAATTTCAAAGGGCAATGATTGTTTTGTTAATAATCCTGTAGAAAATATTTTTCTTGAACTGTATGATACTATTTTAATATTCATTTATTATAGTAATGTAATTCTATTATACTCTTTCATATATTTTTTTAAGTGAAAACTGAAGTTCTCTGCAGACTGCAGAATGCACTTTTTCCAACTCAGTGTATGCACTTTTTCTGAATTAAAAAGTGAATATAAGCCTCAGGTTTACGGGTAAATTATAGTTTCAAGAAACTTTTAATGTGTTGGATTGTTTTGGGTTAGGCGATCTTGATTATTTTCTCTGCCACATAAATAGCAGAAATCTTAAGACATCTTTTAAACTGCTTCTTTTTAGATAAATAGGTAGTGTTTTCCCCCAGGATATTTTGATATTTTTTCTCCCACTTCCTTTTGAATCTTTCCTTTCTGCAGAGATTTTTTTTCCTCAGTTAAGAACACCTCTCTAGAGGCTTTTGTGTTATAAGCCTTGTTTTTTTTTATCTCTAGGCCTAAGTGTCTTGCATATAATGTTGGCAAATCAGAATCCTAGCTTTAATTAACACTTTTCCTTATTGCAACTGTAACTTAAGTAGCTCAACTGCAGTGCAATTTGAAAGTGAATTTTTATTTCTGTAGTTTTAGTAAAAGGTGACTGTAGGCTAATTTTGTTGGTTTTATTTATTGCAGCTGCTTGTCAGACAGTACTGTCCTTGCCAGTGGATTTTAATTTAGAGAAAATACTAGGTATGTCATGTAATATCTAAATTTCATTATGAATGTTTAAATAGAAAACTTGGGTTTGTGTTGTTTGCTGGTTTTTGTTCTATGAAATATTGAAAGCCTAATAGATGAATGAAACTTTTAAATATGTGTTCTAAAATAGACAGTTATTGCGTGTTCTGTGGGCCCTCTGACTTAAATACATGATTTGAATGTAGAGATAAAGATAAAAGAGGAGGGATATGGAGGACAATTGGAATTAAATCAACAGTTCTGAATGCCTAAGAGGTAGTAAACAGAAGACTGCCACGTGGCTCATAGCCCCACCTTGCCTTGAGCAGCTAAGCTCTAGTTCTGTGCCTTTAATTTAACTGAAGCCATGGTGGTGGCGAAAAAGCCGTTGACAGCTGAGCAATGACAGCAAGAGGCAAATTAACTGATTGTAACTGCTCTATCAAGCAATTGCTGCCAGCTTCACAGGCAGGGAGGCTGGAAAGAGTGGGAATAGTGGGTACAGCCAGCCCAGAGGTTTTTAGCTGCGTGCTCCTATCCCAGTATGGAAGTTCGCAACCCTGATTGTGGGCCATCAAAATTAAAACAGCGAAATAGAACTGTATCTATTGCTTTCATCTTAACAAATGCTTCCATCAATGTGTAGTTTGTGAATTCAGGAAAAATTTCTTCTATAAGGAATATCCAATTAGAATAGAGCAAGAGCAAAAAACTAACATAATCTCAGTGTATTTTAATGGGTCTTTGTTAACATCTGTATGATTTGACTTAGAATTTAGCGTGTTTTGCCTTTGGATTTATCATGCTGACCATCCAAAGCATATGGGAGACCTGAAAAAGGGTCTAGTTTTCCTTGGGTAGTACAATAACCACTTTTTTCACAACTCAGATGTGAAGAATAATGCAATTTGGGGAAAAGGCCAGTAAGTAGATGATAGCCAATGTTTATATTTTGTTTTAAAATGCAGACTGTAGTATTAAAGGATGATAGGCACAAGTGGAACCTTAGTAGACAGAGTGAACTTCTTGTAATGATAACAAGTGATCCTTTGGGATAGGTGCCTAAAATGTATTAGTTACTTGCTGGTTTGGTAAATTGGATTAAATGTTTTAATTTAGTTATATACGTCTTTCTAGTGGAAGATAATTAATTTTCCTGCATTCTTATTGGAAATTGCTTCTCCCCTGCATTTCTAGGTGAATATTTTAGAACGGATGAATTTGCAGATCAGTCTCAGGAAAATCTGAGCTCTTCATCACTCAGAAGAAAGTTGTTTTTAGAAGAAAATGGGAGTGTATCTGAGTGTTTGTCCCCTTCCTTGCATAGCCCATGCAGTAGTGGGAGTGCACTTGGAGTGCTTTGTTCAATAGACATATCTCCAGTCCGGTGCAGAAGCCCCCTGGAGACATCCAGTTCAGTAAGTAGCCTGTTTTGGAGGCTGGATGGGATGTGACTTAACCTGACACAAGAGTAGTTCTTAGAGCAGGCTGTACCAATTCTGTGTTCTAACTGACTTCCCAAGGTGAACAACCATGTTTTTAATAAGCTACAACTGCTTTATGAGAGAGTAGGTGTTAGGCCAAAGGGTTGGTTTGTTGGTTTTTGTTGTTGTTTTTTTTTTTTTCAAATTCCAAATTCAGAAAAAAAAGAACAAAAAAAGTCTTGAAGGAACATATTATCGACTTTTTATTACATCAAATTATTAGGTTTTGCTGCTGTTCTTTTATACAGAAGGAATTATGCTTTTATTTTATGTTATGAAAAGAAGTAGGAATTGATACCTATACAAGACTTGCTGAAAGCATGTTGTAACCATTTTATTTTCATAAAATGTGTATACAAGAAAGCAGCCTGTTTAAATGCATGAACTGCTGTTTAAAATAGCAGTTGATATGAAAAGGTGATACAATTATTTCCCTTTTAGGTGATAAATTCATTTATGGTGGAAGAAATTACTTGTGGATTTTTGAATGCAGTGCTAAATATGCTTCTTTCTTTTCCTTTGAATAGAGATTTTGGATGAATAGACGTTTATTAGAACACAGAACCTAATGTCTGTTTTTTAAATTAAGCAAGTTGAATCTTATTCCCAGGTGGACATAGGACAGCTTAACTGGGTTAGGTGGTACGGTTAGGTCTGTTTGGCAGCTGAAGTGTGTGGGGAAAAAAAACTACTCCAGCAAGGGGGTGGCTTCAAAAAAAAAAAAAAGTCTTTACTATGGTAACCTAGTAAAGAATTCCTACAACATAATTATACGGCTGGAAGTGACTTTTCTTTTTGCACCATACTCTTAAGCAAGATCACAACTGCTATTCTCTTAAGGAAAAGTGTTGTGTCTCCTGCTGAGTTCAATAATTCAGATAATATGGATTGTATTAAAATACAAATAGTGGCTGGCTTTCATCTGCATTGGTATGAGTGAGAAATTGAAATACTTGACTATATACAGAGATATCATTAATTCTTTGTTTAGGCTTCTCATAGTTCTTAAATATAACGGATATTATAGGTTTAGTTGGTGTTATGCGACAGTTTGAGTCCGTTGCTCGTTTCCTTCATGGAGGTATAAAGTCCAAGTGAAGAGCTTCAACTGGAATATTTAAGCCAAACTAATGATAGAGATTGTCATTGTACAGGATTAGTTTTCCTCAGTGCTGCCATATTAAGCTTTTTAGTTTCAGCACTTTATATATATACATATTAGTCAAAGTTTACATTATGAAAATATGCCGCTTTTTTTTTTTTTTTTAACTGAAGGGTCAGTTTTCTTCAAGTCCAATTCAGGGAGGAGCAAGGGCTTATAGTCTGGGAAGTATAACCAGTCCCACCTTTGCAGAGGGGTCTCCTGCACATAATGGTTCTCCTACTTTTTCACCGATTGCTTTTCACATAAGGAAGACACCACTGTCAGGTATGGTTTAATTGTATATGTATCATTCTTTCTTGATTTAGATATTTTTATCATAAGATCTGCTGCATTTTCATTGGAACTTGTTTCTGTTTGGAGATGAGTTAATGTGCTTGGCAGAGCAGCAGTCTCCTCCTATACGACACATTTACTGTTAAGCAGTGGAATATCTTAGTGAAGTGTATTTGCTTGCAGAAAATAAACTATGGAAAATATTTTAGAAGAAGGAATTGAGACCTCATAGGAATGAAAAAAAAAAAGAAAAAAGACAATTAATCTAGTGTGAGGAGGGGTTTTAAAGCCATATGTCTGAACTAAGTCAGGTCACAATTCTGATTGGGCCAAACCTGAAGCATTTTAATTGGACAAAGAACGTTTAGCTTGAGTTTTCAAATTATGTGATTGTGAAGATTATTTGATATGCAGCTGGCTAGTGAAGATATCAGGAACATTTTGTGTCCTCGTTACTCTGGAAAATGTCAGTATTTCATGTTTCATCCGTTACCTGGTGAGACTTAATGCCATGTTTATACAAGATTTTGCTCTCATGACCGTTGTGGTATTTCAGCATCAATATATGTGGAGACTGTATAAATGTTTGTTCGCTTATTTGGTTTTCCTGAGAACTTCATTTCTGCCTCAAATTTTTTAAAAGCCTATAGAATATGTGTATTGATACTTCTTCGGAAAAAAGCCACTGAACCAGCCTTCAGACATTTTCCTTTAAACACTGTGTGTTACTGACACTTGAAAATGCAAGGCCTCCAATACAGCAAACCTTGTCAGAGGAAATGAGTTTGGTGGTAAAAATGGGATAAAATCTTGCCTTTACCATGATAGTTTCCATGTGCTGGTGGTTTGTTTTTTGGTTTTGGAGTGGGTTTGTTTTGTTTTGTTTTTTTTAAGAAGGCCTTTGGAGCTGTGGACAGTGGTCAGTGAAATACTATTCAAAGGACTGTAGGGCTTTGAGAATGATGACTTTAACTCCACCTGATATCTGACAGAATAACTTTTTGTTTTTCACAGACCAAAGAAAATTTACATTTCGTTCTCCAGATATTCCTTCTTCCTCAAACAGAATGACACCCCCAAGTACGAGAAGTCCTTATATAGATGGTTGTTCTCCGATTAAAAATTGTTCTCCGATGAGGCTTGGAGCATGTAGAGGAGCTGCCCAGTACCAGACTTCTGTCATTAGAATACCGATTGCAGTTGAGAATCACGGTGAGGATGAGGAAGACAAGGAGAATGTTTCTCCAGCAGAAGCTCGGTTCCCAGAAATGGATAACAGAAGAAACTTACGCCAGCAAGACGGTGACGCTTTCGCACGTGGCACCCGTCTCGTGGTAGCGACTGTGTCTATTGCACCAGATCACTCGGAAGCTTGTCATCAAAGGTTGTCATCGTTTCGGGATATAGAAGGTTCAAAGGAAAACAATACTGTAGACATGGCTGATGCAGCTGAAGGGTCAGAGGAAAACACTTGGATAAAAGAAACCATCGGCAATAGCAACGCACCGATGACCAGCTTTATGACGGGGATTACTTTCAGTATTGAGAGCTCTCGCATGTGCATGTCACCTCTTGCAGAAAGCAGCGCAATTCCTTGTGACAACAGTAGTATTCAGGTAAAATCCTTTTTTTTCTCCTCTGTAAAACAGAGCTTGCCATACTACCTTTTAACATATATGTCATTCTGGAAGTAATTGCCTGTTTTCTCTTATCGGATGTGGGATGCAAGTGGTAGTGAGTGTAACTTTTATTCCTCCCACCCCATCCCCTTTTTCCTCCCTCAGTGGAGTTAGGATAGCAATTATAAATTATTTATTTATAAAAATTAATTATATGTTACTACATAAGGCATTTAACTTAACCCAAACTAATTCTGACAGACCTGCTTACGGTTTGCTTTTGTTATTAACTGATGGTAGTTGGTTTGTTGGGTTAAGTTCTGCTAAATACAAATCATACCAAATGATTTCTGAAATAAATGAATCTGAATTTATTGGTGATAAATTGTAGTACGTTTTTAAAGCCCTGCTTCTTGATTTCAGGTGGACAGTGGTTATAATACACAGACTTGTGGAAGCAGCATTATGGATACAGCGGGGGCTGAAACCAATTGCAGAGAAAATGATATGAATACTAACGTGTTTCAGAGTAAATCTCAGCTTCTTAGAACAAAGGTAGGAGTTTAATTGTGATACCAAAGTGATAGACTTCCCATCAAAATCATCCATTCCCTATTTTACTCAGTTTCAGGGAGCCTGAGGGGAGACCCCATCAGATGATAATAGAGAGCATGTTAATGTAGCATCATTTCAAGTATTATGTTGAAAACAAGGGCTAAATGCAGGACAATTATTTTAAGCTGGGGATAAAAACTTCATGTCTTCTATGACAAAGCCAAAGGTGTTTTGAGAGGAAACAAGTGTGTGCGTAAGGCTGCTCATGGCTTCTGATGTAGTCTGTCTCTTGTTTTTGTTTCTGTTGTTCTTGCTGTTTTTTTATTGCTAAGTTTTTAAATGTGTGAAAAAGAAAGTTTCTTTGGAAAAATTGTCTGCCACTTCTTTTCATAAACTAAGCTCAAGTTTTCTAGACTGTACCTGGCACGCTTACTCAGTGGGAAACTTTCTGCTTGGGTACAGTCTTTTGATTCCAAGCCCTTTGATGACCTATCTTAAAATCTAAACAAACTACGAGAGACAATACCTATCTAGCAAAACTCCCAAACTCTTAATCATGTGACTAAGAAGTTCTTCTAGAGAATGGGAAGCAAGGGTATTTCTTTGGAGGAGAGAGCAAAGATCATCTCCTCTCAGTAATTATGGTCGTACGGTTTTATAAACTTAATGGTTTATGATCTACTATTTAGTGTCATTTACAATCTGAAGGGGAGACAGTACTGACCAGTAGTACCAGATTATAAAAAGACTCAAGTAAGCCCATTCAGCTCTGACTTTATCTCTGTATCTGACATGCTAATAGCCACTTTTCTGCCAAGGTAAAGAGTGGATTGACGGTGTTTTACAAAGCATTGACATCAAATTTGGAACTCTACTCATCTAAGATTAGGGTATCTGTGCCCTTACAGGAAGACTAGATGGGTATTTGATCTTTAATTTCTAAAAATACCCGTCTACTCTGAGGTCTTGCCCCAGTCACCCTGTTGGACATGGATTATACATGCGAGTGTATTCATCAGAATTAATTGTCTAATACCAGACTTCTCCTAGAGACTCAGCAGTCTCATGCAGTTGTCTTCTCCCACTGCTACTCTTTCAGTTGCTAGATCCCAGCTAAGCCCAATTTTGCATTTTGGATTAGGATTTAAGTGTGGAGGTGTTAAGTACTTCATTCAACCTTTACAACAGAGAATCCACAGAGATTGAAAAGAAAAAAGAATGGACTTTTCTGGCTGAAAGAATGTGGTCGGGCTCGTTCAGAGCTTCTGTGCTCTGAAAAGAGATTCTTAATGACCGCACATCTGAAAGATTTGTGCAGAGAAAACGTTATCTTTACTTTCGTTTTCATTTCAGAAGTGGGGAGATGGGAGGCTAAGGTACAAATTGCAACTTGAAATTTTCAGATAGTGAGTTTGGATCTTGTTTCTACTGGGGAATTTTTGTGAAAATGGTTTTAAAATTAACTTTCCTTTGTTAATCTAGGAGTGTTCTGTTTTAAAGCATAAGGACAATCAGTTGCTGAGAGCAAAATCTCCAGAGAAGCAATCCTGTTTCCAGAAAGCAGAAACACATAGTACAGTATTTGGTCAAAATGCAACTTGCAACATTTCTGCCTGGAAACATAAAAATGAAAATCAAGTTCAGGGATTTCACAAAAATGGTATGTAGCTTTCTGATGGAGAACTTGAATTGTCTTGTCTAATAAATCTTTATATAGATCACCTCAATTACCTGGACTATACATACTATTTTGCTTTTTTGATGCAAGTGTAATAAATTGTTTGGTATATATTAAGGGACTTTTTAAATAATGTGGGTTTTTTCAGGTCTTATTAACAGATTTATCAGTGGTATTAAGTGTTCCTTTGAAAATTAAGGCGGCTAGACTTGGTACAGAAAAAATATGGTGCTTTTTCAGAATTGCCTTCCTTCTGTGATCAGGGTAGATTCCATGAGGAGGCCTGTTTTGAAAGTTTGGCTGAAACTTCAGCTCCAAGAGGAATATTTCAGGCAGACGGAGCAAACCTAGATAACTCGCATAGGAGCTAATGCAACTCCAAAACCACCTCTGTTTTAAGACAGAACTAAAAGCATGAGGGAGAGAGAAAGGCAAGGAATGTTAGTTTTGATTGGGTTTGGGTTTTGCCCCATGAGATTTATCGTGTGGCTTCAGGAATACTAGCGCTGGTACCGAGAAGACTAGACAGAAATGAGCTGCTGGGCGGGTGTGTGATGAGAGTAGGGCTGGGGAAACCAGAGGGGAGTGAGCGTCTTCCCAGTATCAGTCTAAAGTAACAGTGATAAAACTCAGCTGTGACTTTCACGAGGAAAGAGTAAAAGTCCTGTTCCAGAAATGGGTCCCTGGAACATGTCTGTGATTAATAGTAGACTGTGAACTGTTAAAAATGCGTGCTTTGATTTTAATACCAGGCTAGTCCTTTTAATTAAGTTTTCCGTGTGAACAGCTGCATGAAAACTCCCTTCCAGTTATGGAAAGGATGTAGTTTTCAATAATTTAAAAAAAAAAAAGTTGAATTCTTTTAGAAATAAAATAAGCTGTAAGTCAGAAGAATCCCTTTAGCAATTTTTTGATCACTTTTTTTCCTTGGTTTGACAGAAATCAAGGGAAACGACAAGTGATGGAAATCTCTTAATAGGAAAATTGAATCTCTTCCCCCTAAACAGCTCTTAAAACTGTATATACTGAAGTAAGATGTACTGTTGGTTACTTTAAAATTAAATGATAGTGGTGTTGTTACTATAGGAATTGTGTTAGCACTAATGGTGATCACCTGACTCCACCAGTGTTTCCTAAGGGCACTTGTGGCCAACTTGATGCCCTTTTGAAGCAACGTAAGAAGGTACAATAAGGTTAATTGGTCTCAGTACCTCATTAAGAGAATGGTGCAGCCTTTCTTCTATAAAACCATTAAGCTTTTACTTCCCTCTTCTGTTTAATTCCCAATACTATTATGTCTACTTACAGAAATTACCAAAATACTTACATAAACATTTGGAAGTATAATTTATTTTTGCATGCCACTTAGTGCAAAAAGTATTACTATAAACAAACTCTTGATACTTTCAAGAACACCATTAATGAACAAAAGTAATAGAATGAGGAGGGTCTGGAAGCCCAGAACTCCCTGTTGCCTGATCAAATCAGATTTGGTTAAATTTGATGGGATTTGTTTAAAAGAAGCCATACGGTAATAATGTAGCCCTCGTCATTAAGGAGGAAAGAAGAGAGAAAGGAAATACTTGAGATTTCAGGGCTCTGTGTTCGTAGAGCTCTGAAGTAAACTTTGTTGGATTCATGGAGAAGGAAAGTCCATTCTAGTAGGTGCTCCGGGTGAAGCAGGGATTTCTCTGCAAGTTCCGTTCCCTGTTGTGTTCCCTGCTCTGTGCACTCTGGCTTGTACCAACGCCACAGACCATGGCTGAGGAGTAGCTGTTGGCACACTGAGCCTCAAGGAGTCGGTCAGACCTAAAGTTGAAGGCAACTGACAGTATTTTATTTATTTTTTTTTTCTTAAAAAAATCTCAAAAGGGGAGGTATGAAAGGAATTGCGTAGCATTAAAAAGCGATGCGTTAGACCTGAGTCTTATGTGCAAGTGTTGTACGATTAGAACCGTTCTGGAAATCCTTGTATTAATTCACCAGTGGAGGCTTTCTGAAAAATATGCTTAAAGGGGAACTTCTGTGCCATCAATAAAGCATCATTTGGTTTTAGTTCTCACATTGCAAAAATAATAACAGAAAAAAAATTACTTTAAATCTCTAACCAGCAAACGTGACATGCATTATTTTTACTTCCGTAGCAATTTAATTAGTATTTTTGTATCGGATAGACAGTAATTGAACCTAACATCTTGAATTATCTCTTCCGTGGTCTTGAAACGGTGCCCTACTAAAAGCTGGAAATACGCTGAGTTGGAAACTTTTAGGGGATGCATTTTGTTAGAATGAACTTAGACTTCTAGAAAAAGAATTTACTGAATAGACCCTTCAAAATGTTCTTGGCTTCACCTTGTAAGGTTTGTAGCTCAAAAGCAAGATGCAACTTGTCCGAGATTTAAAAGTTAGTTATGACCTATTCCATCTTTCCTGTTTCTCATGATAATTCTCTTTAACAATAATCAACTGAAAGGGTGAATTTCAGATTTCCGGACTGTACAAAGGATTTATTTTTGCAGGTGTGATTACTAAAACTGGTAATAATGTTAGTGTAAAGAGGAAGATGAGAAGGAGGGTGATCCAAATTATGATCCATTTCTAAACTGTTCGGAAAGATATCTATAATTAAGATATATCTATTTTTTTAATGAAAATTTTTGATTCTTTACAGTGGTGTGTTCAGTGATCAGAGGCTCTCCAAGTATTCACTAATATAAAAAGCAATCACTAAAATATTTAATTGTGCCCTGTATAAGTGTTTTCTTAAAGGTTAAGAAAAAGTAACGGCAGAAATGGGTGAATGTGAGAAGTAATTCGGGATCCATCCCCCCCAAATAAATTGCCTGTATTTTCTATCCTGTTTTATAGTCTTCGATTAGATGGGACTTATTTATTTTATGAAAACGTGTATTTTTTTATTATGTTTTTATAATTGTTTTGTAGAAGCAGCCTACTGTGCAAATTATTGTGGAAATCATTTGACCATTCTGTTTCTCCAGTTGTACTTAATACGTTGGTTGGCACGCGTTGCACAAAACGGTCGTTGTTTACATTAAATTAATTTCAGTAGTTGTAATGAGAGTCCTTTAAAGTGTGTAATTGTAAATGGAGTAATGAAACAGAATAAAGACATCTCTTCCATATCTAGGTTGGTTTGTATTCTGTCTTTTGGCCGTGATTTGTAGCATCTTTCATTTCAGCGCTGCCTGTTAAGACGCGACACCTGTGCAGTGTTTTGGGTGAAGAGAGGAAGGAGATCAGGCAAGGAGCTTGGCAAGCTTTTGTCCTCATGTACAGTTAAAAAATAGCCTCACTTACTATAATATATTGTATGATAATTATGAATTAAGAGTGTAGTACCAGTTATAGATCCAGTGCTCTGCACACCTTTCTTGAAATGTAAGTTTTAAAGTTTCCAAACGAGCCTTTTAGAATAGCGGTGACAGGATGGAAATAACTCATTCATGGGGTGTGGGCTTTTTCTGTTGCAATCAGTTAAAAAGTGTTAATTGTCTCCTTTTAATGCCTATTATATATATGTATTTCATAAATCACAGCATCACAGAATGATATGGGGTTGGAAGGGACCTCTGGAGATCATCTAGTCCAATGCCCCTGCTAAAGCAGGTCCACCTAGAGCAGGTTGCACAGGAACGTGTCCAGGTGGGTTTGGAATGTCTCCAGAGATGGAGACTCCACCACCTCTCTGGGCAGCCTGTTCCAGGGCTCTGCCACCCTCAAAGTGAAGCAGTTCCTCCTCGTGTTTAGGTGGAACTTCCTATGTTCAAGTTTGTGCCCATTTCCTCTTGTCCTCTCCCAGGGCACCACTGAAAAAAGACTGGCCCCATCCTCCTGACACCCACCCTTTAAGTATTTATAGGCATTGATCAGATCCCCCCTGTCTTCTCTTCTCCAGACTAAAAAGACCCAAGTCCCTCAGCCTCTCCTCATATGAGAGATGCTCCAGGCCCCTCATCATTTTTGTGGCCCTCTGCTGGACCCTCTCCAGCAGTTCCCTGTCCTTCTTGAACTGGGGAACCCAGAACTGGACACATTTGCTCCAGATGGGGCCTCACCAGGGCAGAGTAGAGGGGCAGGATAACCTCTCTTGACCTGCTGGTCACATTCTTGATGCACCCCAGGATGCCATTGGCCTTTTTGGCCAGAAGGGCACATTGCTGGCTCATGGTCATCCCAGATCTTTTTCCTCAGAGCTGCTCTCCAGCAGGTCAGCCCCCAACCTGTCCTGGTGCATGGGGTTATTTCTCCTTAGAGGAATCCGATCCAGTCCTTTACAGTGACAGCATCCAGGGAGCTGAGTCAATAGGGCCAAGCAGCAACCACGTATTGATCACTCAGATTAATCACTTTTGATTACTCAGGGAAGCCACTGAGAAGTGGCTCATATAGAAGTTTGTGAGCTGTATCTCTTTCAAAGATCTCTGAGGAACACCTGTGGTACATGGGATTGCAGTTTCTTGGCTTCAAGAGCTGGGAATTGACACCAGCAGACCTTGTCTATGCAAACTACTATAATCCCTGGCACTTTGGAGGATTTTTACGGAAATGAACTTGAAGATTTCAACAGCAGCTGCCACCTCAAAGTCGCTGCAGTGGGAGTGCAGCACCGAGTCTAGGAGCACGCTTACTTCAGTCCTCACAGCACAAAACCCCATGTTTTATGACTATGTAACCAGGTGATATAGCTTGACCGTAACAATCCACTTCACTAAATGCTTGGGGTTTTTTTTTTTGAGAATTCTACCTAATAATTGTAGCTCACCAGCATCTTGGCAATACACATGGTAAGTGCAAAACTTGTTACTTTTGGATTTTTGTGTAACTCAAATATAACTGATGCCTTGCATCCTTTTTTTTTTTAATAAGGCAGTTCATCAGAGGCTCAGCAATGATTTTTAAATCGCCTTAAGGTCTAGGAGAAAGACTGATGCGCTTCCATGCTATGCTTTCTCTCTCCATCTGCGTATCAGCCAGTCTGGTATGAAAAAGACCTTTCCCAGAAGGAAGTGTTAAGTCTGTGGAATTTATTTTTCAAGAGTAAATTCTGTTAGCACTTAAGACCAGGAACTAGCACGATTGATTACTTCCTTCAGTTCTGAGGCGCTAAAGAGAATGTGCCGAAGGCTGAAGAGACGGACTTTTGACAGACTCTTGAATGGCCTAAGGCTGTTAATAAAATACTACAACTCTTCCTTTTCTTTGTAGAAGCATTTATTTTCACCTACAAGAAAAAACTGTAGACATAATTGGTTTTAAAACTATTGTTCCCCTGCATACATATATTCATAAAAAGTTTTTTTTTTTTTTTTTTAAAAAGCCACTTTTACAAATATTAAAATGTGTAATTAAAAGTAAACAAAATCTGTTTGTAGCATTTTGCCCATAGGGAAAAAAAATATGTAAATACAAATGATTCACGTGTGACTTCCTATTAACTTTTAATATCCAGCTATTTTTGTAGCTTCTTTTTCTTTTTCTCCGGTTCATTCTTGCTGTTTATCTCTGTAGGCAGATCCGTGGGCACATCATTTCCTAGTATCTATGGAAAGAAAGGAATTAGAAGTCAGAACGCTTTTAACTCGAATTTACTCGTACAAACCTTGTACAAGCACAGTATGAGCATCAGAAAATTCTGTTAGCGTTCCTCTAGAAGAGGGTTTACCATCCCATAACCATCACTAGTGAGGACACTCGGCTGAAGTAAAAAGTTGGAAAAAGCTCAGGGAAATAGAAGCAGCAGCCAGTGCCCCCCCTGATATTAAATTGCCCGCAGTTTGTTTGCGCCAGATAATAAGTGCCACCTTCTCAGCTGTTTGCCCGGCTCGAGGAAGCACTTAGAAGGCAGGGGGTGTGAATGAGAGGGGTGAAAAAGGGGTCTTAACCTAAGAGTTTTCATTTTGCTTTTAAAACAATCACTGCTGCGGTGTTTTCTGAAGTGCTGCTGCTGTCGAGCAGAGGCGTGCGAGGCTCAGGACGCAGCACAGCAAAAAGGCACTTAGCTTTGGTAAGAAACTGGAAAAACTTTTGAAATAAATGGAAAATAGACTTTTCTCTAAAGTGAGGAACAACAACAATAGAGAAAAGAATATAGATTCTCTCAATCTGCTTAGAGAATGACTTGTCCTCAAGGAAAGAGGTCATTGAGAAGTGTGCTGTTTTCTTTGCGAATATGGAAATGAGGGGCACTCGAGCAGAGAAGCGTGAAGCAGGCTATAATGAAACAGAGTTCATTTAAGCAGGGTCCATAAAAGGACTGGACCAAGCCCACAGACTCAAGTGCAGTGTTTGATTAGAGACGGTAACGGGCACTTCAGAAGCTTAATGCAAGGACACTCATCACTGGGACTTTAATAACAGGTTATAAATTACGTGAAAGCGACAACAGCATATACCAGTAGAAAAGTCATTTCACGGAATTGTCAGAGTTGGAAGGGACCTCTAGAGATCATCTAGTCCAACTCCCCTGCTAAAGCAGGATTGCCCAGAGCACATCACTCAGGACTGCATCAAGGCAGGTCTTGGAAATCTCCAGAGAAGGGGACTCCACGACCTCCCTGGGCAGCCTGTTCCAGAGCTCTGTCACCCTCACCGTAAAGAAGTTCTTCCTCATATTTGAATGGAACTTCCTATGTTCCAGCTTGTGCCCGTTGCCCCTCGACCTATTGCTGGAAACCACTGAAAAGAGTCCGGCTCCATCATCCTTCAACCCACTCTTTAGATACTTGTAAACATTGATAAGGTCTCCCCTCAGCCTTCTCTTCCCCAAGCTAAAGAGCCCCTGCTCTTTGAGCCTCTCATCGTAAGGGAGCTGCTCCAATCCCTTATTCATTTTAGTTGCCCTACGTTGGACTTTCTCCAGTACTCCTGTCTCTCTTGAACTGGAGAGTCCAAAACTGGACACAATATTCCAGTTGTGGCCTCACCAGTGCAGAGTACAGGAGAAGAATGACCTCCCTTGGCCACGAGCACCTATGCTGGAATGCAACCCACCACCGTAAGCTGCAGGCTATGTTTTCAGTCAGCTAGTTAGGATGGTGAGGATTATGACACACTAAGGAGTATCAAAGAGGCTGTGAGAACAGATAACATGGTAACAAGCTACCTTCAATGACTAAATGTCACGAGAAGGCTCAAGACAGAGCCTTGGGTTTCTAGGTGCCATAAATGCCCGTTTCTTGGAGCAAGTAGTCAGAGAACCCCTAAAAATGGAGAAGCAACTCTTGCCTGGGGACCTGCTTAAGGGGTTACCCACAGAACCAACCCCATAATACTGACTTCAGTGTAATTACTCAAAACGCATCACCATGGCAGAAAGAAGGAAACCCTAAGCCTTATTATTGCTGATGTAATGCATTTGAAGGAATTTTATGAAGATTTTATTTACAGGAGGTTGCAAAAAGGTAAAATGCTGTCAGGGGTGAGATGGAATTTTAAAAAAAGACTTGGAGTAAGAATATGCCATTTATCGATAGAAGTTCAAGATAACAGTTAAAAAAAAAGTCAGTAGTGATGAGTATTACAAGTTGACAGATATCTTTTAAGAAGTGAAAATCCTGTCCAAATGAAGAAGAAATAAGTTAAAATAAACATAAACTCAAAAGACGGAGGAACAGTAGTAAAAATTCTCTAAGTAAGAGGCGGGGAATGAGTTCTTCCTTGGGCCTCCATCAATGGATAGCTTGATGATAGTAAAGACCTAAATCAGGCATGAACAACTGGTAATCAAAGTGTATTTCAAGCACTAAAGAAAATTAAGACCAAAATCAAGAAACCGTTATAAATGGCCATCAAAAAAAGAAAAAAAAAAAAAAGAAGAAGAAGAAAGTTTAGATCAGACTGGGTAAGAGGAATAGTAGAATTACCAGGACAAGACACTGTCCATCTCATCGTTCTAAAAGCAGGTGTAAAACTCAGCAACTCCTGGTGTGTATAAACTCATGGCTTAAAACCTGTCTTGGTACTTACTAGAAGGAATGAAAGATGATGCAAAATATTCCCACATAACACCATACAACACGGACAATCCTATATGTATCTCTGTATGTATGTGATCCTGTACAGATCTATGGTGTGCTCACATTCAGAACCCTGCATGTGTTTGTCTTCCTCCCAGCTCAAAAAAAATAATCATAAAATGGAACTACAAAAACAAAGGTGATGAGGAAGATCAAAGATACCAAAGTTTCCAGAAGAGCAATAGCTACCATAGTGGATAACAGAAGCATATAGAATTGAGTGGCATGGGAATGGTAAATAGGAATAAAATATTGTTTTTCATAATGTAGGAACTACAGTATCTCATCAAGTGTTAGGCATCAGGCTTGAAACAAATGAAAGGTCAAGTACTTTTTCATACAAAGTGAGTTGTGGAACTTACAAGATACTGTGGGAGTCAGAAGTGTAAGCTGGGAAAAAAAGTGATTGAACAAATTCACAGAACAAGACTTTATCTACAGAACAGAAAGATGTGCATCTCTGGGTGAGACAGTATTGAAGTTGTAAATTGCTGGAAGCTTTGAATGGACACAAAGGGAACGATCACTGTATGTGCATCTTACTCCCACAGTCATTCCTTACCAGGAAGGAGGACTAGTAACTGCTGCTTGGGATGACAAAGTATTTTGGATTAACCAGTACAGCTGTTCCTGAGTCAAGGGATAAGCTACAATTATAGTATTGGCTTTGTTGTAGAGCAAGAATGTTCACAGAAATTAGTACAAGAAGTATACAGAAAGGGGTGAGGAAGGGGAAAAAAGAAATCAGCTTGCATTAGCCTTACTTTGTGCCTATTTTCACTGAAGAAAGTGTCTCCATTGGGGACAGGAATCATTGCAACAGGAGCGTTCCCAAGTTACGCCCACAACAGCAGCTCTGACAGATGCTACTTGGTGAGGACAAGCAGTGGGCAGCTCAGCAGGTTCATGGGCACCAGGATGCAAGGTTTCTTTCTACTATAAATTTCACTATCTACTCCAACTCTTAGAAATCATGAGGATTGCCTTCAACTCAAGTTAATACTACAGATCAAAGATCAGAATATTTACACGTTTTTAGAATCAGATGATTTCTCAGAGAAAACAAATAATGTTTGACTGTATAAACAAGGACCTCTTGCTTACTTTGGGTTTTCTTTTTCCTTCATGACTACAGATACTCAAAGAGTGCAACCATCTGTTTACCAAAAAGCCACATGTAACTTAACGGAAGTATGAGATCTTGTAATGGCACACAAAATGCTCAGCAGGCCTGAGGTGTGAGACCAGGTGAAAAGCCCAGTGCCACAGATGCATTAAGAAGCTAGAATTGGAAAGTCTTAAGACCAGAGACACAGTTATTGGGACATTACAGGTATTACAACATTATCAAGAGAGAATTTTTATACTGTGAAGTTGTAAGAAAGGATTGCCATTTACAGCCAGCAATTATACTGAGTTTCCTTCTGAGCCACCCATCACAGTTACACCGTAATTTACTGGAGCAAAAAGAAGATCCTACCGAGTTTTGGCAGATTTTCCAAAGGGAGATTTGATTACAGAACCATGACATTCAAAAGATATTACTCCAGCAAATCATCATCTTTCCCATCAGTGGAAATATCCCTGATGGGCCCAGAAGGGAAATTTAATTTAGAGCCTTTCATTCTTTGAAACAGGCAGTGAAAGCAGACCTGTGTTTTATTGAGGGTAGAAATGAAGCAATTCCTACAATCTGCTGCTAAATTATTTTTTTTCTTCTGGGTTAAGTTTCAATTTTACCGTATGCTGATTTTTTTAAGATTACTGAAGGGTAATATGATTATACAAATCACAAATCTTGTGCCTTACCTTTGGTTCTACTAACACCATCCGAATTTTCTGATGTTGGATGTTGGAAGCATCTAACGTAACGTTCACTTTAACTTTATCAAATACATGTAATGTTGTGTCTTCCACAGTAAGTGACGGCACCTGAAAGTTCAAATTTTGTACAAATACTCAGTGCTTACAATGTCTGATATTTTTATACAAATAAATATTTTTTGTAGGAAATTATTAATGTTATGTGTCAATAAAAATGAACACAAATTACTGTATACTAATTGTTCAGAGTGCCGTAATACATGGTATATACTCAGGTAATTTAAGTATTAGTTATTTCTATTACAGTAAACCAATTCCTGTCACAAGGTGTTTATTTAGAGTAGTAAAGGTCATAGTGACACTACTACTACAGATTAATAAATGTGCATTTAGAAGAGCCTCTCTTACCCTTCTAAATCTAACTAGAATAGATTTTAGTCATTCTGCTCACTTACCAAATTAAAAAAATAGAGGTATTTAAGAACAAACCTCATAAAACATACCTCATTGTTGTAATCCAGTCTTGGTGTTGGTTTACCTTTTTCTTCAAAGAAGACTGTTCCTTCTAACCCATACTTGGGAATCAGAACCACAACTGCGTTTTTTCTTACAAATAATATATATGCATCTTCATTCACTACTCCTTTGCTTTTGAAAAACAGCTGTAACAAGAGTAAAATACACGAATAAGAAAAAAAGCACTAGAACATTCTTTTGAATTACAAATATACTGGCTTAAAAAAATAAAAACAATTACAAGTATATACTTAGTGATAATTACAAACATATACTGAAGCAGATTAAAAAAAATCCCATAAACTGTTTAAAACATTACTGTAGTATTAAGCATTCATCGTATTTATAAAACACATGAAGTAAAAAGAATCCTCAAAATGCCATTATTCTAAATTTTTCAGAACCAGCAAAGCAATGTTGAAGCTCTTCCTCAAAGAAGCAGCCCTCATTCTTATCGTTCCTGCAGACCTACTTGGTTTTGCACAACTCAATGTTCACTCCCTTCCTTTAAAATCAACATGAATTGTCCCTAGTTAATCCTCACATCTCTGAGCTACTTACCTGTGTATGGAATGCAACAGACGCTCTCTGGGCATATTGAGCCATTTTATGTCGGTAATTGAGATTTTTACACATATCTGCTAGTTTATGTTTATCTAAAAGATCTGGGTAAGTACTGTCTGCTCCTATGGCCACTGCCAGAAGCCGATGTACTATGATGTCAGCATACCTGCAAAGATGAGATTAAATGATCAATGACAGATCAAAACATACTTTAAAAAAAAAAAAAAAAGTTTCTGAACATTATTTTGGTTTTGTGAGTCTTATAGATGCAAAAGTTTTTGCAATAATGATGGTCTGCTGATAACTCCCTGTATTAATTCAAGATTACTCTATTTGCTGACCAAATATACACTGCTGAGCTAGAATGAAATATACTGTTTTTAAGATAAATTCTTTACTATATTCTACCAGAAGAGCCTGTATTGTTGCATGTTTACAAAGAAGAAACAAAGTTTGACTTTTAGACTAAAGAAAGATGTTTCCTCATGGCAGCATAAGCCACTCCCTCTTCCCTTTCCCATGAACTAGACAAACTTAGTGCAGAATGATATTTCAATGCCACTGATGTGCCAAGCATAATCACACTTGACCTTCTCAGTACGTAACTTTTATTAGAACTTCAGCCAGGAACTTTTTAGCAACTAAAATTTACTACTAGGACTCGTAGAAGCTCCACAAATTATCCACAGAAATGCACAGGAATTTAATCCAACTGTAAGAGGTTTCACTTGAAATGTTTCTACAGAACAAAATATGACAATTATTTTCCTCAAAACTTTTTTGGTCGAAACAAACAAACACTTTAATTTTCCAAGATGTAGGATTACATTACAATGCAACAGCTACAGTAGCAAGTTTCAAATTAGCAATGTTTTTATATGTAAAATACAGTCTCCTCAAAATTTAAACACAGCTTCCACCTGAAAAATGACTGGCCAAACTCTGTCTCAGTCTCTGGTTGACTAATATAATGCTAACTGATCCCGAAGTGCATTTCCATGCCTGAGATATGCATTAGGGATGTATTTCTCTTATTTTTATGAGTCACTTTAAAAAATGTTATTAGACCTTAGGAGTCGTAAACTGTGAACACAGGAGCTT
Source organism: Tringa tobata (assembly GCA_033628505.1). Classification (NCBI taxonomy): domain Eukaryota; kingdom Metazoa; phylum Chordata; class Aves; order Charadriiformes; family Scolopacidae; genus Tringa; species Tringa tobata. The sequence continues at coordinate 25,146,197 of JAHREE010000279.1, read as the reverse complement.
ACATGAAGATGGATCACCATGTAAAGCCGCTGCTGTTTCAACTGAAATCTAAAGCTGAACAGAAACAGCATTTTGTTTTAAATGGACATCATCACGATTTGAAATAGATTTTCTTCACAAATAAATCCCTTTTTTTTTTTTTTGTTCTCTGAAACTTTTGTAAAATAAAAGTACCTTCTAATAGGTGAGGTAAAGTGGGTATAAATAGGTGAGGCTAAACCGTAGTGGTGAAAATCATTATCCATTCCAGAGCAGAAATAAACAGCTTGCATCATGCAGCGAGTGGCCAAAATTCGCAACAGTGTATTTAGATAGGGGAAGGCAGGAGATTCAGCTTTGTCTAATGATTCCGCTAAAGCCTTAGCTGAGTCTGTCTTTATTTCCAAATTCTGGGAGGAGGGAAGAAAAGAAAAAATAAAATAAAAACAACAGTCTGGTATTACTAGCAAACATTAACAGAGTATAAGCAGAAATGTTACAGCTACATCCATTTTAGCAACTTAGCACAGGTATCACATCTGATGGAATGCCACTATTGCCAAAAAAAAATAAATTCCACCCATGCACAGGTCCCTCCCTCATTATTACTAGAGCTCTATGGAAAAAGTGAAAAGCTAAGACAGTTGCCTTGGAATTCAGAAAAGACATCCATTCAGAACTAAGAAACACTTTATGCTAATATTAACAAGTTTGTTTTTTTATTTCCTTTGGTTTTATTTTTCCATTCCTTTGATTTTTCATATCCTAGAAGGAATATGAAAAAAAAGAGCAAGAAAAAAAGTATTTATGCTATACAAAGATTCTCATCCAAGCACAATAAAAGCAGTACTCAACCTTGTTGTACTTCCTCCACAAAATTATTAAAACTTACACTTGGAAAAGTGATTAGTAACACTAGTACCGTATGACATTTTGTTCTCTGTTTGCCAGTGACCCCGATAAAAATTTAGGTAACGTGAAAATACGTAATGCATTTTTAATCTTCAGAAAGATTAAAGTGGTAAAATAACTGCATATTTATGAAAAAAAGTGTAACAGAAACGTACCGCATGTGATGGTTGTGTCAGAGTAGTGCAAAGCCACTTTGGTTTATTAAAAGAACATTCGTATATGCACAGGAATTTTCCTTTCCAAATAAAATGGTACTTTAAAAATAATTTTGAGAGTACAAATGAAATCATTATCATTATTCCAGTTTTATAGCAGTGAAAAATGAAATGGGCTGTGCTTGGGCTTGTCTATTAATCTTACACTGATAGAATTTAGGAGTTTCTCTCTTGCCTCCAGAAAAAAAGAGGAAAGGCAGGGGACGGAAGAGCTGAACGGAAAAGAAACATGAATGCACATCCCAACGTCTAGAAAGTTAGAAGTTTCACTGATGATAAGAGATCCTGAAACTGGAAAAGTCATTTTTCATTCCAGACCTGTTAATTAGATCAGACTTGTTTCAGGCTAAATTAACCTCTAGCTGATCTAAGGAGAGGATGGAAACTATAAACATATATGAGCACATTTTCTTACTTCCTGACTTCAAGAGAGACGTGTTATTTGATGAGATTGACCAATTTTTAAGTACGTAAATAATGTATGTGATCAGAATCCAAAAACTGGTTCAAAAGTCAAATATGGCTTGGAGAGGAGAAACATTCACAGAACACAAGAGTTACAATACAAAAAACTTAAGTAGTGATTTGCTTTCTTTACCTAAGAAAGGGGTTAAAAAGCACAGGATTCTTCCTTTCATCTAGAGGTACAGTTATCTTGCCACAAGTACCAGCAATTTCAAAGTGTAGCCGATAACACTTTCAAAATACTGCTTTCCAACCCTTATTCTTGGGTAAGAGGCCAACCAGAGAGAAAAATATAGCTTTTTATAATTAATTCACTTAATTAGCATGGTAAAAACTTGCCTTGGACTTTGCAGCCTTCACAAGGATGTCATAATTTGATGGGGGAGGAGCAGGATGTTTCCGGAGCAAGGCAAACTCCGGGAACTCATCGTAAATTTTTTGTGCTACAGAGACATTGGCAAGCAACATGAACTCTTCAACCATGGAATTTGTTTCTCTATCAACATAAAATATTTTATATTGTTAGAAAAGCATTAAATTATATATTTGAGTGCCTAATGAAGAATAGGCAAATACCACCATCCTAACAATAGTATATTAACTAGTTGTTTTGAACATTTATATAGAAAAACTTTTTTAAGACTAAACAGATAGCATTTATTAACTTTCAAATACTGAGTCAGAAGAAAAACTGAAATATTCTAAAATAACAAACTAAAAAAAAAAAAAACCTGCTCTTTAAAATGTCCCAAAAGACCAACAGATAAGCCTCTTGATTTCTTCCTAATATTACTGTTCAAAAATCATGCATAATAAGTTTGAAAGCGCCATGAAGTCCTGACAATATAAGTAACTTAGTCTAGATTTTAGCACAGAAACTAAGTACTTGTAGGAAAGTATCTATCTTCAGAAATTGAATCAGTAGTTACCTTACTAAAACTGCTCAGTAAGACTGTCTGTATGACTCTGCACATCTACAATAACTCCTCTGTTGTTCTTAAAAGTTTCAGTAATCCCTAACTCCCAAGTTCTACTTTCTCCTTTGTTAATACCAGTAAAAGAGCATCATGGAGAAGCCGGTGGGAAGAAAAGAGTTTGGACCTTAGTGCTCTGTTAAATCAGTGGCAGAGAAGTTGTGGATGCCCCATCACTGGAAGTGTTTAATGTCAGGTTGGACTGGTCTTTGAGCAACCTGATCTAGTGAAAGATGTCCCTGCCCATGGCAGGAGACGTTGGACCAGATGATCTTCAAAGGTCCCTTCCAACCCAAATCATTCTATAATTCTATGATTCTCCTGTACTATTATAGAAGTTTGTACACTATTAACTAAACACTGTTACTTAAATAGGTCTTTAATTCCATCCCTGCTCTAAATTAATTAACTGAGGAAAATAAAACTCATACTTGAGCTCCTTAGTCTGCAGATCAATAGGATCGTGAGTTTCACTGTCCATATGGAAACGAACTTCTGGTGAGGAAAGCGTCAAGGCTCTGGAAGACAGTAAGTGGTATTAACGAACTACAGTAAAGCTGAGTTGCCAGCCTATACACAACACCTGGGTTTATCATGAAACCATAATTTAAAATCAGCAGAAATTTAAAAAAATAGCAGAAATTAAAAATAAAATTGTGGAATCAATGTTCAAATTAGCAGAAACTATAATGCTGACATATATCAATAGTAGCTCCTAAAATTTCAAATGCTGCTCTTCTGGTGGTGTTTTTATAATCCCTGTAAGGGATCCATGTTCATTGATCTTGTGAAGGAGAACTTAACAAGTCAAGTTTGTATTTTGGGGGGAATAAAGATAGGCATTTTTATGCAAATCAAAATGGCAAAATTCTTCTCTCTCAAAAGATTTTCACTGGAAAAATGGATACAGAGGACCATTATACAGTTTGACAGCAACAAATACCCGGAAGAAAAACAGGGGGAAAAATAAAAATAAAAAAATAATAATTAAAAAAAAAGTATGAGGGACACTGCACCATTTACCCATTATCGATTCTTTTCTTCTTCAGAATTTTTGCTAATTTGTTTAGTCCACGTAGGCTGATAGTAATATCATCATTCATACTTGTCGAATCAATTCTCATCTGTGCTTCGGCATATGTAAGAGAAGCCTTCAAGAGGTTAAAACAAAACAGACATCATGACATGTAATTGGTTACTGAAAACAAAAACATCTCAAAGTTGGTTCACAATAATACGAAGCTTCACATTCAACACCTAAATGCATCTCATTCTCAAAGAACAATGGAAAAACCAGGACAGATCTATGTAAGATATTAAGAAATACCAAGCATTTACAGTGTTTTTTTATGCTAATGACAGATCTATTTTATACAACAGAGGTCTAACTTTCAGAGATATATTAAACACCTACAGAGTCTACTGAATTTAACTGAAAATTATGACTAGTGGTATATACCAATCATATCCAGCAGATATAGCAATATTTATACTTCTGAAATATCATAACTTATATACTGAAATATCATAACTTTATATACTGAAGTATTATAATTTTATATACTGAAATATCATAACAAAGTAACTGCACAAAAACCACTGCAGTCTTAGAGGTTTAAAAGACCACGGCAGATTCTAATATTTTCTTTATTTTTAGGATTTAAGCATCATTTTATAATTCTAAGAAAATCAGTAAACAGAAAGACGAAAAATTTATTATCAAGTTTGTTGATTGCTGTTTTTATAAAAATGTCTCCAGTTTCTTTTTTTCAGAAGTATAATCATATTTATGTGACTAACCTTGGAATTAATAATACTCTTTGTAAATCTGGTTTTCAGAATTTCAGCCTTATGGTTCATCTCCCATATACATGAAAATGCAAGCCTAAGAGAGGAAGAAAGGGAGAAAAATCTGTTAAAATCCACATATAAACAACTGGAGTTTTTTATCAGGATTGAAGTATTGATCATATATACACACACCTGTCCACATTAGATCTCAGGGAGCATAAATTGGAACTGAGTAACTCTGGAACCATATCAATCCTCTGCAAAGTAAAGAATAAAAATCATGACTAGTTTATTTCCTGATTTTTTAAGATACTAGAAACTTGGAAATACTAGTTACTTTATTTTTTTGCTGAGAAAGCTCAGATTTCTGCAAGAAAGCTACTTCCAAAGAAATTAATTCCAAGATTCATTTTAATTATCATTTTTTTAGTAGCAGTTATTTCTGAAAGGGAATTGTGGTCTGTGAGAAACAAGTTAAAATAAACAGGACTAAGTGTACAAATCATAGGAAACAACAGAGATTAGCTAACACAAGAAAAATCAATGGAAAAGGCAAACCCAGGCCACTTTGGCAATTTCAGATTGATATTAAAACAGTAGTCCAGTTAGAGGACTACAGGTTATTAATGCTTCAAACAGGAGTCGAAAGGGATATTCTACAGACAATGGACTTAAAAAGAAAAAAAGGCAAAAAAAATTTCTTCCTTTTGCTGTGCAGGCTGAATGACAGTAAACACCTTCATTTTGACAGACTGAGGAAAATCAGTGCAGCCCAAAGGGGTCTACTTCCTCCCCCCAACCCTTCATTTAGAGATAATGTCTCTACTCCCAAGAATTAAAAGAGGAAAGCATGAAAAATCCAATGGGTTAATTGTACAAAAAGCTTTTTATCTAGAAAACAATTACTTTTTCACACAGATACACTGTTGTTCCTCTTTTTGCTGATTCCTCATCCAAAGCATTTCCTGGGCGAATAAAATGACTGACATCCGCGATGTGTACACCAACCTGAAAAACAAGCAGCATATCACACATCTTGCAAAAGAGAACTAGTTCCCAACACAAAAGAAACCTTATCAAGTTTTTCTTTACAAACAATTTACCCATTCCCAGTTCCCTTCAGCAGCTCCTATATTTGAGTAATAGAAACAGTTAAAAATCTACCACACTGATATTAAAAAAAATGAATAGTTCCAGCAATTATGGAAAATAAGGGCATGCGTACATTTAGTGGAAAGTTCTATTCATTATCAATGCAACTCTTGCCTGGGGGCTCAAATAACCTCTCTCATTTTCTTCAAGGCTCACTGCAAATTTGTTTTTGAGTTTGCTTTTTTTGTTTACTAGACCTTCCATTTCGGCGCATTCTGCTATTACAATTGCAAAATAATTTGTAACAAAGAAAACCTGACTAAATCAGATATAAGGGGATAGAGAGCTGGTGTTAAGTCTGTAGTTTTTAATGCCTTTTTTTTTATTAAATAAAATAATCATTCTTTAGGCATTACAGCAGGAGCTTCACTTTTTCTACTGATAGTTGCTTACCCTAGCTGTAGATATCCATGTTGATACTCAGCTAAAGCAGTAAATAAATTCTATGTTGATTTCCCATGCCAAATGAGCAGAAAGCAGGGTGAATTTAGAAGACAGTAAATTCCCACTTCTGACACTGATGTAATGCAAATCAACCCCCTTTCTTTATTACCATCTCACAGTTGTGCGAACACCATTAATTTCTTTTACAACAGATCTGGAGCTTTGCCCATGTCATTTACTAATACTACTACTGCACTGTTTGTAAAATAAAGGAAGTAGTAAACAAAAAAAATACGACTGGACCCATTGGAAAAAAAAAAAAAACAAACCACAAACAATACCTCTATATTTCCATTTTCTACTTCTCTACAATGTAATGCATCATCGATATCTGTACAGCCAGGAGGATCAACACTACAAACACACAGATGCCTTAAGTCTTCCCTGTATTTCATATCCTGAAATTAAAAAAAAAAAAAAAAAAAGTTGTTCACAAGAACATCTTCCATATCAAAGTAAAAAAGATCATTTGTGAAACCCTATTTGCATGAGATTTTCCAAAGCAATCAACTATTTTCAGAGTGACTTTTTTTTTTTAAAGTGAAATTTTGACTGATGTCCAGCTGGATAAATTGTTTAGGATGACTGCTCTCAACTAACTTCAGCTTTCTAAGGTGTAGCTGTCTAGACTGTTGAAAGGAACTGCACACTTTGGAAGTGTCTACCTTTATATGATGACTACAAAAAGAACTTTTTTTATATTTTTATTTTTAATGAAATGTCTAATATGATTTTTGTCTTAAAATGTCTATCCCTATCAAAAACAGTTTTAGCCAAATCCCAAAAACTTGTAGAGGCCTTGCTTCCATAGGAAATCCAGCTGAAAGTCCATTCCAAGACAAAATGGTTTTGGACAACATTTTTCCTCTAGTTTTGGTGTACTGGGATATCCAGGAATGTCACCATTTGATTTGAATGAGAAGGGACAGTAATTATTACAATTATTTAAAACTTATTACCTGTTCTGTAATGCTCCATGGCATTTTTGGTAGGAATTTAAGGACACCCTGGGAAAAAGGCTGATGAGGGACATCATGTTCAAGCAGAAGAACTTCTGTCTCGGTCTCTTTATCTCCAGCACTTCCCAAGTTCTTTACAAAATGACCCTGAGAAACAATACACATACATAAAAATATATACACACATACACGCAATATTGTTTACTCAAAAATAAGTATTTGAGACCATTATCTTATAGGTTATTAGTATACTAAACTACACAGAAGGAATTATCTTTCCTTCTTCAGTTAACTTTCTCATCTTTAGGAGCGAAATTTAATTTCAAATATTTAATTAATTCAATAAATCTGAACTTCCCTCTCTTTTCCTAGACTAAATCCTCCACATTTAAGACTGCAACAATTGTACACATGGCAATTCAATTATACAGGAAAGAAAAAAAAACATTCCTGTATAAGCAGAAAAACTAGTAAGGTCTAATGTCTCTATGGGTTTGTGTTGTGCTATACACCCCACTCCCTAAAACAGTAACTCCCTTTCTCGTGTGTTTCATCCTCTGCAGTAATGCTTTGTCTTAACGCTCCTTCCATACATTCCAAGTTTCCTTCTTTTCTCTAAACATCGACGAGGCAGCTGTGCTCTCATTCATTATGTGCTATGTATTCCTACACAAGCCAGCCAATGCAAGCCGCCTCCAAACTTAACGTTCAACACAAATTGAAGCTGGTGTCCTCAGTTTCTCTTACATCCTCCTATACATTTACAAAGAACTTTTAAGAACATAAATATCTGTAACTCTGCACCACTAGCAATTTGACTGAATTTGGCCAATGTGTTTAAAACTACTTGCCAGGGATGGTGATCAGCGTGTGGATGAGCCAAGCCACAGCGAAAGGGTCACATTTCTAGGAACCCAGACTCAACAAACGTGGTCCCCAGTTAGTCTAAATAAAGCAACTTAGCACATATATGTTCACTGCAGAACCTAAGGACCAAGCTTTTTAAGTATGATAACCCATATCTGTTTTCTGGGGGTATGAGTAAACTAAATCATTTAGGGACCATCAAAGAATGGCACTCAAAGAACTTGAAATTCATGTCAACACTTTTTGAAATTACTCAGCACCGCAGAAAATAATAAACATCTTACCTAAGAAACACATAAAAACTGGGTATATAAGAGTTCATAAGAAAACACTCAAACTTACATTAGGATACCTGGAATTCCTGGGCCAACCATCAATAGCAACAATTATTCTTTGTCCTTCCAATGTATCTGCTTGTCTTGTTTCTATTCGAATGCGAGGAATTCTGCGATCAGCTGGTGTAAACAAATGGCGCCTTGCCTATTAACAGCCAGAAAAAGGAATAAATAATTTCCAACTAAAGAAAGAAAAATATCTGCATTTACAACAACTTGATTGTTTATTGATTATTAATTTGATTATTTCCTTACCTCTTTGATCTGTGATTTGGAAAGCATGCCACAAAACGGTCGCCAGTTTCTTTTTATAATGCCCACTATTCTTCCTGTAGGTCTCAGCATGTCCTTGTTAACAGAAGTTCTCAGCTGGCAGAAAACACAGGAGTTAAAACCACAAAACTGTCTGAACTCATGGTAACATGTTTGACTACAGCATGTATCTCAAACCTTGGTCGTAACAACTTATGTGTCACTATAATGCCATAAATTCTATTCTGACTTCATAAACAGAGCTATGCCTCCCTGTGCTTTGCATGACTTTTAGTATTTTTAATATCATAGAATAGTTTAGCTTGGAAGGGACCTTTAAGATCATCTACTCCAACCATCAACCTAACTCTGATAAAAAACATCACTAAACCATGTCTCTAAGCACTATGTCTACGCATCTTTTAAATACCTCCAGGGATGGTGCCTCAACCACTTCCCTGGGCAGTCCATTCCAATGCTTAATAACCCTTTCAGTGTAAAAATTTTTCTTAATATCCAATCTGAACCTCCCCTGGCGCAATATGTGATGTGACTAACTTGTTGTGTTTTTCTTTTTTTTAAACAGACATCATTTCAGAAAAAAAAAGAAAAGCAGAAAAAGACTCCGATGAAATGCTATCTTTTCCCACTGTCTCTACTTACTACACAGCTATCTCCATTTTCTTTTCCAACCTATTATTATAATTTTTAGGAGTCCTTTTATGTTGCTTGAAAGTTATCCGGTAATTCTAAACACAGTAATTAAAAAACATTCCCATGGAATTCAGTGGCAATATCATGTATTTAAAGAAAAGCAAATATTTGTTGGACAGGGTATACATTTGTGTGCACTATATGCACATTAAGTGGAATTACTGCAAGAAACTATGGAATATTTTATAACTGGTTTGAAACGCGTGCATTGCCTATAAAAGATGATTGCCATCGCGATACAGCACTTGCTCCTATTCTAGCAAATCCTAATCTGCACATCAGTGTATACCTTTGCATTATAACCTAAGTACCGCTCAGTAACTTTGGGATTTAGTAAATTTAACAAAGTAACGTGGGAATTTCTGATTGGGATTAATTAAAAAGTCTCCATTTTACACATAATCGTGTATTTAATGCAATTGTAGAACTACAATGAAGTTTTACAATTTCCAAATTCACAAGAGCTTTTAGGAATCAGTATAAAAAGGATGTTAAAAAGTATGATAAAAAGTATAAAATCTAAAGCCAAACACTGTCAGGGTACTGCAGATTTCATCCCTCTCTTAATGGAAGAGTTAAGTGAAAAATTATTTATTCCATACAATGCTTTCTTTCTCCTCTTCCTTTTCAATGTCGTCTTCATTCTGGCCATCATCTTGCAAGACCACTGAGGACGGTGCCACCCATTCATCTTTTGCCAACAGCTCCACAGCTACAATATCTTCATGAACCGCTCGATTTAAATGTTTCAGTCCCTGTATAATTATCTGGATTTTTTAGACAACAAAAAGAAAATGCAAATATTCAACGTGATAGCAACAGACTACCCAAATCAAAGCAGTGTAACAGAAGAGGATACATGTGTAACAGCCTCTGCATTCTACACATTTTAAGGCATGTTTGTGGCACATTTTTTTCCTCTGCCTAGTTTTCATCCAGTACTGATATTATTTCAGAATTACAATTGCCTCTTTAAAAATAATTTGTTTTCCCCAGACTTTTTTTTTTTAAATCAGACAAGCCTTCTACTTTTGCAGGCTAGGGGACTCCACATACTACTGGGAAAGAGAAATAAAAGAAACAGAAAAACAAGAGAAGCACCTCCAGCTGCCACCACAAATACAGAGGGAAGAGGCAACTGCTGCTGCTTGGAAACAGCCTCTGTACAACTGTACCGACAAAGAATCCAGGTGGCAGTCAGCTGGGTTAACTGCTTGGAGGGAACAGCCCATCTACTCAGCCCCAGGCATGAAAATAGCAGGGGAAATAAAGCAAGAGAGCCCCACAAGGGATTACAAGCTTGTTTTTCTATCTTTCACCATATATTTCAAACTAATTAAAAAAAAAAAAGAAGACAGTGTTAGAGTCAGTTAAAGAACTATTCAAAACTAAGATTCAGCTTTATTTTATCAAATACTTCACTGAAGCACAAAGTATAATTTTAAACACATTATCCTCTTTTCAAAAAGAGCATAGTCAACATTTCAGTAGTCTATATCTATATAATTAAAACTGAAAACAAACAAAAAAGGTCAGAAAAACACAGAAGAGGAAAAATTACTGTATTGCTCCATTTTAACACACACCACCATGAAAGAATTAGATTTTAAGTCATTACTGAATCTAATTAAAGTTCACAGCATGAAGACAAAATGAAAAACTGACCTCTTTGTTTTCTTCAGCATCTCCGTGAACCCAAACAGTAGCTTCAAGATAATTATCTCTGCTTGCCCTATAAGTTCCTTGGAGGTAAATACCAGATTTTATTCCTTGCTGCAATTTGCTAAGAGGAATATGTTCTGGGAAAATTATTTTTCCACTTTCTATTTCTTTCTTTAAGAAGAAAAAAAAAGACAGATACGAATTTTTCACTTTTTTGTATTCATTATTCCAAAACCAAGCTCAGTAACATGACATTCAAGCTAACAAACTCCATGACTGTAACTATGTGTAGATATGAATATACACATAATGAAAAACTACTATTAAGCAGTAATTTTCCTAATGAAGCATAAAAAGTGTAAAGAGAAAGATGGCGATTCTAGGAATGCCTCCTTTTCTTTTTCTCTTTGTCTGCATTTATTTAAAAAGATACTGCACAAGTGACACACTTTTATGTTGGTTTGGATATACCGAGTAAATGTATACTTAGTAAAGAAAATACTGGCATAGTACTGCACAGTAAAGAGTATGGCAGTTTAAGCATAGACTGTAAACTATATGAAACATGAACACATGTTATTGTGACTAAACTTTGAAGTAGTCAGAAAATTAAAGCTGAATGAACCACAGCTAACTGCTGAAAAGCTGGGCTCGCCACTTTCTTCAAACTCTTGCATGTCCCACTCCATTCTGTCAGAACTAACACTGCTGAAATTAATCTTCCCATTTTTTGGTGACGTTCGTTTTCAGCTATATCCGTCTTAGGTGAAAAATAAAACTCTTGATATTGATAAACACAAAGCACAAAGAGATAGAAAAGGACGTATCTCATCTTTGAGCTGCAGCCTGCACTTGCTTAACTGACCATAAAAATCAGCTTTTGATAGAAAATGCTTTTGATTAATAATAAGTTACCATAAACTTTCAAAAAATAGACACAAACAAACCTCTGAATGGTGTGCAGTCCACACTTTTGTAATTTTCATTTTGTTTCCATTATTTCTAGTATTTATACACTTTCTTTAACCAATGTTATTATTATCATCTTCACATCAGTTATCTAAAGCAACTGGCTTTTTACAAATAACTAGACATCTACTAATAAACATATAAACAGCAATAAAAACAGCTGCAATATTTCTTTTTTTCTTTTCAGTTGTCAAAAAGTTATGTTGCCAAAATGGTAATGAAGTCCAGAATCCTCATATTCTAAACAGATGCCAATAGCCTGAAATATGGTGTCCAATAATATAATGCAAACCATTTGTGATCACTTTATTTTATAAAAAAAAAATAAAAACATACCCCTTCATCAGATACACAAGCAAGACGATCTAGAAGATCAGGATTAGCTGTCAAGCTTTTTATATACTCCTCGCCTATAAAAGCACACACATAAATATTTATGCAACAGATGCCTGGGATTTAAGTACGAACAGACTGCTGAGGCTGTTTATCTGAGCAATAAATTAAACATACACACCACTTCACTTACACGTATAAGCAGTTATCCCTTCCTCTAGAGCTTTCTCTTTATTAATTTTGTCATTTGTTAAAAAGATAACTTGAATGTTCTCCTCATCCTCTATTTTCTTCAAGTGGTCATTGTACCATTTTACTGCTACCCGAATGGCTCTGTCATTGCGGTCATTAGAAGTTTCTCCTTGCTTTTGCTCTACGTATGTTTCTCTAAATAAAGAAAAAAAAAAAGCGGGGGGGAGTAACAAAACAAAACAAATCCCAACATCTACCCATACTTACAGAAATTTTTCAGACAAGCAAGATCAAGACTGTGAGGCCAAACGAACCACTGCTGTACTAATTTTTATAATACGTGTAACACTCTATAGGCCACTGAAGGGTCAGGAGACAGAAGGGTAAAGAAAAGCAGTAAGGAAGTGCTAACTTCTATTAGAACCTTCTCACTAACGACTGAAGAGAACCTGCATTCAAGTTGCTAGAACAATAAATTCAAGATTCCTAGAACTATGACACTGCAGTATTGGAAAGTACTTGTGAGCACAAATAAAGGCAAATTAATTGTATCTTCATTTCTTAGAGGTTTCTGTCACTGACTAACAGATTTTTGAATTCTGCTACAGACTGAGCTGGCGATATTAGTAAAGCACTGGAACATGTTTAAAAGGGACACTAAAATGGAAAAGCATTATTCCATTGCACAAGTTAACAGTCTTGCCTGTACACTTAATTCAGTATTATAATCACCTTTTCAGAATACATGCTCATACTAATTATAAACCAGAAAAGCTCTGCAACATGCAACTATTTCCCCATAGGATTCCTGAGAAGTATACAGTTCTATGCACCCCAGTCTACTTTCTTTACCTAGTTATGTTCCAGTTCTGTTTCCCAGTTTCTTTTACTGGACATCAGTACAACCTTGTTATACCCTGTTCCACAACTTACCTGTGATGCTCATTGGTGAAAGAATAGAAATGTTTTTCAGGGGTTTGAATCACGTCCCTAATTCGCTTGTACACTGGTGCACTCCGATTCCTGACTTCTTGTAAGACTGTCTGTAGCACAATGACATTCTTAATAACAGGATCTTCAAGTATATCAATCTGAGGAACAAAATGGAAAGTAATCAAAATTGTTGTTTAATTCTATCCAATAACATGATTTGAAATATTTGTTTGGTTAATACATAAAAAGCTAACATGAATAATGAGTTGCACTACTTAGGCCTTTTTCTCTCACCGTTGGGAAACTGAACAGTATATTCAGCTGCTTCCTCCTG
>JAHREE010000279.1:25057701-25128052 GCA_033628505.1 Tringa tobata | reverse complement strand
TTGGAACTCGATGATCTTTAAGGTCCTTTCCAACTCTAACCATTCTATGATTCTACTAATTTACCGTTTTCTCTAGCTGGGGTTGTTACACCCTTATTGGGTGTTCTCTCATGGCTCTGTGGAGCTTTCGGTGCACGCATATCTGACAGCGTGAATGGCAGGTGCACATCTTGTGTTAGTTATAACATCTTACTGGTAAGCCTGTTTTACACCAGCATCTAGCTTATTGCAGTAAAACCCCTTGTTAGTAATTATTTGGGAAGAGAGTCCTCAGGCAGCTGCCCTTTTAGAGCTTCTTAAAATGTTTTTCCTGTGTGAACAAAAAAAAAAAAAAGTCATCACGTGACACTGAAAAGTGTTGCTTAGTGGTCTGAACTGGTTATTTTTTCATAATGATGTAATGCTTTTCACTTAATTATTTTGGTGTTGTTTTTTTTTCAGCTGATTCTTAAGGGGACTTATCTCAAAGTATAACTCTAAAAAGGTTTGCAAATAGTGATAGAAAATGTCGTATAAAAGCTCTAAGGAAATCAGGAAAGTAAACATTTCTAGCTCCTTGGAGTCTGAAGATATTAGCTTAGAAACTACAATACCAACCGACGATGTTTCTTCCTCTGAAGAGAGAGAAGGCACTGTTAAAATCACTAAGCAGCTGATTGAACGGAAGGAATTGCTCCATAATCTTCAGCTACTTAAAATAGAATTATCTCAGAAAAACCTGATGATTGACAACTTGAAAGTAGAATATTTGACTAAGGTAAGAAATGTTTCTTCTTTTGTCATCTAATCTTTTCTTGTTTCTGGTGCTTTTAGAGTATGATAGAAACTTACATTCTGAAAAGAATTTCTGTGAATTGCGTACTGGAAGCTTACTTAGCTTTTTTTTTTTTTTTAAATGAGAAATGGAGGAAGTGAGATACGTAAAACTTAGCTGATTTGTCCAACGCATTATACTTAAAAATGGATGAGGGGTATTGAATTAGATTTTCCTTTTCTGAAAACAAAGGGAAAAGACTTGTATTCTTTCAGAAATTACGAGTAATTTTGTCACTGATGTAAGCAACTTAATAGAACTCTTAACCTGAACTTGCAGAATGTTAGAAAGTCATCCAAATGCTAGTCAATGATTTGTTAACGAAGATGTGACTAGAATATACCAACATGCCTACAGTAGGAGATTTTGTTGTATACAGTTTCCAATGAGATACATGAAATTAAGAAAGGTGTAAAAGTTTTGCCATGTTTGCGTGCGGTCCCCATTTACAACCTATTATATACCAACAGTGGCTTTCACTGGCTTGCTGCTCTGAGTTTAAGCCTAATTTGAAATCAGCTGAACAAGTAGCTATTTGGCTAAAAAAGATGAATTGTTGTACAGTCCCAGTCCGATTGGTCCGGGAGGGGTTCGTAATGATTCCAAGGGTATGACTTAGACACAAACAAGGTCAGATGCTGTTTCCTGTAGCTTTACTACTGTTACCTTAAAATAATGCTAAAAGGCGATAGAGAAATGGTAGAGGTATAGGAAAGGAGGAAAAAAGAAGCTGTATTTCAGAGCAAAGCAAGAAAGGTCACCACCAGCAGGTCTGCTTTTGTCCACACTGCGTGACAACTTGAAGGTGCTCCGGAGTCAACAGCTTCCCGTTGATCTGTGATTCTCAGGTCTCTCGAGTCGTAACATGGCAAGGGTCCCATTTGCAGTGGGGTGCAACGGTAATTTGTAGTCCCTCTTGACTCATAGTTTGACCAATCAACGTGACAGTTACCTGTGCTCATCCAATTATTGTCCAACACAGTTGCTGTGTGAGCCCCCCTTGCCTCTGCCCCCTGGGCAGTGCTGGGGCCTGCATGGCAGACGAGTTTCTTGGGGCAAACAAGATATAGTTGGTTTGAGAACCAAGGACATACCTCCCTTGATGTTATATCATGTACACAGGTGGTAGTTATCTTGCATCAAGCGAGCTTTGGGACAGCCTGTTTTCTGTCAGGTTCTCATGTCCAGTTTCTCACAATTGTAGAACTAAGTCTTTTTTATTTCTAGTTCATTAGGGCGAAATCCATATGGTATTTTATGAAGCCTTAGCATATTTACATATCTTGTTAGACAATTGTTACTGTACTTCCCAGCACATTGGGCTCTCCACATTTTTCCTTGAAGTTGTTCTTTTTGTCAAACATGTTTTAAAAATTACCAAAGTAACTTCTTAATTTCATATTTATATTCTTTATATTTAGATTGAAGAGCTAGAAGAGAAGCTTAATGACGCAATCCATCAAAAGCAGCTGTTGTCTTTACGGCTGGATAGTCAGCTGGCATTACAGCAAGAAGATGCTAGGTATGATGGAAGTAAAACAAAAAAACCCTTCATCTGTAATAACTTATTAATATGAATTCTAATTAATTCATGGACAGTTGTCATGGTTTTACTGGAACGAAAATAACCTCTATCCCAGCTGAAACCAGGACAACAGTTAATGGAAAACAATGATTATGAATTACAGGAGTAGGATTTCTTTTGCAGATTATATTAGCATTTCCATTCTAAAAGTGGAATTTACATATTCAATTTACATATCAATAAACTTGAAACTTGCTGGAGTTTGATTTTGGTTTTATTGTTACCTGGATTCAAAATTTAATAGGAACTTGGAGTAAGAATGTTCTTAAAACCAGTAAAGAATGAAAGGAGTAAGTAGAGGGGGTGGACTTTCCATCAACTTAAAGTGAATTTTTAATAACTCTGCAGCCTGAATGCCTTGGGGAATATAAGGGGATAATATTTAGCACTTCCAGTTAGGATTGCTTATTGGTCAGAAGTGCTTTCAGTTGATGATATAGAAACTTACTTTTCTCCTTGCTTTTCTGCAACATTTTGAGGTAACCTGTAGCTGAAAATTGTTTGGCTAGTAGGCTTCTCCAAATTACTTTGTCAATTAAATGTTTTAGCACCTGTAATAGGACTGTGAAGGAAGAGCATTACTTAATTTTCTCCTGCTAGAGTAGAGGATGCACCAGCTTACAGGATGTGACTAATTCAAAGTCATACTCTCTAGTAAGACTGGAACAGATTTAGGGATGTGAAGCCAGACCTGAGATTAGTTACAGCAAAGTCTTTCACCTAAGAGCAGCTGACTGTCAGAAAAATGTCTGTCGTTCTGCATGCTTATTTGCACCAGGGTGGAATATTTTTATGTTGGCCATACTTGTGTGAACTGTTATTAATAGGCATAAAAAAGTTGAACTACTTTTCTTTCCCCGGTCTTTTTGTTAGTTTTCCTGTCTGTCTTTTACTTCACTTTTCATCCCCATTTAACAGAATCATACACCAAAATATGTCATGTGTGACTGCTTTGCTGACTTGGGATTTTCTTTTGTCTTTTTGAAACAAGTAGGGCAGACATTGCCATGTAGTACTAGCTAGCATTTTTAATGTTGCTCTGTGGTGAGTTGACCCTGGCTAGATGCCACCAAAGCCTTGCTCACCTATCACTTGCCTCCTCAGCTGGACAGGGGAGAGAAAATCAAAGGCTTGTGGGTTGAGATAAGGACAGAGAGAGATCACTCAGCAATTACCATCACAGGCGAAACAGACTCAACTTGGGGAAAATTAACTTAATTTATTGCCAGTCAAATCAGAGTAGAGTAATGAGAAAACAAAAACAAATCTTAAAACATTTTCCTCCCACCCTTCCCTTCTTCCCGGGCTCAACTTCACTCCCAATTATCTCTTCCCCTCCCAGTGGTTCAGGAGGATGGGGAATGGGGGTTGTGGTCAGTTCATCATACATTGTTTCTGCCACTCCTTCCTTCTCAGGGGAATGACTCCACACTCTTCCCTTGCTCCAGTGTGGGATCCCTCCCACACAAGGCAGTCCTCCACAAACTTCTCCAACATGAGTCCTTCCTGAGCCCTCACGGGCTACAGTTCTTCACAAACTGCTCCAGTGTGGATCCCATCAGGAACAGACTGCTCTTGTGTGGGTCCCCCACAGGATCACAAGTCCTGCCAGCAAACCTGCTCCAGTGTGAGCTCCTCTCTGCATGGGTCCACGGGCCCTGCCAGGAGCCTGTTCCAGCATGGGCTTCCCACAGGGCCACAGCCTCCTTCATGCATCTCCCTGATCTGACATGGGGTCCTCCATGGGTTGCAGATGGATATCTGCTCCTCTGTGAACCTCCATGGGCTGCAGGGGCACAGCCTGCCCCACCATGGTCTTCACCACAGGCTGCAGGGGAACCTCCACTCAAGCGCGTGGAGCACCTCCTCTGTCTCCTTCTTTACCGACTTTAGTGTCCACAGGACCGTTTCTCTCATGTATTCTCATTCCTCTCTCTGCTGTTGTTCATCTGCATCTTTTTACCCGTTCTTAAATGTTATCCCAGAGGTGCTACCACTGTCATAGTTGGCTTGGCCTTGGCCAGTGACAAGTCTGTCTTGGAGCTGGCTGGCATTGGCTCTAGGAGACATAGGGGAGACTTCTCACAGAAGCCCTGTAGCCCATTTTTCCCCCTTCCCCGTTACCGAAATTTTGCCATGCAAACCCAGAACACTTTTTAAATAATGTAAGAGTTACTGCATTTTGAAGGATGACTTAATTTGAGTGTGTTTTCAAGAGTTACAGCTAAAACCTCCCAAAAAGGAGGTCAGCTGCTTTTATTTAAATAAAATAAACACTTCAAAACATCTCTAAGTGATGTGCAGTTTCTCTTGCCATATAATAACTTGCCCCTGGTGATAACAGTAAAGACGGCGTTTTAAGGCTGGAAATAAGGTTGATTGTTTAAGGGTAGTGGTGTTTGTTTTTTGTTTTGGGGGTGTTTTGTTGTTAGTTGTTATTTTTTGTTTTAAAAAGAACCACAACTTTGTATGTTACACTGGGTAGAAAATGAGGGGTTCTATGTGGAATAGGACATAAGCATGCATGTGCTGAAACTTGGCAGGACACATATTGAAGTTGCTTTTGCTTTATTTGGTAATTGACTAGTACTTTGAGGTTTGTGTGGAAATATATTATGCTTTTTCATGTTTTTAAACTTTTAATTGGTAAATTAAGACTCAACTTATAAATTCAAGTCATCATGTGTAGAGATTGTCACTTCTCAGATTCAGCTGTGTATTGTCAATGACTATGAAGTTCCTGGTGTTTTATGTATAATTTGTCTGATGTGATTGTGTAACCCTGGTGGTATATGCTCCTGTGCTAGTATCTGTAAATTTCCCCTGTACAAAATGAGCGTAACGCACTCCCTAGCCAAGGTATTGTGAAGGTTTGTGACTTGTGTTACTCGCTACTTAACGTCTTCTGTTTTCAAATCAATCCTGAAGAAAACATCAGGCTCTAATGAAACAAGAAATGGAAACTATTTTATTGAGACAGAAGCAACTGGAGGAAACGAATCATCAGTTAACGGAGAGGGCCGGAGATATCCGTCGTAGCTTGCGAGATTTGGAATTAACGGATGATTGCTATGAGAGGCTAAAGTCTCTTCCTGAAGATCAGCTTTCTATCCCTGAATATGTTTCTGTGAGTATTGATTATTTTTTTCATTGGTTTTAAAATATAGCTGTGTTCTGAGTCTAGCTGGGGTGGAGTTTACGTTCTTCATAGCGGTCTGAATCTTGCTGTGTTTTGGATCTGTGGCTAAAACAGTGTTGGTAACACACCAGTGTTTTGGCCATTGCTGGACAGTGCTTGCACAGCGTCAAGGCTTTCTCTTTTCCACAGTCTGCCTTCCCCTGTGACCTGTGAGCAGGGTAGGGGTGCTCATGAGATAGAGAGGGAACACAGCCAAATGAATACAGTGGCCAAATGAATATTCCATGCCATCTAACGCCATGCTTTGCAATATAAACTGGACATAGAGATTGGGGGCGGGGAAGAGGTGATTACCAAGGTGATTACTGATCAGAAACTGGCTGGGTGTGGGAGGTGGTGAGTGACTGTCTTTGCTTGGCTGATTTTTAATTATTATTTTTTTTAATTCACCACCTTCTTTCTTTCACTAATTAAACTGTTGAGATAACACCTGAGTTTTCTTGGATTTGTTCTTCCCACTTTCTCCTCTGTCCTGCTCCCACTGGAGGCAGCAAGTGAGTGGCTCTATGGGTGCTTGGCTGCTGGCTAGGGTCAGCCCACCACAAGCTGTAAATTGTTGTTTTTTTTTTTTAGGAAAAAAAGGTATGTGCCTTATATAGTAGAAGCCAGTCTATACTGCTAGAATTCTTATTCTTGCCCAACTAGAAATGAAAAACCTTTGGAGGCAGATGTACTTCTGGATCAGTCCATTTTGACTAGATTCCAGTAAAGAGAACCTTTTAATCTTAGACTCCAATGTCTTAAAGAGACTAAGAGACTAGAACTGCTGATGTATTTTAAGAGGGTGAAGCAAATGGGGCATTAAGAGTAAATGGTGGGCACGCCTTGATGATATGAAATACAGCAGGCTGAAAATAGGAATTTGAAACTTGGCTTGCCAGAACCCCAAGTTGAGATAGCTCTTGTAAACATCCTTTACCTTTCCCTCATGCTTTCTATCTGGCCCTTCTTCACCTGACTAAATGTGGGAGATAAAGCACACCTTAAAGTGTGCTTTAAGACTAATTTTCTTGATTTAAGAAATTTGTTAATCATGGCACATGGGTAGATGGAGAGGTAAGGGGGTGCTCATTTTCATCTTTTCAAAAGTTCCAGAACTTGGACTCTTGAAAGCACTAGAAAAATCTTAAGGCTCTGAGTAATAAACAAGAACACATAGCTTGGGGCCTATTAAGTTACTACACCCATATACCCTAGCTGTCCACTGTACCCACTGCCCTCTATAGAAGTGTTTGGGGTTTTTTTGTTGGTTCCTGTGCCGCCATGGTAGACAAAGCAGATTTTTAACACAAACTGAAATCCATGTCAGCTTGCTTGAAACCGGTGTTCAGGTAGCTCCAGGGTTTCAGGAGTTGATTGATAGTCAGTACAAAAGACTCTGTAGCCAGGTGCAAGACAGATACAAAGTATTAGTAACTTTGCCAGCTGCTTTAAGTGAAGCTGTCAGTACAACTGGAGTGCTTAAATTGTATTTGTGAGTAGAAAGGGACTCTGAAAGAGATGTGAAGTGGGAGACATGAGAAACAGACACCTTCTACCCCGATCTACCTTTTCCATTCAGCAGTAAATGCTACTTTTGTCTGTGACTCAAATTCTACTGCTTATGTGTTCACTGAAGCCCCTTTCTCTTTACATGTCACTTTTTACTTCTGAAGTTGTCCTTTTTTAGCCAAATTATTTTTTTTAATTCCCCTCAACCCCCAAGAAGATGTTTTAAAGATACACTGCAGTAAGATACTGTTTGCTGCTGCTTCCCGCAACTTACTTTAGCAATGGGGTCAGTGTGAACTTGAGAGTATCAGTTAAGCTCAGTGATTATTTATCATTACTTTGAGTTATTCAACTGATACAGATGCTGGGAGGCTACAGAACTGTTTTGCATAGCCTGTCTATGCATCCGTTTGGTTTCTGAAGGCTAGGAAAAGCATATTGCAGGAAAAAAGTAATTTTTCAGATGCTGTTTTCTGCTTTGCTTACCTAAGGAAGAATTGTGTGGTTTTGAAGCAGATAAAAATTCTGGCTCCAGATCTATAGGCAGACTAATAGCATAGCCTACTGATATTAGGGAAGAATTCTCCTTGGCAAGAAAGAGTTCTGCTTAGAAAACTTGAGCAAGACATTTCCAGACTCTTTTTATTTTTTTCCTATTTATCAGTTATAAAATACTGCCTTACAATTTTCCAGGCTAGAAGTGAATGTGTATATAATACTTACACTTTTTTTGAAACCTGGTAAACTGGACAAACAGCAGGAAGTGCTTAAATGCAAATTTTGTATATAGAGATGCTGCAAATTTAAAATTCTAGAATTAAAACAAATGTGAGGTGTTTTTCACTGTTCTTCCACAGAGGGGTGCAATAGCAACATGTTAGAGCAAAGACTAGGCAATGTTTAATGTTAGTGATGATGAGAAATGAAAAATGATGTTTTAAGCATCTTTCTCTTAAAACCATACTTTTTTTTTGTTTTAAACTTATATATAAAAATTTGATTATTTTTTAACCA
The DNA here is from genome assembly GCA_033628505.1 of Tringa tobata. NCBI lineage: Eukaryota > Metazoa > Chordata > Aves > Charadriiformes > Scolopacidae > Tringa > Tringa tobata. The sequence continues at coordinate 25,119,949 of JAHREE010000279.1, read as the reverse complement.
TTAATAAAAATTATTTTTTTAGAAACAGTATATGTAAAATTTTAAAGCACTTCGGGTCGTTGAACTGATGCTTGGCAGCTGAGTCACTGAATTTGTTTGGTAAAGGGAAACTCTTGTGTACTCTCCTTTAAAAATTTTTTACCAAGTTGTTTAAAACTGACATTTAAAGATGTATCTGCAAATTGTTTGATCCAATTTTAATCGCCATGTCTTTCAGTTGCATTGTTTTGTTAACTACAGCTTAGTTGCTCTTTATTTAAGAAGGCAGTTAGCTGAGGCAACTACTTTCACATAAATTCATTTAACAGAAGGCAACTTTCTCTTTCTCTGCACCCACCCATTTTTAGCTTAACTCTAGTAAAGTAGTGGGCACGTGCAGAGAGTTTTTTAAAAATTGCCTAAAAAGTGGTAACTTTTTTGGGGGAAAAAATGAGGACTTGATTGAATCATAGAATGGTTAGAGTTGGAAGGGACCTTAAAGATCATCAGGTTCCAACCCCCCTGCCATGGGCAGGGACACCTCCCACTAGAATTGAAAATTCTAGTGGGATTGAACTGATTGTGGGATGGAACTGATTGAAATTCAGTTGCTTGGTTTCAGATGTAATCAGACAAGTTCTTAAAGAATCCAGATAGACAAAAAGTGTAGTCAGTGGAAGCTGTAGTTAAGAGACTAAAATTGTACTTACTCGCTGCTTTGCGTGCACACTTCTAAAGCTGGGTTTGTTTCCTAAGGAAGTTGATGAAGCTTGTTGCAGTTCAGAAGTTAGAAAGAGCCCATAAAACTAACTTCACAAGCCCATTAGAAGCAATGTGATTTCAAAGATGGGTGTAAAAAAACTCCTTAAATATTGAAGGAATAGAATACTGCAAGAGAAAAATAGTAATGAAACAGTTAAGACAATAATAGGTAGTTAGTTAAGTTCCCAGAATAGAAAGACAATTTATAGTTTTAAGTGTAGCATCTGATGGTTCAATTTATCATTTGGAATTTTCAGAACACAAACAAAAAATTATCATACCTTAGTTTGGGTTTAATTGAATTGTAGTTTCAACAACCATCCTTAATTTTGTTCTTTTTGTGTGTAAACTTAGACACAATGAATTGAGAATCCCTCTTTACCATCTTAAAAAATAAAAAAAAAATAGCAACTGTATTTTGGGAAATCATCTTTGTCAATAAAAAGTAACTTTTACATTTATAGCATATACCCTGTTTTAGTTTGTTTTGCATCTAAAGGTAAGGATGAAAAGTGGAGCTCTTGCTGAGTACAACAAATTGAAACTACGGCAACTTTTAACAAACATAATATTTGGAAAAGCTTGAAAACAAAACCAAAAAAACCCCCACCACTTCTTAGAAAACTTCATTTTTCTGCCTTAATGCTAATCTTCCACTCATGTTGCTCACTTGCTTTATTGTATAAAGCAAACTACACCTATGTTTACATCACAAATTTCCATGACTTCTGTGTTTTTTTAGAATTGTATGCTGTCAATTATATGGGATATACCTGGAACTTTTCTTTGTCTTCTGCTGTCTACAGGTAGCAAAACAGAGACCTGTCTTCCTTCTGCATGGAAGTGGAGTACAGCTTGCTCTTGAATGCTTATTTTCTGTGCTTTCTTGCTTGTATTTCTTCTTTAATCATGTATCAAACATAGTGTTAATGATGGGGGTTATGGAGTAGCTTTTGCATGAAAATAGTCCTTAATTATTTTTTCTTTTATTTTCATCCCCCGAAACAAACATTTTAAGGTATCAAGTTAATCTGGTAGTAATAACCTCTGTGTACGTATGTGTGGGTGTATATCAAAAAAACCTCTTTCTTCTTTGTTTTGTCTCTTTTTTTTTTTTTTTTTTTTATTACTACTGTCTCTGTGGTTTTACTACTGTGTTTTCTAGCATTTTTTTCTTGTTTATTGGAAATGTTCTGGAAAAGTTTTAGGGATCTGAGACTTACTTGTTGGAGACTATGCTGAGAAAGAGAGAGGAGTACGTGTTAGAATTGTTTGGGTTTTGTGTTTTGTTGTTTGGGTTTTTTTTTACATCTTTTTACAAGGTCTTTTCAGTGTTAATTTAACAGAGTAGAGTCTTTCAGAGGCTTAGTTGCATGATGCAGCTGAACCCGTATAGCAACGTGTTACTGCTGAAAGTGTGTGTGTGGAGTGTATCACGATTCTTCCTGGTTATGTGCTGTTCCTGCTTCCTGTGCTTGCTCTTGCATTTCTCTCGGTGCAGATTCAGCACACTGAACTGGCAGAAAACAAAACTAATCTTTCTCCATTTCTACACACCCCATAAAAATTTATATTGGCTTGAGGGAAGTTAGCAAGTTAAGTTGGTTTATTGCTAAATAGGCTTTTCTTTTTCTTTTTTATTTTTTTTCCCCACTGTTAAGCAAATGGGCTCTGGAGCTGGCACAAGTAAGGGGATGGGACCATGTGTTCCATGAGCAGCTGCATTTTTTCAGTTGGGCAGCCTCACTGGAAGCTGGCTTAGTTGAACAGAAATGTATAGCTTTAGCTTTACTCCTCTTTTTTTATTCAGTGCCAAACACAAACTGATTCTTTCCTAGCTGCTGCTGTCAAACGCTAAAGAAAGACACCGTCTTTGCTTTAACATTTACCACCACCCTCCCCAGCCCCAACCAGGTTCCTGGTATGCACTAGAAATGATTTGGTGAATTATTGCCATAAAATGTTGAGCTGATTTGGTGTTGGGATTGTAGTTTTGCGATTGCAATTTTGCTAGTCTGAATTTTGAATATATATCTTGTTCTTCTAGATCCGATTCTATGAAGTAGTCCATTCCTTAAGAAAAGAGCTAAGTGATCTACAGATGAAAAAGGGGAGCCTAACAGAAGAACTAAGGGGCTACAAATCCCAACTGAATTGTCTGACAGAGGTCTGTGCAGCTTAATTATCTCAATTAAGAAACTATGTAAATATATATATGTATTGTGAAAAGCTCATTCTCCAAGTCATCATTCATGTAGAAGATATAGAAGCTTTTTTTCTCTATAAAAATCACTTTATGGAAGAGGAGGCAGGGAGAGAGGGAGGGACGGAGAGGGGAAACGTGTTATATATGTCCTTGCATAACAGCTAATTTTACGTTATGGCTACCCTGCAAGATTTGTTCATGAGACTGCTCAGGGTAGACTCTTACCATCCATGTTGTGCTTTCTGAGGGCAAGGTTCAAGACTGGGAAGCTGAGACAGGAGATGCATCCAGCAGTAGTTGAAGATGATGGCTCAGTGTATAGTTTGAGATGATCATGTCTTCGTAGTAATTTGCTTTATCTTTTGTTTTAATGATATAAAAATGCATCTTTTAAGAATTATTTGGAGTTACATCTTCTCTGTTATGCTTTGCAACTTTTTATGTTTTAATTTTCCTATTTATTTCCATACTAAAAGATAATTTGCTTTCAGGTAAGGTATAAATGTCAGAAGTAGAGAAACAAATTATCTAAAACCATTTAATTTTTACTTTCAAAGAGCAAAGCTGTTGAAACAATATAAGAATAGTATTTTTTAAGGTATTTGTGAATATTCATAGTATTCTTACTATGTTGTCCTTGTCTCTTTTCCACTTCTGAAATTATTCTGTTGTTAGCGCATCTTTTTTTTCCTTGAAATTTACTTATGAAGTAATTGAGTGTAAAGAGATATTAATCTTGTGAAATTCATATTCTTTTCATTTCTCTTTTGGATTGAATTAGAAAAAGTAGTCAATAAAATTTGTGTATTTATGTGCTTGAGCATTATTTTGTGTCATCATATCTGGTCATAGCTGAGATTAAATTAATCCTATTAACTTTGATTTACATGAGCATTTCCCGTCATTGTACTTTTTATGTGCTCTGATTTAATAAAATTCTACAGGAGGATTTCAGCATTCTGAGATTTGACTGACATCTATGTTAATTTTTTTGCTGCAGCAATTTAACAAGGTAGTAGATCAATAATTAAAGTTGTGCTAGGAACAATTTTCTTGGTACATTGACCTTTCTTTAATATTGAAACTTCCAATGTTTTCCTTTTTATGCCACATGGTGGCAGTATCCGCCTTCCCCACTGATTTGTTTGTTTGAAGTTTGCTGTGCTTTTCTTTTGATGCTGATGAGAAAGCACTAGAATGTTGCCAGTGTTGAACTGAAGTGGTTCTTTGAATTTTTATAACCTGTTTGCATGATCATGCTTAAAAGGAGAGACAACTAATAAGAATTAATACCTTATTTAAAAAAATACATTAGGGAAGAGAGCTAGATGTTGAAATGTCACAAGAAAAAAACAGGCTTACAGATGTTAATAAAAATATATTCCTTAGAATTCTTGAGTTTCAGATCCATATGCCTAAAAAAACCCCACCACTGTCAAACCCAGGTCTTCAACCTATTGGTTATTCATAGGGATGACACGTTTTGCCTATTTAATGAAATGTGACCTGATAGGAGCTATTTTATGTATAGAAAGACTTAAGAGTCTCTGTATTTTGCTTCTGTCGAGTTCAGATTTGACCTAGTGACTTGATGAGTGTCACTATAACAGGGTACGTCAAGCTGTTTCAGATAGTGAGAGGAGCATCATCAATAGGTGAGGGTACTTTAGAATCTTTAATACACTAGTACACTAAGGCTAACATACCCAGGCATCTTTTGCAGTTTATAAAGAAGTGGTTGCAAGGTGTACTGTTGGGGTAGCTTATTTATTTGAGCTCCTTTGATAAGTCAAGCTTTTTTGCAAGGAAGTTTATCAGTAGGAAATAAAGCACAGTTTCATTCAGAGTCTTACTAAAGCTCTTATACTCTTTTTTTACTGTTTTTGTGGTATTCCATAATTCTTTATTTCCAGCTACCTGGTTGCAGAAGTTCCTTGCCTGTTATTTAGTAACTTATGTTCTTCAAATGTTTCTTCTTGTTTCCCATCCAAAATTTCTTAAGCTTTAAATTTTTCTTCAGCAGTTCTTGTTCTTTTCATAGTTTATCAACAAAGTGTTTGTTCTGGGTTTAAAATTTCTTTAAGAAACTACTAATACAGACTTGAGATCTAGTCATCACTGAAGTTAAGACAATCCCTTTTTTCTTTTTTTTTCTTTTTTCCCCTGTGAGAATAAACCACATCCTACAATAAGCATTCATTTTTTCTACTATTGCAAATAATTAAGGCTCTTCCTAATGAGTTTCAACATGGTTTTTTTCCTCTTTGTGGAACATGGAAAGGAACTAAAATATATGCTTATTCAAAAATCTTTCTATTAACTACTAATGGATTGGGGTAGGAGGATTTTGCTGGCTTTGCTGGTTGTTCATGGTGACAAACTAGGTTTGAGTAAGTTTTAAACATGTAGATATTCACCCAGAAATAAAGTCATGAGAAATATCAACTAGGTATACGTTTAGAGGAAAGTCTATCTAGCCAATGAAGAATTGAGAAAGTTTAAAGGAAAATCCAAACTTGTTCAATATGTTGAGCCGACTCTTAAGAAAATTTAAATGTGAAATGAATTTTTCAAATAAGACAACCGTTGCCTAACATCAGGCATCTTATTTTGTGAGGGGATGGTTGTAGTTCTTTAATTTGGTCAAAGGAAATGAGCTCTATTTTTACTGTTCCTGTTTTGGAGTGTGAATGGAAGACGCTTAGATTGTTTAATTTTTTCTCTTCTCATGAGCCTTTTTTTACTGTTTTGTGGGAAAGCAAAGCAGTACAGTTCCATTCTCTGAATGCTATTACGACGAGTGGATACGGCTGAGTATTGGTAATATAAAATATAACCGATATAGTCTTCAAATCTACTACATCTTTTTTGCTACATGCGGCATGACACATCTAGCCTGACAAAAGTGAGTGCAGTGTCCTGGTATTGTGGCCTCTTTGCCGACTGAGTTTATAAGCATTCAGCTGTACCAGCTAGGAAGCTTGGTTGTGTTAAAATTGGATTGTCATTGTAGCCGTGTAGAAACTAATTTTCAAAGACTGAAGAAATCCACAGGTTCTTTATCTCTAGGCAATTTCTTAACTCATTTGTATTAGAAAACTTTATTTCTGACTTCAGGGCACAAAAGACATCTTTCAAATGTTTGTCACCTGTATTTGTACTCTAGGTATATGAAAATACATATTTTTTGTTGTTGCTCAGAAGGAGGAGAAGGCCCTAAGTGTGTATCAGCCTCTGTTAGCACTCATTTAATTCTTACATGCTGAGCAGTAAGACCACTAAAACTCTACGATTTTGTGACAAAGTTCTCTTGTTGATTGTCTGTTGCTGCTCTGAGTTAGCACTTAATCGAGGCCTGCTTAATCTGTAACACAGACCCAGTAGGGTGGGAAGCTGCCTCTGACAACTGGTAGCAGAGAACAGTGTGTGAAGACTGATTTCTAGCACTGGAACATAATCTGATAAACACAGCCAGTGTCAAAAGATCTTTGTCGCCTCTTTGTGTTTTTAAAGCGGTCAGTATAAGTGGTTCTGCAGTACCACCACTAAGTCAATGGCTCTCTGTACACAATTGTTGCATCTGTGATTTAGGCCAGTGCAGTTCCTCTGATTCTAGGTGTAGCAGCAGGAGCAGACTGAGGGAAGGAGGTGGAACTGGTAAAAGTGATGTTCTTGTGTTGCAGTGCTGAGTGATGTGTTACTAAACGTATAGTACGGACTCGTTTCAGTTCTTCTTTTACAGTGCTCAGTACTTCAAATACAAATAATGTTGGCACCACCACATTCAGAGGTACAAATAGAGAAAGTCCAGCTATAGCTGTATTACCAGGAGCTTCCCAGAAGCAAAGCTAGCTTCTCATGTGTGTGTTCCCATGCTGAGCATCAGTGTACTATTTTCAGAGTTGTTTGTGTCCAAAGTGGCTAGAACCTTCCCTCAAACAGATGTAATTTACTACTTGTGTGTTTCTTTCAAGTCTGGGAGAGAGTCTGAGAAGGAAATTCTGCTTTTCTTTGTAGCTCTAGAAGATTAAGTATTGCTTCTTCTGGCTATGAGTTTCTTGGTGATGTTTTCCTGGAATTTGGTCTTGATATGATTTTATCAGGGCTTCCTTTCTTTAGTTAATTTTTCCTGTAAAGTTGCTTCAGGACTTGCAATCACATTTATAGTATGACAGTTATCTAAAAGCTATGGTTAGCTTAAAGACAAAGCTGGATCTATGTAGGACAAAGATCTCTTCTAAGACCTCATCTCTGAATTGGGATTAGTAGCTGTCAGGCACTGCTAGACATACCTAACAATTTTCTCTGTGATAATGTTTCCCAGCTGTAGGAAAAACGTTTCTATAGTCTTCAAAGAATGAACTAAGCTATTGCACTCGAAGGTTCAGTTGGCACTAGATGTGTCTGAATGTTGTAAAATTGAGGCTACTGTTGCTACTCCAGAAGGACTGCATTCCCCAAGATTTCTTCTGAAGTTTGCACATCTGTAATTAAAGACTCTACTCTAGAACCCTTCTCCACTCCCTGACACTAATTCTCTCCAGCAGTGCTTTGATTACTTGGTTTTTGTGTCTGCCTAGAAAAAACAGATGGGCCCTCAGTCTTAGGTGAGGTATGTGCCTTCTTTTCTCCATTGTTGTTCATATTGATCTTGTTACGGGAAAAAAAAGCTGCAGGTACTGCCGTGAGTGTGGTGTTTGTTCATATTTATACATATTGGTAGAAAAATATTCTACCAATAACTATTAGTTTGGGGCAGCAGTTACATATATATTCTTGAGTCTCAGAAATGTTGTGTCTATAAAAGTCCCCCTTTCTATCCAGTGTCTTTCTATCTCTTTTGATATATTAATGGCTTGTATAGATTGCTAGTTGTTGTTCGGGGAGGACCAAAGGGCTTAATTCTAGTCTCTAATGCAATGATCTTAAGGATCCTTTTCACCTGGGACTATTTGTTTGAAGATTCTCATCAGCTCAGATGCAGAGAGAAAGGGCTTTTTATTCCCCCCACTTTCTTTTGCAATAGAGGCACTTAAGCCAAAGCTTTTCTTTCTTACCTTTCTTGCAGAGCTTCCCTGTTTTGGAAGTAGCTCAACTTTTTGAGTGTGTGTGATTTTTAGTGGCAGATAGTGCCCCATCTACAGTCCTTGGCAAATTACCAATTTCATATCAACATATTAGAAGAGATGTCTTATTCATTCAGTTATGTATAATTTCTTTTTGACATTTGGGCATCTGTATTCAAATAAATAATGTACTGACCAATAAATTTTGAATGCATACTATGTAAACAGATTGAAGCAAAGTGTCATCTTTACTAAGTAGCAGCACCTCATCCAAATAACTTGAGGGAGTTGGTTTTCATATCAAAATAGTATAGTAGCTTTACATTTGCCTAGGGCCTTAGATACCTTAGGATATGAGCAAAAAGTGCTGGCTTCTGTAAGTGATCCTTCAAAGGTGAAATTATTTTAAATGAGCTTTTTAAAAGCAGGGTCACTATCTTCCACGGGGCTTATCTATTGACAGTGTGAAGAAATCATGCTACTTCTGCTTGATTGGCTGATGAATCTATTCCCTGCATTTTTGTTGTTTATCTTCTTATCCCCAAAGGCTTTTTGAATGATCAACTAATCCCTACCGTGTATTATATGTCACCCATTTTTTTACTTGAAATTTAGGTAGGTGTCCATTTCAGTGACTGCTATAAGCTGCTGTTCATTCCAGCTGGAGTAAAGTTTAATACCATAAAACTGGGTTCTGTCATTAGATCTTTAGTTTTCCTACCAGTTTAGGTCTTTAATGGTTCAGATCAGGCAAGTTCAGAATCTTCTTGAAACATCCGTCAATAGTGTTTGTAAACCAAATGGAAGCACTTTTTAGTAGGGACTGCTTCACATGCTCTGTGAAAACCACTTGTACTGGTTAATGTTTGGTCTCTTGGACAGCTTGTCTTGTTAACAGTTTCTACAAGCAATGTTTGCTTACTCATCTCACATAGGACAGGTTGGGTTGTGATAACCACATAATATCTGAGTTGCTACTCTTCCAGTAGCAAAAATTAATAAGAAGCTGAAGAAAAGCCATACATTGTTGGCAGGATCATCACAATCATGTTCTGTGTGAGGAGGTACTATTTGGCCTTTAATTTTTTTACAGTTTGTGGACTTAAGTTATTTTTATTTACTGGTGTTATTTCCAGGACCTCATTCATGTCCTTGAAAGTGCTTTGTATCTTGATCCTTTTAAAACCTCCTTTTTGCTTCAGCAGGACAAAGTGGTTCATTGAGACTTCCAAGCTCTCTCTTGAAGATAAATTGAAAGATAAAGTTTTTCAGCTGCAGAGATCTTAAAATCAGTTCAGGCTACATGGACATTGTTATAAACTAAATTAACTTCATCACATGCAAAGCAAGGGTTATTTTTCCTAAGCACAGGCAGCTTGATTGTATGTCTTTAAGATGTATTCTGTAGAATTCCAGAAGCCTGTGTATCTGCTACCTGGAGTTATGCTTACCATATAAGATTTTTTTTTTTTGTGTTAGCCTGTAGACTGTTTATTAGCTTGCTTTGTCACATTTTTTCCTGTGATTGAAGTGCAGCTTTGACATCTAGAAGATTAGGTAGTTGGAAAACAGTGATCTATGCAGTAGAATTAGTATTCAAGAATTATAGTAAATCTTTTAACAACAAACAAAATAAACCAACCTCCCTTTCTTTAATTATCTGTTTAACAGTTAGATAATTTAAATATGTCTTGGTATTGCTTTTGAAAAGAAGAATTTAACTTTCCTCCCCTTCCCTGGAGTGGTTACTGTTACATAACGTTAACAACTTGTTTAAGTAAAATTCAAAACCTAGTTTAGGTCTCGGGTATTAGAAGAACTGATTTTGTAGGTATTTAATTGTTCTGTTAATTTGTGCTTTAGAGCTGTTTATGACAAATTTGTCCAAAGGTTAACCAGTTTCATTTAGTACTTTGGGTAGTTGTCTTCTAGCTGTTAAATGCGTAATACCGTAGGAGCTTCAATAACTGTGAAGAGTGTATGAGTTCCAGCATGGTATTAGCAGCAGAATGGCACAGGGTATCTATCCACAGAGGAATTGTATCCAAATTTAATCTTTCAATTTGCACTTAAAAGTTAAGTGCCCTTACCACCATTTCCTAATGCGAGATGAGTCATGTTTGCACTGTATAGCAGGGTACTTCCACCTGTATGTTACGTGTTTGAAGCTCCAGCCTACTTGTAGACTAAACCTTTAAAAACAGCTGACAGAGGCTTTACCGTTATTATAATGTCACATTTATAAATGATGGCAAGTTAATTGCTTTAAGAAGAAAGTGTTCTATAGTGTTAATTTGCTTAATCCATTAATTAGGGAAAGATAAAAATAAGCCATATATACCAGTATGCTAGGATGAATAACAATCGAGTCCTTAGATGATGTATTCTTAATGATATGCCATCCAAAATCTTAGGAAAATTTTTAGTGTTGTAATTTTGTGATTGTGATCTAATGGGATTTTAGTGCAAGCGAAAATTACTAGGCTTATGAAATATAAAATGAAAGTTCCCATAGTAGTTTCTCAAAGTGTACATGTGGAAGAAGAATGGAAGTTAATGCTGATAGACCAGTAAATAAGCACCTTTTCTCTTTTTCTTTTTTTTTTTTTCTTCTTCCACCGTAGCTTTGGATTATATGCTTCGGCAAGCGTAAGTTACCAGATACTCCTAATTTGTAACTGGCTGAAATTTTTCATATAATGACAGGAGTTCTCAAACTTTCTGAAGGACTGATCCTGTTTCTTTATTTCAAATGCACCAGCAAGTATCTTCACAAGGAAACTTCTTTGACAATGTTATAAAGGTGTAGACCACCAGCTGTATATATGAGGGTTACTGTTCTTTGAAATTGTACTAATGGACATATGTTAGAAAAAATAGGTACATCAATAAACAGTTTAGAATGAGATAATAAGTTGAGTATCAGTAAAGCTGGTTACTTTGCGATGTGTGCTAGATTTCCATATACTGAGACAAATGAAAATACTACCACTTGAATATTCATAAGAGGTCATCACAGAACTTGGTTGGTGATTGTTTTAAATACCAGTGTAGTTGTGATCATTTCAAAACATCTTATCTTCTAGAGCTATGAAGAAGAGAGGAGGAATCGGTCAGAGCTTGAGGTTAGATGCCAGCGTTTAACATTGGAACTGGCTGATACCAAGCAGATGATTCAGCAAGGTGATTACAGACAAGAGAACTACGATAAAGTAAAAAGGTAGGTATCTCTATAGTTCAAGTGTTCTACTAACATACAAAGGTTAATAGATAAACGTGAACCTTGATTGACTAGAGTTTTTAATTTGATTTTTGGCTTATGCACACCACAGATTTTTCACTACCTCAATCCACTAACAGTTCAATTATCTCCTGTAGTATATTGCAGTGTAAGATGAGCAACACTTTGAAATCCGATGCATCAACTTATCTTCCTACAAGTTTAAATTTAGACATTTACTATGTTTTCAGAAGCGCCTACCAGTCTCATTGCAACTAAAGAAGTGGGAGCTGTTGGTGTTAGGCATCTTAGAACAAGTACTCTCTTTTTTTTTTCTTTTTTTTTTCTTCCCTAGTTTAAAAGCAATGATCTAACAAAAGGCCCTGTGCTCTACTGTGTGATGTCTACACAGTGAATTAAGAGGGTAGGACCTTGGGAATTAATATTTATCAACTTAAGATATCCTTGTAACGATAAATTTGAAAGGGCTGTTATGAGCACTCTTTGTCAGAGAATCTTAGGATTACCTTAGTGAATTGGTTTAACTGCAGGGTCTCTTTTCATTTTTAAAATACGGATTTAGAGTTCTAGACTATGCTTTGAATGCCCATCTCATAAGCAACAATTGCAAAATAGTGAAAACGGACTTCTTATAAATACACTCATAGGTGTATATTTCACAGTCCAGCTCCCAAATTGCTTTTTCAGTGTGCTTGCAAGTACAAGAAATCTGGCCTTTGGCACATTTGTTGGGAAACAGATTTTAAAAAGGGATTATGAATAGCAAATACCCTGTCAGCTCCTTAGTCGCTCATACTGAATGAACTCAGGCACAGTTACTGACACAAATGACTTTGCCAGTAAGTCATTTGAAGGAAGTCTGTCTTTTTTATAACTGTTCACAGCTATATGTACTAAAACAACTTTGGAATCTACCTGGAAGCTTGTTGCAAATAGGATGGATTGATGCTATGGTTTGCTTCCCATGTGCAACTGCATCTTAATAAGTGGATTGTAATAACTTTCATGTGAATGGCCCCAGTGTTTAACAGTGTACATTTAAAATAGTCTTGAGTTTAAAAAGGCATGAATGAACGTGCCAAAACTGTATTTGAGAGAGTAGGTTGTATTCATCTGGGTAGGCACAGACGAAGGGGAGGGAGAGCACTGTTGGCATGACTGCATGAGGATATTTGGGAGCATTGCAGGAGTTAATCACTTCCAGGCTCGTTTCTGCCTTTAAAAACGCTATGTCAAATCTTCTAGTTCTGTTGTACTGCAAGTTATCTCAGTTTTAAAGCTATGTTATGCTTAATATAAAACTGGCTAGCTTTTTTCCAAACTGCAAGTTCATACTGGCTCATTCATTTCTCTGTTCTGACGGGGTCAGATAAAGTGGAGACAGAACTGCTTCTTTGTGCATACGGGAAGCACTCTTATTCAGGACACCAGCATAACTTTTGCAGCTGTGTCATGTATATTTTAAACATGAGAAGAGTAGTACAACCCTCTGTGGTATTAAGGGACTGTATGCAAGGGAGAGTAGCAACTACGAACAAGTATACATTGCGTTCTATTTGATTAGGAAGATGGGAATGAAGTTGCTTTAGTTTTTCATCCAACTTCAGTTTCTGCAAAAGATTCAAGAGAATGTCATGGGAAATAGCATCAAAAGCTTGATAAAACTAAAAGGATGGACAACAGTACTTGCAGTTCATTGCTAGAGGAGAAATGTATAGACCAAAGTTACACTAAAGAAGAATAATCAGAGGAGGATGAAGTAATTTAGGATAGGAATTCAGGATTATTGCATTATAATTTAGGATTATTTTTTAAATACCTAGAAATGAAGACTTCTTTTTCATAAAATAAGATACTGTTGCAGGTGTTAATAACTAAAAAAGGTAAGATTATCACTAATTCCCCTATGAGTAACTGGTTGGAAGAAGTCAATGCCATGAACTGAAAGAAGGCTGAGAAATTACAAATGCACAGGAATCTTGTTCATTACACTTTATGCATCTAATATTTTCACTTTATTTTAACAGTGAACGTGATGTATTTGAACATGAATTGTCAGAACTCAGAAGAAAATATGAAATATTAGAGGTGTCACATAAAGCACAAGCTAAAGAAAGAAATGACTTATCAAAAGAGGTAAACATAAAGTTCTTATTTCAGTAATTGTCTATTTCTTCACTTCAGGGAATTTGATACTTTGTCTAATCAAGTCTATCAGGATCATGGAATAATATGAATTAGAATGGTCCTCAGGAGACTGGCTGGTCCAACCCTTTCATCCAATGCAGAGCCAGCTTAGGTCAGGTTGCTTAGGGCTTTGTCAGGTTATGAATGTCTCCAAGGACGGAGATTCCACAGCCTTTTGGGACAATCTGTTCCAGTGTTTGGCCACACTCTTTGTGAAAAAGGTTTTGTAAAATCTAATCTTTTTTCTTTTGCCTCTTGTCCTGTCACTATGCACTTCCAAGAGTCAGGCTCTTTCTATGTGTTCCAATTGGATAGATGAAGATAACAATAAGACTTTCCCTATCCAAATCTCTATTTTCAAGGCTGAAGAAAACCCTGTTTCTCTCAACCCCTTGTACATCACGTGCTACGTACAGTCCGTGACCATCTTAGTAGAGCTCTTCTGGCCTTGGTCCAGTATGTTGATGTGTGCCTTTATGGGGAATATAGAATGGGACGTGGCAGACCAAATACAGTCTCACAAGCACTGAATACAGAATAATAACAATCTTCTTCAGCCTATTGGCTGCATTGTTGCTAAGGCAGCCTAGTAGGCACTTGGCCTTCTTTGCTGTCAGGGCACACTTCTGGCTCGTGTTTAGTTTGTTCAACTTGTATTTGCTAGCTAATCCATATTATCCAGTTTATATCATCATTCACTAGTTATCAGATGGTTTGTAGCTCAGTGTAACTTCGATGCAAAAATAAGACTTTTTTAAGCTGTGTTTCTGAATAGAAATCTTTCTAGTAAACACCAAAATGAATAGAGAAATAATCTCTTGGTTGTTTTGAATTAATTTGCAAATTTTTTTTTAATGTGATACGGAAGGTCACTGCACAAAGAAAGTTTTTCTTGAGTTCTGTACTGGCCCAGGCAACAATCAAATGGAGGATCTTTGTGTGTTAACGATTTGTCTGCTGGGTAAATGAGACCCATTACATGTGAGAGAATTCAGGGGAGATTATATTTCTTAATGTCTCTGTATAACAGTGTTACAGATAAAATAGTGGCTATAACTACCACTTTAAAGGTAGTACTCCTCTTCCTGATGTTGCAGGTAGCTATAGAGATACTCTGAAACACTAGGGAAGAAACTGAGTTTCTATTAGAAAATATCTTTTATATTGTCCTCTCTTCTGTCAGTCTGAAGGCTTTGTTAGGCTGCTTATTCATCAGTGTTCTAGCATTGTAAGAGGACATCAAAATGCAAGTTTGTTCTCAGCAAATAACAATGGCAAAAAAAGTCATGTACATCATGTTTGTGTGTATGCATCAAGTACTGCAGTGTAGCAGCAGCAATGGCTTTTTTTCATGAACTTTATACTGAATTAATCTGAGAGGGAGTAAAAGTAGCACTACTTTAAACTGAAATGCCACTTCCAGCTGTGTGATTACTAGAATCTGCTGGAACATCGTGGTGGTTTTTGTGTATGCTGATACAGTATCACAAATTGTGGATTGGAAGAGCATACAATTGTGTTTGCACAGTATTTATTCCAAGGGAGGAGGAGTTGGAGGTGTAGTAACTCCTACTTCATACAGTAATCCATGATGTCTGTGTTCATTGGGAATATATGTATAACCTGTTACTTGGAGAGAGGGACCACTTGTGTTTTTTTCTTAAATAAAACTAAATATAGGGCGGGCATTTATACCTCACCCTCTGTGATTCTCAGCAAGCAGGCAAAGGGAGAGAAACATGCTTCTAAGAGCTCTTTTTTTTTTTTTGTATGAATTTTGAACTGTTTAACTAGTTGTTCCGTGTCCTTGACTTGAGTGTATCCCTTAAATAACTTTTTTCATCACTCAGGAAGAGGGAATTCTATCTAAAACACGTACATGATGTCTTTATAGCTTTGGGGGACATATTTCTAATAAGTTATTAATTTATCATTCTTTGAACTTGGCCTGTGGCATCCTCAGGAGCTGAAATGGCAAAATTATTTAAGGTGATAAAACTGCATTTTGCTATGATGAGTAATGAGTTGGGCCATTCTGCACCAGTGCCGTTACGCTCTGTGGCTGTTCTCTGACACTGTTCACCTTGAAGACATGGAAACTACTCTCTCCCACACCGCTTTCTTCTTGGAGTAGTAAAGATGACTGATCTGCTGATTGGGAAGGCTGTTAGAGACTTGCAAGATACTCATGTTTCTACTTTAGCATCAGTTCAGCCCTCTGTAGCAACATCATGCTAAATAAAAGTCAAAACAAGGCACGCAGGACCCTCTGTGCCCTTGGTGCTAGCCTGAAACATTACCTTGTCCACAATAATCATGATATAGTACAGAACTAGCAGTTTCACTACTTCATTACAGAACAATAATCAACAATCTGCTGCCCTTAAACTTTTCACTTCTGTTTCTGAGAATGTTGTAGCCAGTATGATGACAGGTTGGCACCAAGACTTGACATTCAGTTGAGTTGACTGTTCAGTACTATCACTATTCAATACTATTTAGATACTGAAGTGGATTAAGGGGCACTCTCTCTTCCAGGTGCCGATAACTAGAAATCATGAAAACTAATAAAATTATAATTTTATGAATGTCTTCTTTCAGCATAAAGTTTCACCAACTTATGTTAAACATAAGTGTAAATACAGGTTTTTGGTTCAGGTGATTTCACAGAAGAGAGTTAAAATTAAATCAAAAGTATGTGTACGTAGGTTAAATACTTATCTTGAAGTTCTTGTTAAGTGTTCTTTTTAATGCCTTTTATAGCTGGCAACCACACAGCAATCCCTTAACTTGTTGCAAAAAGATAAAGATTATCTTAATCGCCAGAACATGGAGCTTAGTGTTCGCTGTGCACATGAAGAAGATCGTCTTGAAAGACTTCAGATTCAGCTAGAGGATGCCAAAAAAGCTAGGGAAGAAATGTATGAAAAATATGTTGCATCCAGGTAAGTTACTGTGTATTCATTTCTATCAGTACACAAGTTAGTTAACTGTTTTCCCTTGTTTCTTGCACAAATCCTATTTTATTAAAAAAACCTTAACTTTCAGAAAGCTGGTCCGTATTTGTGTAACTAGAAGTAGAACACTTCTGTTGGGTCTCAGTGTGTATCACGAAACCTTTTTACATCTTTGATATTAGACCATAGCAGTGAAGATGTCAGCATTAAAATTTTATGGCAACTGTTCTCTTAGGTATAGATAGAAATTTACAGAGCTAACTGTAGTTAATTACAAAAGAGAGAGAGAAAAAACTCTTTAAAGTGCATAAGTTACATATCTCCACCTTCCCTGCCCCAAATGACATTTATTAAAAACAGGAGTTGTCTGTTGTTGTCTGAAAGACAATATAAATTATTATTGCAGAATAAAATATATTTAATTTTCACAAATGTTTAAAATAGGATATCGTATGTTTCATATCAGCTGTTAGAGCTATCAGTCTTTCATATCTCAAGTTTGAATAGATTCCCTAAATATAGCCTTGAGAAATAAGTCAATCTTTGTATGCTATTTTAAATGGTAAGTAGTGTCAAATCTTTATGCTATTTTAATTGATATAGATATATGTACATATGGGATGTTGGACAGGAAACACAATGCTGTTCACTTACATGTCTTGCTACATATGTAATGTTATACTATAAAATTTCAAACCATATTTAGGTTTTTCTTATTCAGAATTCAAGGTTATCCATTTCATGTTATTTTGCTACCTCTAGATGCAAAAAAACCCAAACCATTTCAATATACCATTTCAATATACATCCCAAAATTACATGAAATATTTGCCTGCATGTACTTCATCAGTATTTAGTACTGTCCTTAAAAAAACACATGTATATGGAATGAATGAGCTTAGAGTAGGAAATAGGTTCATCTTCTCTTCGACTGCTTCCTTCTGTTTGAATTGAGAAGACAGAACTGCAAAAAGCATCTATAAATCTCGTGTCCTGTATAACTAAGATGAAATATACTGATGTGACTCTCTTGTAATGCAACTTTGAAACACAAATTGTTATCTAAATGGAAATGGAAGAGCACTCTACTGAAATTATCAGCCATGGAATTCCAGCCCATATTGCTTATCATCAGAAGTGGTTTTAATACTATTTTTCCTTTTAATGCAGTCACTTAAACTTTTTAAAATTTGTTTTACGTGTATATCTCAGAACTTTGTTCACCTGGAACTTCTGCATTTTAAATATATTTTTAAGACTTGCTTTTAAATGGGGTTTTAAAAAAATCATGTAGGTCTGAGCAGTCGTCTTCTAGAAATACTCTTCTAAGCGGTGACTCTTGTAGATAGATTTTTATTTGTAGAAAATCACTGTGAAATCCTTATCGTGTAATAACGATGTAGAGGCACAGAGCTGTCTCCATTTGAGGAACGTGGACAGAGATGTATATAGCTTGCCTCTACCACAGTTTGGGATACTGTGCTACCCTGCCTCGCTGTTGTCTGGGATATCGGAGGTCTCCCGCGTTTCGATACCAACTGAAGAGAAATTCTGCGACTCTGCCTTTAGAGATCTTGATAGTGTCATTGAGATTCTGTACTGTTACCAAATCCCTCTCTTGACATCCTTGGTATTGGTGACTCTCTTCATGATGATAATTTTCATAGGACAGATATTAACTGTGATGAATAATGCAGGTACGTCTGCTCTCCTCTAGAGACCGTTACTGTCTTTTGCAGGGACAATATAGCATAGCAGAGAAGACAGTGTAGTGTATTGAGCAGCATGTGTAGGACTGCACCGCCACTTGGGCAGCCTAGGCTATATTGAAGATTCTGCTGCTTTTCTGCTGATGAACTTTGAATAAGTCATTTCATAGTGTAAAAATGTAATGTAAAATTATGCTAATGTAAGATTTCTTTTGTAAAATGGGGGTAATAGTATCATTTTGTAAAGTTCTTTAAAACCTGCATGTGATCTGCAATAGTGGAGAAGCTGTCCCTTCTTTACATTTGTCCATGCACGTGTAAACGCTTTGTGTGCATCTTGTGAGGCTGCATCCCGTAGTGGGAGTTCCTGTCTATTCAGCAGTTTAAACCATCCATCTCTCAGGTCAAATATCTACGGTATTAAGTTTCTTAGAGAGCTGTACAGAGTACTGTTTATTTATCAGATAAGTTAAAGAGGTACAAAAGTAGAGCAGGAGAAGACTGTACCAACTAAAGGACATTCTACAGGCCTCAGGGCTACATCAGTTTGGATAATAAGCTTCTGTTTGTTACCTTTTGAAGCATTTGAGGCTTTTGAATGCTCGCTTTGCATCTGGTTATCTTTTGGTCGCTGTAGTTCAGGAATGAAGATGGTAACAAACCCAAGTATCTTTTTTAGGGGTGAAGAACAATTCACCTTCTGGTCACCATCAAAACTGCTGGCATTGGGGTATTATAGTTAGAAAATCACAGACTTTAGGAAACTGAGGGATTAACCTGGAGTTATTTTAAAAACGACACACTTCAAAATAGGTTGAGATTGTGGCAAGATGAATGGCAGCAGCTCATAGCTTCAGTTCTTGGGAATCAATATGTAAGGAAAACCAACGCAAAAGATTTCCCTTTATATGTTTAATCCTAAAACACAAACCATAGTTGCATTGAGATACTCAGATCACATTTATTTTATTCACAGTACAAATCTTTATGAATAATAGACCTGTAAAGAAGCTCATTAGAGCCTGCAGCCTGAAGAAGATGAAACAACTTAGTAAAGCAAAAACACTTTTAATTACTGCTCGAGCAAAATACCATAACAGCAGATCAGGAATAAAAAGCACAAATGATAGTCCTTTGCTTCAGCAGCAACTTGATGTTTATTAAAAGGCATTGTTTATTTTAGTCATCATAAAGATAAGCATCACTTTAAACTATCTTCTGGTGACATCACTGGGTGTTCAAGCCTTTTGCAGATTCTTCTAATTTTTTCAGTGAACCTTCCTTACTTTTAACAGACTTGCCGTGGGAGGGAAGGTGTAATTTCTGCAGTGACAAATTTCTTTTTGGCAAGTAATAATGGTAATAGCAAATTGTGTAAGTGCCAAGAAAATGGTAATGCTCATTGATTCTGCACGTAAGAATTTTATCCTGAGGTCCTGATCTTCAGCATTCTTTCACTGAAATTCAGTATCTCAATAAAAAGGAAACAGGCAAACCTGGACAGAAAGCATTGTGGCACTAAAATATTTTGGGGCTTTTAGTTAATGTGAAAGAGTACCAATTTCTAAAAATTATGGGGTATCATACAGTTGGAAATTAGGAGAAATCTAAAAAATTTTATAGTTGTAAATGCACATCTCTTCACAAACATGCTTTTATTTCCAAACGTGTAATTTCTAGCAGTTGCTTCACTGCTGATTGATTATTCTTGAACATTAACTACATGTTATAAAATTTTAACATTCCTTAGCTGTTAAGTACTTACAACATATGTAAGTTTTTGGGTTTTTTTGTAGTTTAGTAGGAGACGTTCTTTATGAGATTCCCTACAATCTGTCATGTGCTTAAAAAGTTACAAAAAGATGTCAATATTACTCTGAAATGAAAGTCTTTTATCCTGGAATCCTCTGATATCTGGTCCTTAAAAACTTATATATTTTAATTAACTTATATGTCACATTGACAGGATAAATTCCTAAATCTTGGCGGTTTTTGACTTCACAAATCTCCACAGCATGTAATCTTCAACGTTTCTTGTGATGTTTTTTTTCCCCCACGTGAGGTGCAAATAGTACACAACAAAGTCTTGTAGTAGCATGGCAGAATTTTAAATTAACAAGCTAATCAACCCTTACCCAGTGATGGAGAAGCTAGAAAACTTTGGAAAAGGAGGAATTAATTTAATTTTTTTGAAGTGGTTAATTAATATAAACACTATGTAGAGGCTGATAAAGAATTTCTTGAAGGATGTTAAGCATAATGTTGCGTGATTAGGGCTAGCGATGAGATGATGGGTAACGGTTTTAAACTGAAAGAAGGTAGATTTAGATTACATATTAGGAAGAAATTCTTTACTGTGATGGTGGTGAGACACTGGAACACGTTGCCCAGAGAAGCTGTGGATGCCCCATCCCTGGAAGTGTTCAAGGCCAGGCTGGATGGGGCTTTGAGCAACCTGCTCTAGCGGGAGGTGTCCCTGCCCATGGCAGGGGGGTTGGGACCAGATGATCTTTGAGGTCCCTTCCAACCCGAACCATTCTATGATTAATCAATGTCAAACTAATTAAAAAAAAAAAAATAAAGTATGCAGAAAGCTTTTCTTTATTTTCAATTAAGTATTAATTATTCCTGATTGATTTTTCACTTAATTTGTGTAACAACATAGGGTAATATGTATTTCAAGCAATTTGGAAGGGAATTGAGTAAGAATTTAAAATCAAGAGTGCTCTGCTGTACTTTTACATCTGTACCTGAAGTTTTGATAGTTTGGCCAGTGGAATTAATTTTAAATTCCCATGTTGTGTGCTTGTTTATTTACAGAGACCACTATAAAACAGAGTATGAAAAAAAACTGCATGAAGAGTTGGAACAAATAAGGTTGAAAACAAATCAAGAAATCGAGCAACTAAGAAGCACTTCAAAAGAGATGTATGAGCGTGAAAACAGGTAGATAAGATGCAGACAATGACCTAATTATGACAAAAATGACCAAGTAATGTTTTGTGCTTAGGTATAATCCTACTTGACTGGCTGTTGAGAGGTGGTGAGATGTGAGAATTTGTAAGAATTTAAGTTCAGTTATAAAACTGATGAGAATCTTTTAAAAACTAAAATTAAATGATACATGTGCAGTAAATACATGGTGCTATACTTATTATTAAATTATCAACATACAACATTTTCAATGAAATGTATTAATAAAATTCGTGTTCTAGATAAACAGTGGCTTCAAATTTGTTCAGATGTATATTGCTAGTTAATTAATACAAAATGCATTGGTTTACCTGTCATTCTGTATGGACAATCTTGAAACTGTGCCAGGAAAATAAAAGATAAGTAGTTGATGGAGAAAGAAAAGCAGAAAAAATGAGGGAAAACAAGACTTAGCCTTTCTAAAATAAATCTGTTTGAGATCGTTTACAGCATTGTGATTAAAAAAAACATTGATTTCCTGTAAATTATTATAAAGTCCTCTTTTGAAGAAGATCATACTCCTGCAAAGACGTGCATATTGAATTCTGTATGTGTGTCATCTTGTTGAATTCCATGGAATTACATGCAGGGTTAGGCACATACATAGGCCTTGGGGATCTAAGGATTTGGACTTGTGGCACTGGATTTCTTTTTGAGCTTGTTTTTTGCCCCTCGTATTCCTTTAAAATGGGAGGAGCGCTTAATAATTAATTATAACTTCATTGTAGGTGTCCTGAAAGTGTCTTGTGTGGAGAAGGAAATGACTGTACTAAAAAGATATTTGTGGCATCAGCATCTGTTCCCCTAATAGGTAGTTTTGTTACTGCTCAGAAGAGTGAAAAAAGAACATGACTCCTGCTGTCTGTCTTCCAGTTAACTGAAAGGTTCTAATTAAAAAAATTACATCATTGTGTAGTTTTGCAAGTGTAAAATATACACACACATACATACATCCACACCACTTCCTGTATGCGAATCTATTTTGAATTACAAAGTATGAATTTAAACCTCCACTGTTGGTGGAGATTTGACAAGGGTCTGTATATCATTGAGAAAGCTACTGAAGGATATTTCATTTGTATCTGGAACCAATTTACAGGACTTTTGTTCCTCATTTTGAAATAATTACTCCTGAAATGTAAATCCCTTAGATTTGACTTCATATTTTGCAAAAAAAAAAAAAAAGGATTTTTAGCCTTGGCTCTTTTTATGAAATACTAAAAAATTCTAGGCAGTGGGAAAGGCAGTGCTTTCCATTCTGAGGTGCACCTCAATGGCGAGAGAACCCCAAATTGGGAGCAAAGTAGTTTTTCAATGAAGTTGTGTGATGAGATGCTGCTTGTGACTGAAAACAAAGTTAAGATGCTGGTTTCATCTTCGGGCTCAAAGCACGCAATAGTATTACAGCTAAGCTAATGTTCTGTTGCTCGTACTCCTTACCACTTTGCCAAGCCCAATGTGCCTGATGTTTCCCTTGAATTAATTATCACTTATTTTACACTTGGATGAATCAGTTCAAGAAGCTAAAATGACGGGGTGAGGGGGAGAACCATTAAAAAGGTGGTGCTTTCAGTCTTAATTTATTTGGGACCAGTTTCACTTGCTTAGTTGTAGCAAGCATTGGCTATGTTTGTGTTAGCAAGCACGAGTGAGTTCATGGGGCACGTGAATGTCTGTGTGAGGTTTGACTTTGGATTAGCTGTAATCTGTTCCCACAGGTCAAACACAATTTAGTAGTTTTGAGCATGTTTCATGCTCTCCCTGAGCACGTCTTCTGGCTTGGTTCAGTCTGACTAGAATCCAGTTTGGGCATTCTAGAATAGTTAGGGATGTGAACTGAAGTGCAATAAATGGCAGTTGCTAAGAGGTTTATTTCAAAAGCTGATAGAGATGCCCTTGTGTTTCTGTTTCCAATCCTCTGCCCTCATCCCACCTGTGTTTTTTTCCCCCCCACACCGGTTTATGAATGTGTAGGTAGTATTCCTGGCCCATTTTAGAAGGGTACTTTCACGTGTATGATAGACATAGATTTCTGGTGGTCGATACAGCCTGTATGTGCAGCCATCAGGTAGGTGCTTTACCTCTTTTAAAATCAGTCACACAATCTGAGAATTTCTCGAGTGTGTTTCCTAGCTCTGAAAATATTTCAACAGAAGTTATATCGCATCTGTGATTGTCATCTTGTTGTTTGAGCAGTGCCTCGCTTGTGTCCTTTTCCCCTCTACTGCATTTTCGATTGATTAGCTATTCAGTATAGCAGAATAGCTTATTCTCACTGCATGTCTCCTACCATTTAATTTTTATCTCCTTTCTAACATTGCTCTCTACTCTGAGACATAATATGCTTGATGTTATTGCTCTTAACAGAATTTATTACCATGTATTTTTATTTTGGTATGAGATTTAAAGAATCTGGTCTCAAGATCAGTCCCTGAATTTCATTGGTAAATTCTGTTGCCCAGAAACTCAATTTCTAAAGAAAATTTTGTTACCTTTCTTTCATAGTCAGTTAACTGTTAACATAATTCTGTCAGTTCTTCATAATAAGTGACTGTTTCCTATTCATATGAATTACTTTAAGTTCAGAAAAGTATTACTGATAACATTTCCTTAGTCTAGAAAATAGTCTTTCAGCCAAAAATTGTATACATTTAGTGTGGCTAAAATGACCTAGGTTAACACTTAATGGGCTTAACAATTTTCCATTTACCTCTATATCGTGACTTTTCTCTTTTCTCCAAAATTTGCTCCAGACTGTAATTTCACTTCTCTTTAAGTCAAAAAGTTCCTCTGGGGGAAGGGGCAAGAAACAACTTCAGTGGGAAGAGCTTGGTTGCATCTACATTACCAGTCTAATTCAGATGAAGAGTGCAGTTTTGAAGTGAAACCCCCTAGTCATTGCTGCTTGCCATGTTTTTCCTTGCCTCACTGCTTCTGCTTTGATTTGTGGTATTTTGCTCACGTTTGTAGCACATGAACAGGATTCCTTTCAGATGAAATGAAATTGAAAGGAGTTTCTAAGATCATCTAATGTATTCCAAATGCTGGTGGGTGTTCTGGCCACAGGAGCAAAGCAGAAGTAGCTTAAAGTAAAATCCTCAAAAATGGTCATACTGGGGGTGTCTGGTCCTCAGCAACCACTGTTTGCTTTGCAGGTTGGCTGTTACTGTGTTGCACTAAATAACTGGAGGTACAGTTTATAAACACCATCTAAGCAGTATTTCCACAGTTCAGTTTATTGCAATGTTATGCTACAGGCAGACTACAGATTAACAGACTATTAATACCTATATCCTTTTTTAACACAAATACTGTATGTATTATTTTTTCATATAATACTGTTTTCATTTCTGTTAGTGAAAGAGGAGTGAAATAGTTTGCAAGTCTTGATTGATTCTTGGTTTAAAAAAATGTGTAGATTGAGTGTAATAAAATGTGTGAATTTATAGTTCTGTGCCGATCAAAAATTGTGCCAGCAATGGAAGCCAGAAAGAGACACCAATGATATGCAATAACCTATATATTGAACTCACTAGCTAATTAGTTTTATCTGCAAGTAGGATTTCTATGCCTAGCTAATTTTTTCCTGCTCTATCACAAATGCTGTGAATCATCTCAGAGAGGAGGACAGCATTCCCCTAATTATCAGTGAAGTACCAAGCAAAATTACTGGAATTTTTTTAGTTCCCGCAGCAAATAAGTCATTTGCAGTTCTAGTATTCTAGAATTACTTATATATTTCTACATATGAATAGGTGGTTTGATCACTGTTTTTAGAATTTCAGAACTGGAAACTTTGTTGGGATGTATGAAAGTAATCTGAAATAAAGCCTCTGTAATTAGTAGGCATATAGATAGACAGAACCTTCTATCACTCTATGAGAACTGAAGGAGGTGATACTGAAGTTAAGATCAGTTAGTAGTAATCCATGAAGCAAAACAGTCTTTATCCTAACATATTCTTGACAGATTTTTTTGTTTCCTTCAGAAATTTGAGAGAAGCAAGAGATAATGCTGTCGCTGAAAAAGAAAGAGCAGTTATTGCTGAAAAGGATGCTTTAAGAAAATATGATCAACTCTTAGAACAGTAAGTATTTCTTAAAATGCCTATAAAAAATCTGAAGGTGTATTTGGATATAAGGAGTTTTATATAGGAGGAATGACTACTTTAGCTTTTTGCTTATAAAGAATAAATTGAATTACAAACATTTTGTTTAAATGAAGTTACAGATTGAATTCTAGTAGTAAACTTTCTCTTTTACCAGTGCAGTAACAATATGAAAGTCTGATTCTTCTTCTACAATCCTGTAAAGACAAGCAAACATAATCATGCATCTCAGAGCTACAATGTGGATTTCATGCTGGACAGTAATAGTGGTCAAACTCTGAAGCTGTTCTGTTCTTTTTTTTCTGTAGTTGAAAGAAGAAAATTATGTTGAAAGATGACTTCAATTATTAGTTCTTATTTAAAGTGTGGCTAGAGAGTAGTGGTCATGAACAGTTATGCTTGCTACATGCTGCTTTTTGTACTGCTGTCTCTTCTCAGTTTTTGATATTCCATGTATAAAATGTAGAGTCAATACAAATATACAATTCTATTCATATGGAGAAGGAAACTATGATTGATTTTCTGCCTGTTTACAAGCAGTCTTACTATCCTGCTCTGCAGCACCTTTTCTTCACTTTTTGTAAATTTAGAATATCAGGTATGGTAAATTATGGGGTAATTTAATACTATGGACAGTAATCAAAGCTTTTCAGGGTAAGTTTGTCATGTGTCCTTAATTTTGGACTTGATTCATTGTTTAATCCCCACCTTTTTTTTTCTTTTCCAAAATAAAAACATCAGTTTATTAACCAGCTGTGCCACCTAGTCATCTACTCAAAGTACTTGATGTGAACTGTTTTTGCTTGGAATTATTTTTAATTACAACTAGTAATCAGCTAAAATATTGTTAGCTTAAGCATAGGTACAATGTAATTAAAGCTTTTAATTCTTGTGTGTAACTCCAAAATTGCAGTGGTGATATTACTGAAGAAATAGCATTGCCCCAGCATAGCCACAAAGGACTGAAAAAAATGTCAGTGCTAGCTGGTGGTGGTGTGAAACAACAGGAGTAGTTCTAGAATAAACAAGATGGGTCAGAGGACTTGATATCCAGAATGAATTTCAGGGGTTCGACTGCAGACTAATTCCAGTTCAGGCTGAATGGGCCCAAGGGTACTGAATGCCTTTTAGTGGTTGGAGTGTATTGTAGGTGTTCTTGGATTCTCAGAAAGGAATTCAGCTAGCGAACTCTGAGATGATGGCTTCACAATGCAAATCAAATGAAAGCAGATTAAGTGGGGACAATCAGAAAACTTGCTTCAAAAACTGAACTCCTGAGTCAAAATAAAATGCTACTGTGAGTCAACAATGTGTTTCTTTCTGATGAGACTCCTACCTTTCACTGTGGTAAGACTTACTATGACATGTGGGGAGTTCATATCTAACTGGAAACTCTTCTGGAAAGTAGATCTGGTGTATGTTCATTTGATTATGCACAATTTCTTGTTTTAATGAAAACATCAACTTCATAATTCTTACCATATTTATTTTTAAACTTAAGAACCCTGGAGAAAATACTTTTCTATTCTGCTGTATTTTTGTTTGTATAATATGTCGGGTTTTTTCATATTGTTACTTTTTTGAGGAGGGAAGTTCCCCTGCAATCAGAAGCATAGGAAGAAGATTTTAAAATGCAGTCTTTAGATGTTGGGGGGTGGGGAGGAAATAAGCCATTTTCTATTATCTTGTTTGATACTCTTATGGCTCAGTCCTCCTGTGGCTTTTTCTAGTGATAAGCTCTGCAATTAAGTAAAACTCTCCTTTCTTATATTTATATAAGTTAACAAGTTGATTAATACTGCTTTTTGGAGTTCAAAGAAGTAGATTATTCCTCAGAAGATTATGCTTTTCAACAAAAAAAAAAAATTCTGCTTGGGAAAATGGAAAACTCATGCTTTCATTCTTTAAATGTAAGTCTCTCTTTAAAACTACTTCCCTTCTAACTGCAGTACAGGTGTCAAGACCGTGACTTCTTCCACATTCCAAATCATATACCTAAATGAACTGCAAACTAACAAACTGGCATGATGAGATTTAAGTTAAGGCATTTATTCAAAGACTCCGAATTCTGAATTTACTGTGGACTGACATGTGGCAGTTCTGTGGAACAAAGAAATTTTCTAATATCACCAGAAGCCCCTGAGATAAAAGAGGAATAGCTGTGTTGTCCAATTCTATATTTAAGTGATTATAACAGCTAGTTCTACTTTAGTGAAAACAAGGTGACTCATCCTAGTTACCAGTGGTATCATAATCTGTATAAACAAACATGTTTGAAAGCTTCAAGGGTATGTGGAATGTTGACTGGCCTGAATGGTGGTTAAACAAAGCCCCTGGCAAATCTTGTGATCAGAAGTGTAACTAATATCCAATTTTCTAGTCAAGTGCAGTTATTTTCATTTTTCTTACTGATGTTTGTAATAGCTTTTTGTAAACAGCTGTTTACAAATGCCAAGAAAATACCAAAGGGATAATGGTCATGAAGGAGTTATATTAAGAAAGGATCTGCTATTTCAACCTCAAAGTAGATCACTGTGATGTCAGGATGTAAGTTTTGTTGCTGTCTTTGCTATTCTACAGCTGTAAGTTCTGTGTGAGAATCCGTGTTTCATTTACCTGTGACAACGAAAAAAAAACTTAACTGATTTGATATTTTGGATTAAACTGTGGTCAGGGTCACACATTTTTCTAAAAAAATTAGTCACATTATGAGGAGTTTAAACCAGAGTGAAAATGTTTGTTTCTAAGACCTTTTTCTAATTTTAAAGCTATATTGCCTTAATTGAAAGTGTCTCAGGGTTGAATGAGGAGAGCAATTCTATAATCGTTCCATCATCTGCTACATATTAAAGTGTAAAGTGTAGAAATTAAATATATTCCAACTTTTCCTTCTTTTGAATATTCCTGGAGTGTTATTTTCACACTATTGATTGTTAATCAGTTACTCACTTCTCCTTGACAAAAAAAAACCCAACATAACAAAACAGCACTGAAAAGTAGAACAAGTGCATCCCAGATTTCAATTGTTTTTTTTTCCTGCTGGTGAGATTTTCTAGTTTCACATAAGGTGCAACATCAAACTAGAGTGGTTCCTTTGTTCAAAGCAGACTCTAACATCTAATATGGGGTAAACTCATACAAGCGCACCTCACCTTAGGGGATGCCTACAAGAGCCATCTCTTAGATTGTTCACTTCCTTTAAACCTTAAGGAGTATAATTTCTGTTTCCAGGACTGTACAGCTCAGCTCTATCAGTGGAAACTGGTTTAAAAATTACAGAATTCCTGAGAGCAAAAGGGAAAGAGATAGACGTGGTGATTTTACAAAATCTTATTTTTCTTACTGACAAAAAAAAAAAAAATCTGCACTCTGTTACAGCTGATTGCTGCTCACATGATGTACTCAAGGTGATTTTTCTTTTCCTGTCTTTGTAATGATAAAATGAAGAGAAGCATAATAGGTATGCAGTGAACAGAAAAAGAATATTCAAGAAAATTGTGTTATGGCAATACTGTTCCTTCAGCTTTGCAGTGGTCACTATCTATTAAAAAACCTCAGTTTTGTAAAAACTAATGGGAGGTTTAAATTCCTGTCTCTTTCTATGAGGTAAATGGATAATTTTAAGTACGTACCTTTTTTTCCTTACTATTTGAATATGCACAGATGAGAAAAGGGCATTTTTAAACATTTTTTGGGGGCTGAGTAAAGTCAGGATGATGGCTACAAAAAATAGTTTAGAGCCTTAGGTTTGTTCTATAAAGATCTCAGAGCATTTTTGGATTATTATTTAAGCATTTCTAGGTTGATGTATATAGCTCAGCTGTTTAAAACTATTAGATATGTAATGAATAATCTGCTACAGGTGAAAATATCTTTATAACTATTTTTAGTGTTTCTATTTAGAAATGCCTTTCTCAAATAAAAAGCAGAGTGGAATAAAAGTTATTGACATTTCATGATAGCAATTGTCTATGCTTTGTAGGCCTAAAAAAGGATGCAAAAAGTTCTCTGTATGTTTCTGTTTACCTATTTAATGCTTTTTCCCAGACAGCTGCAAGCAGTGTATACATTTTGGAAACGTCTTTTAGTCTGTCCATTAATTATAATTTGAATCTCTTTTGTACTGCTATTTTCTTTGTTCTTTGTAATTGTGGTACTTTTTAGAATTCATTTGGAGGTGAGATTAATGCTATCTGGTTTTAGTCACCTGTCTTAAACTTTGTAGGTTATGGAGAGAGTTGATCAATCCTGTTCATAAGATGAGTGTTTAAATTAGAACGCTATATCTTCTTATAAATTGCAGACAAGCCTAGAGGACTATCTTAGATGAGAAGATAATTGGATAAATTTACTGAATAAATAAATTTTCTGCTTTGCATTTAGAATTACTGGTACATATGCAGGAATCTTATTATTAGATTAGTATTTACAACATCATACATTCATTGTTAATAGAAACATTAAAATTAATAATTTGCCCTTTCTATTAGCTTGTTTTTATAATCTGGATGTTGCTGTCTGCAATGACAGGATTCTAATCTTAAAATGATTAAGTCAATGTATTTGTATGCTGGACTTATTGCTAATATTTAAACAAGGACCCATTATCTCTTTGACAACACCTGTATAAAATGAGGATTTAAAAAAAAAATCCATGCTGAAAACCTAGGGCCAAAATATTTCTTTACCAAAGCTGCCATAACCCTATATTAAAAACTATTGTTATAGCCTTTTACTCCCTAGCAAGGCTTCTGCTTTTGTATATGAAGTACTTTGTAATCTCTTGAGTTGAAGAGCTATGCAGATCTTGAAAATTACTACTACTTTAAATCTTCAGTTTCAATTAATGACATTAGTGTTTTCTAAAATACTTTCTTGGTAATAATAATTTGTTGCTGCTGTATTCATTTATGAGTTCTTTAGTATGATGTGTATATGTAATTTTGATAACGCTTACACTTTCTATTGGAATAAAGATGAGCCCTTTACTGTCATTGTTAGACCTTGTCCAGATTTCAGCCCTAGCCAAGGCAGTTTCTGCACATTTCCCATGAAAATGACTGTCACCTTGTTCTCCTGATGAAAACATTATGTACAAGTTGCAGGTAAAAGAGTGAAGTTCCACAAATATCATGGAAATTGCTGAAAGATACCCTCTTGGAAGTTCAGAATCAATGCAAAGAGGGCAGTGAAAGGACCAGGCATGATAGTATGATGGAGAAGCAGAGAAGTTGTCCCTTTCTCAGGTGACTGGGCCTAAATTGTTTCTAAGCTGTAGAAGCAGCACTGAAGTTCGTAACAAAAGCAATTCTATACATCCTACATTTCTTCTGAACTCACTAAGGAGGCTCCTACTCTTTTTCCCTTTTCTTCTGAGAATATGTTTATTTAGATTTTACATCTTGATGATTCTAAGCTGCATTTTAACAAACAGAAGGAGAAAGTCTAATTAAATAATTTGATGAAATAGATGAGCAGATGGGCATGCCTAGTTGTCTTTGGTTGTTCTCTAATAAGGATCTCAAAATTTTACATTCTTAGCTAAGATAGCGCTTTTCCAGAATGAATGCTTTAAGCGCTGTAGCCAGTCACCTCAGAACTGCAACTGTCTTCATGTTGTAGTATTATCAATGTCAAGACTCTTAAGAATGGTAAGTTAGGCTTATGGCTGACCTTTCTGAGCTTCATTACATCTGGAACGCAGGCTTTGAAGTTTGTTCTCTTAGTGTGCAAGGAATGTTCAATGATTATATTTATAGCTCTAGAAATCTTTTTATTTAAGTTCCTCTTGCCCCAGCTCCTAAGAAATAATTCTCACAAAATATTATTAGCCTCTGAAGGATGCTTTGGGAAATCTGTAATATGAACATATCCTCATATCATAAAGCTTTTACTTAGGCCTTGATGTTCTCATTTTACCTGTTCATTTCCTGCCAGCCAAAATGCTTTAATCTTAAAATACTAAGATTAGTAAAGGCAAAATGTTAAAATTCTGTGATGGCTATTATGCTCGGTACCTAAGAGGCTATTTACTCTTTTAAGTCCATAGGTTTTTTGTTAGCCTGGAAAGGCTGAAAAATCTATCAGTGTCCTTTGAGAAGAACTTTGAAAGCAGTTATAAATTCCTTCAAAGAGGCATTATATGATATAAGGGTGCTGTTGCTTAGTCTTCATGTAGTTCTTGAATTATAGGGTTGAAACTTCCGCTGCAGTCCGTGATTTTGCTATGACTGTTGGTATCCCTAATGTATATACACACTTTTGTGATTCGCTACACACAGCTTCTAATTAATGATGAGCACTAACAGAAGCAAATAGGGGTCCTTTGGAACTCATTACCAAATGATATTTTGGGTGCTAAAAGTTTACATGAGTTCAAAGAAAGACTGGAAAAGCTCAGAGATAAATTTGAGAATTACTTAACGAGTAGAAACCACATCCAATTCAGGAAATCCTTGAGCTAGAAATAGTTGAACACTAGTGGGAGAGGATTAGGGAGAAATACAATCTATGCAGAGGTTTTTCTTGCTCTTCTCAGAACATACACTTTTGGCTACAGTTGGAGATGGGATTATCAGCCCACATGGGCCATTTGTCTGATACACTACAGTTATTCATGTAGAACAGAACAGAAGCTATGAAACACTGGAAAACTTCTCAACCTGTTTACTGCATGTGCTTTATGCCCCTGTGAAAAGTCTAGGCTGGATGTATTGACAAGATATAAATGAAAGCGTTTATCTGAAGGTGAAGTTGATGTGATTTTTATTTTCTTATTTTAAAGATTTTTACATGTGTCAGGTTATCTATGCAAATAATATTTATTTCTGGAACAGTTCTAACCATCTGAGCCTGAAAGAATACATTTGTGTCTGAAGCCCCTAGTAGCAGCATTAGGTAGCCCAAAACATTAGCATTTCAATGCAGACAAGAAAAGAACCTGTTTATAGGAAACTCAAAGTATATGATTTTAAAATATGGAAGAAAAACAAGGCACAAATAACAACATGACTATAAATAGATGCAGTGATTGTTAGTTGCATATGTCTACCAAAACTGTGTATTATAATGCCTATTCAAAAGCTAAATTCTTCAAAGCAGGGATGTTGTGTTATCTGTATGGTTGTAAAAAAATGTTGATATTCAGATGATGGGTATTTATGTAATACTATTTTTCAGCCTAATAGTACCATCAAAAATTTCTTTTAATAGTAATTATCTTCTGGAATTACCTTCTAATTCTGTGATTACATTGTGATTGCTCTCTGGAAAAGGATGTGATGCTGTACTCATATCTGAACTAACTGTTGAAGAAGAGTCTGTCCAAATAGGTGTGTTTGTGGTTTCAGAAGGAAGTTACAGCTTTGTGATCTTATGAACCTCATGGGAAACTCTGAAATGTTAGTCATGCAAACTTAACTTTTATGAGAGTGATTTGGGCTGTGTTTTGGCCAGAGCTTTTCTTCT
This sequence comes from Tringa tobata, assembly GCA_033628505.1. Classification (NCBI taxonomy): domain Eukaryota; kingdom Metazoa; phylum Chordata; class Aves; order Charadriiformes; family Scolopacidae; genus Tringa; species Tringa tobata. The sequence continues at coordinate 25,087,294 of JAHREE010000279.1, read as the reverse complement.
GCAGAGTCACATTCAAAGTGTTGAGAAAATGTGAGATATAACTGGAAGTCTAACTCTTCTGCTCTCAGCCTGGTCCTCACTTGCATGGTGGTGATACCCGTTTCATGTAAGTAACTCTCGTGAATAAGGGAAATGGTAGTATAGTGCTCTGGAATTGAGAGTAGCTAGTCCATTTGTAAATGAATAAATGAAGGGCCATCATACTGTGTTCATGAACATGCTAACAAAACACCCTACATCAGTGAGTCATGGTACTTTCAGGCCATAAGCTGCCTTTGGCATCAGTCCATCCAGCACTGAATATGTCTAATCTTACTCATATCGAGGACTTCCCAAAAGAGAAGGACAATATGATATTCACAAGTAGTGCTCACAACTAGTGAAACCACCATTCACAACCGATGGAACAACCGTGTGAGTCCTTGGCAGCCTGTTTGCTGCTTTCTTTCTTCATGAGATTGGTTTGTCTGGTGACTGGTACCTGGATGAGGAGAGAATGAGAAAACCAGGGTTGGAGGGCTGACTTCCCTTATGTGTAGCCTCATTTCTAGATGAGATTTTCTCAAGAACGTATCCCAGACTTTGTCAAGGTTGGCTCAGAGTTGTTTACATTCAGGGAGACCAGTAAATTTTTTATTTTTTTTTAAACTACATGCCTTCAGCACTGAAGTGTTGCATCACATATTGGATAGTGGGAAGGCCATGTCCTTTAGTTTACTCAGTGCAAAGCTATTTAGATAATTTTTACAGCTGTTTGCATTACTAGCTAAATGATATGAAGGCACAATTGTGTCTACTTATATGAGTATCTGGGTAACTCTGTCAGAATATTCTGTGAAACCAGCAAAATGAATGTGCAATTAATGTTCAATACATAGTTAACAGAATTCAAGACCTTGCTAAAGAATACCTTGAGCCTGGGTAGCAGTAGGGTAGTAACGTTGGCAGCGTTTTTACTAAGCATCATATAGCCATAGTGGCACTTAGGTGTGACATGACATTTGAATTATGGGGACACCAAAAAGGTGGAACTACTTTGAGTTCTTTATGATATCAGTGAGTGTATAATGTGAACTGTGTTTATATTACCAAAAAAAATATATTTACTTACAAACAGAACTTTAGCAAGACCAAAGTGAGACGGAAACATTTGTTTTGGATGGGCCTCTGAGGGAGCACTGCATGAGAGTAGATATGCTGGACTGCTGCTGATGGTAGCTGGGCATGACTAGAGAGAATTTGTAATTCTCTCACTAGGAGGAGTGTGGTGAGAGGCAGTGAGGACAGGGAACCTGGGACCTGAAGAAACCCAGCAGAGATGGAATGGAAGGGGATGTGTGAAAGAGTAAAGCTAGGGGCTTTATTGTGAGCAGTGAAGGGCTCCTGTAGTTCTCACCACTAGGTAGAATTCATAAAGATGTTGCTCGTGTGAACATATATTTCCCAACCCTTTCTTATAAACACTGTTTATTAGCAGGTTTTTGTACTTGAAAGGAAACTGATGTTGATGACTAAAGATCATACAATGGTTAGAGTTGGAAGGGACCTTAAAGATCATCTACATCCATCCCCCCTGCCATGGACAGGATGATGTCACACAGCCCACCCTGCAAACTCCTTTCTATGAGGAATGGAGAGGGTAGGAATGTGTGTGCATGCCCCTTGTGCTTACTCCAGAAGCAAAAGAATTGCCATAGCTTATGCCAGCTTCTCACCCACAGAAGAAATACTCATATGGGCAGCATAACTTGAGAAACTTTCTCTTAAAGAGAAGTAAACTTTTTCCATCAAGTGGCAGTGTAGTTGTAGAAATAAATGTACTAGGAACATAACATAGGTTCCTTTGAGATGAAGCTTGGGTGTTATGTAAAATGTTTATACCTGTCAATCATTTAGTCTTTTCACAGAATGTTAGGTTTCATAATATACGTGTGAAATGTAAATGTACTTGCATTTACCAAGCCTATTTGTATATGTCTTCTAAAACGTAAATACCAGATATATTGTCAAAATGCTGCAACTCTTGGCTGATATTTTACCAGAAATACTACTGCATGTGTATGTATATAATCTAGTTTAAGCTTTGATGTGGAACTTGTCATCTGGAATTGTTTTGGTGGATATTCTAATTGTTTCATGGAAAGTGTTTGTTGTCTTGGGTAAACAGATATAGAAGTGTGCTGATTCATCTGATTCATCCGTTCTGAAAGTTTGCTCTGTTTTCTTGTAGATCTTAACCTTTTCCTTTCCAGAAATATAATCTAGACCATAAGTGTCAAGATACTTCAAAAAGTTACATCTTCCCATTTTACCTTGGATATGTTGCTGGAGTCACCTCAGTTGGTTGTGAGTTGTAGAGAGGGGAAGAATTTCTCCCATTCAAAACCCTACAGGAAGAGGAGAAAGTTTTGTTTGTGCAAAATGGTACCATACGTAGATTAAAGTAATTAGAAACCCTAGTCCTTGTCATGTCTTCATACACTGCTCACTTCAGGCAAGAGTCAGCTATGGCTCTTGAATCTCCGAGTCTACTCAATATGGACTGTTTCTCTGAACAGTAGAGGATGAACACAGTGTAACTGATGTAAATCCTGTGCCCCTGTGAAATGCCCAGGATTAGGTGGAGTGAAGCCTCGATTAATACCTGTCCTGGTTTGTGGATGTTTAGACCTAAAACCATGTGAGGAAATATTGTATCTTTTTCTCTGTTGCATATTCATCTAACACATTTTTGTTTTTACAGGCAGTGTACTTTTTAGAAGCTAGTGGGGCTGGGATTTTTTTTGGTTTTAGTTTTGTCCCTTATGACACTGTGTTCCCACTCACAAGTTGTGAAATCTGGGTCTAATTTCTGTGTTATGTCAAAGTTCTGGGCTTTTTTTCAAAGTATTCTATACACATAGATAAATGGGGTACATCTCATGTTATTTTCTTGGTGCCAGATGAATGCCTCTTTTCAAAGAAAAAAACCACTTTGTTAAGTAGTGCATTTGCTGCAAGATACTTGTATTATTATTAAAGTGTGCAGATGAACAGAAAGTTCACATGCTACGAGTTAGAAAAGAGCTATACGATGGTAATTTGTCTGTCAGATCTGCCCCCCTCCCCTCAGCATTTTCTTACTTTGTAGAATGATCAAATCTTCCATTTTGTCCTTTGTCTCAAATGGTTATCTGTTTATACAGAACAACTGTATTAAACAGTTTTTGTTTATCCAGTAGAGTAAGCAAAAGTAATTGCCTTTTTTATTGCTAAATTGATATCTTCTGACAGAATTATTTGTGAATTATTTTTAAAGATGTTTTTTACATTTATCTTTGTAAGTCTCTTTTGTTATGCCAGCTGTCTAAATCTTTTCATAAACTTCAGTTAAAAGAAACATATTTTCCATGATTATTTTAAAATATAATGTTTACTGGAAGGGAAGTCTAGTGAATTCCCACAGATGAAGTGTGAGTATATTTCTCCCACTTGTAAATGAGTTCTTATTTCCTACAGTACATATTCTGGTACCACAATGAGTCATTTTCAACATGTTTTAGTTTAGCTTCTAAAACATTTAAAAACTTGGCAGATACATGTAAATGAATGTTACATCCAGTTTTAGAAACTGCTTCCAAATAATATTTTACTAACATGATGACTGTGAATAGACCTTTCAGAATGCAGAAGTATCCTTTGTGATAAGCCTAAAAGCATGTGCAGAGGTCTTATTTTTATTTCTTTTTTTTTTTTACCTTTAGCATGTTTTGGTTTAACCATCCTGTAAAGTAGGGTGAATATTTCTGTGAAAAAAAAGCTTTAAAGTTTACAGGCACAGTGTTATAATGAAGTATTTTAGCCAGGCAAGTGATAGCTTTCTTTAGGTACATGAACTGAATTTTTCAAAATTTCATGCTATTTTATTTTTCAATTTTACAACTTTTTTTTTTAAATATAGTGCCATCTCTGTTTTAATGTGCTATTGTTTAAGGTTATATATGCCATTCCACACATGCCAATCTTTTTCCTAATATTTTACCTTGACAGTTCAAATATTAGAATAGAGCTCAACACTAAATAGTTTGTATGATTAAAAGGGACTTTATGAGTAAAGCAGGTGGAGTGGGAGAAAAATGGAGAAGGCATACTTAGATTAAAAAAAAAAGGGGGGAGGGAAAAACCACAAAACCCCTAAAACCAACCAAAAAAACAAAGAAACAAAACATTCCCTCAAAATCACTAATGTTCCATTTGTGAGAAAGTTTATTTTCATTTATCTATTACTTAAGGAATATTTCCTATTTCAACTTCTTTGTCCTGGCTTCCTGGTATCCAGAACACTTATTGTAATGGGACCTTAGATACTTTGCTCACTTCGATACCTATGCTTAGACACACTCACATTTCTTCAGTCTGGATTTGAATTCCACCCTAAATTTTTTCTAATTGTTGGCAGCATTTGTCTTGGCAGTTTAATATGCATGGTAGGGATAACTTTGCAAGTCTGTGATTATTCTCTGTTCCAACTTTAACCATCTGTATGTTGTCCACAATGCAATCACTCACGTTATCATCCTTAAAAATTTCTTTAGCTTTTTATTGGACTCCAAAGAAGATGGGGAAAACATTAAAACTCGGATTATTAAGTCCTTTATTTAAAGATTTCCCGTAATCCCTTTTCCCTTAGTTCTGTGGTATAACAGATAAAGGAAACCCGTTTCAAAACCCTTCTTTCCCCTGCACACCCCCTCCTCCCCCCTCCCCAGTTGGTCTTAAACATTGACTTTTCATCAAGGAGAAATTGAGAAAAGGAGAGAGGAGTTAGTTTTGGGGATTGAGAGTCTTAGTTATTTTGTGAGACAAATACGTTCTTTTGTTATGTCCAAGTTGTTGTGAAACTTGCAGAAGATTGATGATAGGCAGAAGAGGAAAGGTAATAAAGATGAGAGATGGGGAAAAGCATAATGTAAATTAAAAACAAGAGATAAAACAAAAGAGATAGCAGTCATGAAAACTTTACTGGTTGGGATTCATCTGAGTATAGAATATATAGTGCAGTTTGCCAGCTTTCTCTAGAAGAGTGGTCTAAGCCAGGCAAAGACAAAACAGTTGTACGAAGGGATTGGGTGAGTGGAAGGCAATGTGTTTGGGATGGTAGCATAGTCCATTTTTCCATTCTGCCCATCCAGTTACTTCTGTGTAGCTATTTGCAGGGGTGGAAACTGTAAATCTTATTGATGGTAACAATATTTGATATACATTTTCTTCAGTACAAGGTAAACATATCCTTCCATTTCTAACACTCAAAACCCTTCAAAATCCAATTTCAGAGAGATCTGTTTTGTTCATACCACTGTTTCAGGATTTTGTGATTTTTTTTTTTGAAGCATTTTTTAAAATGTAATATACAGTTAGACTTTGGATGAGTTCAAACATTAGTTTCTGAGAAAAGTAAGTAAATTGAACATGGATTTCAGTAGAGCTTTTACTGTGGCTGGCATCAGTCTTTTCTAACTTTAAATGCCTGTGCTGGGGTGAAATTGTTTCTATAAGGTACTTATTTCTAACCATGGGCTTATAAAGGGAGTCTACTTGGCTAGCTCAGATGTAGATATCCACGTTGTAAACATCTGAAGTGAGGTAACGCAAGTCCATCTGTCTTTTCCGAGTTAAATGAGTTCAGCATAGACTCTCTTCACAAATGCATGTTTTTTTGAGCTTTTATGCTTTACCATCATTCTTACTGAGTCCTCTTCCAATGCAGAATCTTTAAGCCTTTAAACATTTGTCAAATGCTGCTCATAAAATTGAATGTGTTTTTTATGAAGTGTGATATACTTTATAAACTGTGCTTTTTCCTTCCTTTTTTTTTTTTTTTTAATCGACTCTACTGTCTTCCCTGATTGGGAAAGATTTTGATTGACAGAAGTTCATTGAGATTATGTAGGTCTAGAGTTGTGATTACACAAAGGATTAGATCTGGTTAATGAAACTAAGGAATGTATGAAGATTCACTCTCAGCTATCTTACAGTAACTCTTCTAAAAGTTGCCACACCCAAATGAAGAGGAACCTTGCATTTGTCATCTTAGAGGAAAAGAGACAAAGTAAGACAGAAATTGGATAATATGCCATGCTATTTTCGTATTATAAAGTGCATGTAAGTCTCTTGGGGTCTAAATGTGACAGTACCATTAAACAAAATATGCAATAACTGTACTTAAAATGTAATACATGATTGATAAGTACAGGTTTTGCACATGCTAATGGTTTTCCAGCAGGTTGTCATAGTGATATGTGAGGGCAGATTTTCCTTGACTAGATTCCACTAAAGTCTTACCAATACCTCCTGTTCTCAAGCACCACCTAACCTCAGAGGCACTTAAAATCAGTTTGCATTCCAAGTTGGAGCACATCTAGGTAGAGGTCCCTGTGTATGCTCGGAAGTCTCCTGCTTTGGAAAGTTAAGTGCTTATTTTGATATGGGTAGGGAGGTGCTTGAACTCTGTTCAAGTCCCTGAAGGGTCTGTTTTTATTAGATCATGGCTAACTCATTCAAAAGCCTTGAGTTCACTCCAGAACACTCTTATAAGAGGAGGTAATGGCTAAGTTTGTTTCTTTTGTAACGTGCTTTGACCACTTGCCGAGGAAGTTCAAGGCCTTGGTCTTTTCCCTCTCGGTCTCCCTAATTATTCTAGCAGGTTTTCGTGTTACCTGGAAGTTATGTTGATTTGCCCAGAATTATTTGCAACAAGTGTTGATATACATAATGCATGAGTTAAGCAAAATGCCACAAAAGAGGAAAAATAAACAAATTTGGGGGACTTTTTTTTTTTTGGTGAAAGCCAATTATTCATATCCTAAAAAAAAAATGAAAATGTAATCAGAACACAACTTTCAGACTTTTTTTTAGCTATTTTAGTTGCCTTTTTGCATTTCCTTTTCCATTATTTAAAAAAAAAAAAAAAAAAACAACGAACCTACAAATGTGGATATTGGCAATAAAGTAGTTACCTATAAGGTTTATAAACATAATTTTGAGAGTGAGCCTTTTTGGGTCGTTGATCCTTTTATCGTTGCATGTAACCATGTTTTTATAAATTTAACTCTGATCTTTACTATTCCTAGTGGAAGCTGTTCTAGTTGTCATGTTCAGATGGAGTTTTAATTTCTGTTCTAAGATTGTTTTCTCCTGGTTTGTAACAAGGAGTTCTGATGCCAGCATTAGTCCTTAAATATCTGTTGTTTTGCCCTCTTAAAATCTTAGTCAGACTTTATTTTCCTAGACTGTAGCTTATCTGACTTCTCATGGGATAGATTCCTTGTTCACTTGAACATCCAAGTACCATTTCTTTTAATCTTGACCTTCCTTCAACACAGATAACTGGAATTCTGAACAATGTTTCAGATAATTTCCTGCTCAATCTTGTGTGATGCCATCATTTCCACTAGATGTACCTTCGTGATTCCTGGAACTGTATGTCTTTTGCATTCTTGGATCGTGTTAGCAGTTTAGTTATCCTGATATCATGTAATGGATCTAGATTCTTTTCCTCAGTCTGCTCTGTCTTATAAGTGTCTGAATGAAAAGAGACACCACCTTAAGTTTTCTAGCCCTGCTTTAAGTCCTGTATTTGTATATACATTTTTATTTGTTATTATGATTATGCTACTAATATAAGAATCACACTTTCTAGCACACCAGAGAGGCATATCACTCTGGAAGATATGCAAGCTTTTTGCTTCAAGTAATTAACAGCAGTAGATACAACTCACCTAAATGTAGGTGTACTCAGCATGGCTACCAAAAAGGAGTTGCAAATGTCTGAGATATCATTATAGGAGGGAAAACTTAGTAAGCACAACAAAGTGGGGTTTGGGGCTGGGGATAAGTAATGTTTGTGAAAAGTGCAAATACTAGCAAGTTGATTCCTTGTTTTTATCATTTATCAGTTCATACAAACCTGTCAAGATATTTTTGTTTCTGTACTAGCTAGTTATGAAAAAGCATAAAACAAATTATACAGCTTTCTCTGTAATTCTTGTTCTTGCATAAGTTTTAACTCTTCTGTGCATTTTATTTAGCAGCTACCAGATTTAATTGTTATGAAAATGCTAGACTAATGTTACTGTTTTGTGCTTTAGAAGTAAGTTTTAGTCATATTTGTTTTGCTAAATGCTAGTCATGTAAATTATCTTTTGGTGTCCTATTAAACAAAAAATGTTTCTCCTGTAAGAATGCCTTTTTAATACATTCTGGATTTTAGGAAGATAATAGTAAAAATTATATTACAAATAATAGGCTTTCACTTGCTTGCTACAGTTTAATATTTTACCTGTGTATTATAGCTTGTCTGTGAAATGATTAGATGTGCTTAAGCATCACTTCTTAAATTGTCTCTTACAATATTAGTATTTATTATTTTTCCATAATAATTACAGTCCCAGTATTTTTTGTACTTGCTTGTCTTGGCCTTCCTACTCTACTTACCACCCTACAAAATAAATCTTTGTATATTCAAATTGATGCCAAGATGCCAGCAGTACAAATTAAAATATATGATTCATATTTCAAACTCTTAGAGCATTTATTGGTGTGTTAGTACATTCCTATGAAATGACAAAGCCAGATAAATTTGTAGATGTAAACATATGATCACTGAAAAAGATGGTCTTTGTTGATTTTGCTTGTGTGCACATTTCATATCACTTCAGTGATCTTTAAATATGGTTAGAAAGTAGTCATTTTCTTAGTGCCACATTAATGCTAAAGTAGTAAATGAACCATTTGAACCCAATCTTCTGAAATACTAACCTAAATTTGTTTGAAAATTAGAAACATGATACATTTTCCAAAATAAAAATTAAGTTTCTATATCTCTGGAGGGACTATAATGAAGAACGATCTCCTAAAATAAGAAAAACAAATGTTAAAAGGTAACTGAAATGTGATAGCGCCAAATGAAAAAGAGTAGTCTTGCCAATATGACACTAGTGCATATAAATGGCCTTCTAGATCTTTGCAAAAATTTGAATTCTAGCCCTACCAACTTAATTGTGCTCAAGACTTCTTCCTTTTGCTGTTTTTGTCATTTTGTCACATTACAATTTCAGAAATTTCATCTTTATTGCATGCTAATCGTGATAATACTTTGAGAATTAGTAATACTTATAACTAATGATAGTTTGAGAAGGTCTTGAGAAAAAGGTCTTTTTTTAATACAATCCAAAAAACAGCCACACAATTTTACTATTGAAACTCAGTGGCAAAAAAATGGCAGTATCATTTTTCAATCACAGAGAGTGAAAGAAACGTATTTAAATAATACTATATAAAGGTTTATTTTCTCTTCTTGAGTCACTTGAGCCCTTTTTTTTTCTTTTTTTTTTTAAGTTCTATTTTGGTTATAATTCTCTTTCTAGTGTATATCTTAATTATTTTCCTCTCTGCAAACTTTGATTGTATTTTCTGTCTTAAGAGTATCAAATACTGCAGTGTGCTGTTTATTTTATTAATCGTATTGCATGCTGTATTTGATCATGATCTGAGAGATGCATTGAATTACTTTAAACACATGCTTTGGATTCCTATAGATCCATAGTACAGTTGTTGAACATACTCTGCATTTCTAAAGAAGCAAAAAAAGATTGCTCACATTCATATAAGAGCTTGCTTCCAAGCCAAGAATGACAGATGCTGTTACAGCTGAGAAATGTAGTGTTTTAGGAAAACACTCAAACAGTAGTTAACTTAGGTCAAAGTAGAAAAAATGAATTTAAGATGCCTTTATCTAGACTGGTGTTAAAGGTACTTGAGGTATGGGTGTTGGTTTTACAAACTCACAAAATTTATGTTCCAATTCAGTAAATCTGCAATATCTGAATGAAAGAAATAGTTCTGGTCTCTGCTTTTCTTAATTTCAAATGTGCCTAATTTCTTGTATTCCTTGTTTTAAGTAAATATATTTGTGAGAAATTTTTTTTCTTGTTTGTTTTTTCACATTGTGTAGAGTATGTGTAAATGATAGCATACTAAGGAATGGTCAAGAGGGGAGTTGTCTGTACATAATCCAAACTTTCATGGCCTGGATTTGACTTTACTGTGCCAAAGCAACATATTTGTCCTATTTTAATGTTGACGTGATCAGCTACAGTCTTTAAATTCATTCCACGTGCTGTAGAGAAGAATTCACCTGAGAGATTGTCATTTTTAGTAAGAATATAAGATAATAGAGTAAATTGAAATTTGGAAAGTAAAGGAAAAGTATTAATAAGATAGAAGTACTAATTTATATAGCATCATGTATAATAATGCTATGTATAACATTAATACACATTATTGTAGAAACACAAGAGAGGTAACAGCACAGACTCAACAGCATAGCACAGTGTACCAAAAATCCTAGCACACAGTATTGTACTGGACTGATGACAATTTTGATTCCTGAAATCCTAAAAATGTATATGGCTTTACCTAAACAAGAAAAACAGTTGTTCTCAATTAAAAAAAAAAAAGTCTATGAACATGGCATAGAAGGTAGAACTTCTCAAATCTGTCAAAGTCATTAACTTTACAAATATGCAAGTAATTCTTTAGAATCCAGCAAGAAAACTTGGAAAAGTTATTTCTTGTCACTGACAAAATAAATCAAAGCATCTATAATGGATGAAAAAGATACAGTTCCGCAGTTGTAACAAGTTTTATCCTTTGATTAATTTATAATGTTGTGTGTGGTAGTAAGTGGCAGATAAACAATAATTCCTTTAGCTTTAAAAAAAAGTATATTTTATATAAACAGGCAAATTCTGTTGAATTGTATTACATTCTGTCAGAAGCAGAGTTTTCCTACTCATCACAGGCGTTGGGTAGCCTCATATGAGGAAGTGTTTGTTAGTGTGGGCGTGGCTGAGTCAATCAGATTCTTGACTTATTTTTTTGGCTAGGTTGTTGAGCCTTCTTTGAGATAATGTGCCTAGTGCTTCATTACATGCTGTAGTTTGAAGTGTGTGGCCCTTTGACTGTGTCAGGCAACAAAAAGAATACTTTCTTTCCCTCTTTTTTTTCTGCAGTGAAGTTCTACACGGCTTGTATAGCTGACATGTTCAAGCACTTCTGAGGAGAAGGATCTGGGCGTCCTGATAGATAGTAAACTATCCATGAGCCATCAATGTGCCCTTGTCACCAAGAGGGCCAATGGAATCTTGGTCTGCATAGGGAAGAGTGTGGCCAGTAGGTTGAGGGAGGTCATTCTGCCCTCTACTCTGCACTGGTGAGGCCACAACTGGAATACTGCGTCCAGTTCTGGGCTCCCCAGTTCAAGAGGGACAGGGAACTACTGGAGAGAGTCCAGCGTAGGGCAACCAAGATGATTGAGGGATTGGAGGAGAGGCTGAGAGAGCTGGGACTCTTTAACTTGGAGAAGAGAAGGCTGAGAGGAGACCTTATTAATGATTATAAGTATCTAAAGGGTGGGTTGAAGGAAGATGGAGCTGAACTCTCTTCAGTGATTCCCAGTGAGAGGACGAGGGGCAACGGGAACAAGCTGGAACATAGGAAGTTCCATTCAAATATGAGGTAAAACTTCTTTACAGTGAGGGTGAGAGCAGTGGATCAGGCTGCCCAGGGAGGTCGTGGAGTCCCCTTCTCTGGAGATTTTCAAGACCTGCCTTGATGCAGTCCTGAGTGATGTGCTCTAGGCAATCCTGCTTTAGCAGGGGAGTTGGGCTAGATGATCTCTAGAGGTCCCTTTCAACTCTGACAATTCTGTGATTCTGTGATTTGATGTTAATAGGCTCAAAACTTTTAAATACTTTGTGTGTAGCAGAGTGATCCTAGAGAACCTTGATGTCTCAGAGCTTTCTTACTGGGTCAAGTATACAGCTCTAGTATTTGTAGTCATAATCTAGTAGAGCCTTTGTCACAGAGATGGTTCCCAGCACAAGTTGACCCCTGAGATTTGCACTGCTGTGTTTTAACTCCTGAAACCCCTAGGCTTTATGTTGCTTTCAGGATGATAATTCTGCAATTCTTACTAGAGATTCCCTACCCCCATAGTCATGGTGTTTTTGTGGGGGATGTAGCTTGGAGTCACTAGCACTGTGGATGTCCTGAAGCAGAAATCAAATTTGTCTGTAACTGTTCTTTAAAGTGTGTTTTCTTTATGTACATTCCAGTGCACCCTCTTTGTTGCTTGCCTTTTAATATGTATTTATGTTACCAGGGGTTCTGAGATGGGAAGAAGATGAAATATGGGCCAAGCTCCATCTCATTTATATAACAGCAGTGGAAGTATTAAACTGTGCCCATTAGTATTGCTAAGACAAGCATGCTGCAGTGTCATGTACCTGTAAACATTGCAACTTCAAGAACAGCTGACAGCAAGCAGATTTTCTTGTTTTCTGAAAGACTGACTCCATTTTAAATTAAGGCAAGTTGAACTGTTAGGCTACTAAGTAGTTTTAAATTAATCTTAGAATCTGGTTCCAACCTGGTTTAACTTCAGCAGTTGAAGAATGGAATGCTGAGAATGGAGCTCAGTGTGGAAAAAAGTTCAAAATACTATAGCAAAATATTAAACACCTCTATCTACTTAAACCTGCTTGTAATAAAGAAGGCAAAAGAATTACATGTCACACAAAATAAGGTTAACTGAAGTACAGTAGTAACTAGACTGCTTTTCAGTCATGACCTAAGCATTCCCACAGAACTGGTAAATAGCATGGTCAGACTGAAGTGCAACAGTTCATTCTTTGAATTTTAAAAGAAAATTAACTTTTCTTATCTGTACCTAAGTCCCCATTCAGTGGAAGTTTTTCTTGTAAACCGTAAGAATACAAAGAGTTTAAGCCATATTTTAACATCCTGTTTAGTGAATGGGTTCCTTTACTTTTATCGGAGGAGTTAATGTTAACAGTATGGCTATGCTAGAGGGAACTTTCCATCTGCTGTTCAGTGAGTACAAGAATTGCATCCTCAGTTGCTTTGTTAGTCTCATGGTAGACTTATTCTAGGGCTCCTAGCAGAAAGAATGGATGATGACAGGAATGAAATGATACAAGCACTCAACAGACTGAATAGTAGGAGCTTTCTCTTTCTATTCCACAATGAAAAGATGTCTGCTTTGACGTGCTATGATCTAAAAGTTAAAAAGAAAAGGTTATAGTCGCCAGGTACTCAGTTGGGACAGGGAATATTTGAACATCAGGAGAGTCTTGCTTATAAGTCCCATTAAGGGAAAAGACTTGAAAGAACGAAAATTTATTTTCAGGTCTGCTACAAGAAGAAGAAGGAGGAAAATTACATTTCTTAGATGTGGTAATTGTGGGGATTGTGATAACTCAGCTGAAGAAAAAATTGCTTAAATGGTGAAGAGAATGAAGAAAATGGGGAGAAAATACAAAAATGAAGGCAATGGTATGTAGGAATGGAGAAGAGAGCTGGACATTGTCAGAGGAAGCAGAGAAACAGAAAAATTGATTACTTCAAGAATTATATGCACAAAAATAAATAAATTTCAGTGCTTTTTGCTGTAGCCTCTCAAGAGCTGGTGATAGTTATATCAAATCTAAGACTCGTCTTAGAAGGTGTGCTTGAAACTTAGTGCAGAGCTTGGTAGTATCCCCGTAATTCATGAAATCTGACTTCCTTTCCTTATTTTCAAACCTGGATTTTGGTTTCTCTTTTTAACTGCTTCCCACAACACTACTTCTCTGAAATTAATAACTTCAGTAGTAGAAAAAGTAGAAGAGCTGTATAAAGGGAAAGTTGTGTCTGTCTATAAAATTTTTGTTAAACTTGTCAGATGACTGATAAAATATAGAGAAGTATGTTGTGAAAGCAAATATGCTCAAGAGTGGAGACAGGTTGGAGTTAACTGATTATTTTTCAAAATAGTTACTGCATTTTTGAAGTATTTTCATTTTTCACATGCCTCAGCAGGTAATATAGGATAATTTGATAACTGAAGAATTTATTGGGATAGGCTGCTTCGTAAAAAACTTAGATTTTTGGACTCTGTTCTGCTTAGAAATGAAGAGAAATGAGGTTGCTTCATTAGTGTCACAAACAGCATGGTGATGTATCTGTTCAGGATTCATTTATTAGCCTGCTTGACACTTTTAAGAGCATGCAGAATGTGGCTGTGGCTACTTTCTTTTGTTTTGGGCTGTTAGAGTATCCTCCGTATTCTCTTACGCTATTGATGGTGTTGTCTCTGTGTGTTTGTTCTTACAATATCTTCTCTGGTTGACTTGAAGGACTTGTGCAGTTGAGGAAAATAATTTTTAGAAGCAATATATGTTTTAATTCTGGATAATGACATGCACACATATCTACATTTTATGAATTGTAACAAGCCAGCTGGTGTAGTATTCAACATTTTATTATTTGATAGTTGTCTCTAAAGTTGAAACGCAGTTGATGAGCTTTTTTTTGAAGTTATATGAATGCCTTTAGTGAGAGGTCCTCACACTATCTCCTTGGTAATGTTAATGTAGTTCCAGTTACTACCACTGCTTAGGAAAGGATATTTCATGTATCTTAGACTTGAAAGAAGCCAGATTGCTTGTCTGTCAGTCATTTTAGTGTCCTTTGATTATGTAAGACCCGTCTCTGTGAGCTGTTACCTTTATCGTGGCTTTCCATCCTTTGCTATTCTAACAAAAACTTCCCTGAGCTGCCCAGTTGCACTGAAGCATGCCTGATGGCCTGCAGGCATCTTAATGGAAGTTCCTTTAGGTTCTGAAAGACAAATGGAAAATCTATGTATCCTACTTACTTTAAAACAACTGCTGGAAGTACAGTTATAGTAGTCTTTGGTACATGATTTTTAATATTTTAATAGCTCTTATGTAGCATTCAAATGCTAATAATGAAATGCAAATTATCTTGTTTGTGACTACACATCATCCTTCTTGTCTTTGAAGGGAACAGATGTTTTTGTGGAAATAGCAAGCTCAGTGTTAGCCAGCAGTGTACCCTGACAGCATCCTGGGCTGTATTAGAAGGAGAATAGAGAAGACATCAAGGGTTGTCCAGTTTTGAGACATCCAATACAAGTAACATAATAATAAACTGGAGTGAATCTAGTGGAGAGTCACCACAATGGTCAGGGCTGGAGCACTTGCCCCACGAGGAGAGGCTGAGGAGGGGGTTTGTTCAGTCTGATTGCTAGGGCACCTGACAGCAATGCCCCCAGTGCCTATGAGGTGGTCACTAGGAAGATGGAGCCAGGCCCTTCACAGCCAGGGCATGGTAGGAGGATGAGAGAACAGCAGCTGAAACAGGAGATTCCAACTTGGTATAAAAAAATAGTTCTTCACTAAGGCCAAACAGGACCCCATGAAATCTTTTCTAACCTGAATTATTCAATAATTCTGTTCTACATTTACATTGTTGAGATCTTGTTTTTAAGGGGTAATTTTACTGGGGAATAAATAGAAAATTATGCAGCAACATGCTGGCCTCCTGTTTTTAGATTTCCTTGTTTCTTAAGTCACTGCAAACACCAAGACACTCTATTACATTAATTTTTCAGGGAAAAGGTGCAATGCTGTCCATCATTGCTAACTGTAGTGCTTTTAGGAACCCATCCTTGACAGATAACAAGGTATGCCTGTACTTTGAACTCTACTTATCAGGAAATCAAACCTGTTACATGTGATATAAAGGACATACCAATCCTTTGCTAAATTATGGTGGTTTGAACCCTAACCTTCTGACCTACTCTGCGAGACTTTCAGTGGGGAAAATGGAGGGGGGGGCGGAACAGTCTTTGCTGCTCTTAGTAGTTACATATATCTTTTCTCTTTCAGATGTCAGAGGAGCTTTGTCTGATGGTCTCTTGGTTAGCCCTATCTCAAAAGATTTGTCCCTGCTTTCTCATTTCTCTCCCTGTCATTTTCTGGGAAGCTTCAGTGATGACAGTTCCTTTTCTTATTCTTTCCTTGCTAATCATCCAAAAAGCTCCCTTTTTTTCAGCACTGTATAGTTTTATTGTGAATTTTAATTTTGATATTATTGATTATGTACAAGTTACATTTGTGGAATTAAGAACTTGAAAATTTGTGTGTTCATTTCTGACTGTTTTAAGGTGGTTTGTGGCATTCCAAACATTTTTCTTCTGTTTGTGACTCTCTGTGGTTTTAGATTTTGTTTGTTGAAAGGAGAGAGGCATTTCAGTATTGCTCTTGTCACACATAGCTGCTGTTCTGTCAGTCATTTCACATTGACTTTTTCCCTTTTTGCATTAATGGAATTAAAACTCATACAGTAAATACCTTTTAGTAAGTATATATTTACAGCTAAAAGTAACTTAATGAATTTTCTATTAAAGGAACAGCAGCGTATACAACAGACAATAAATGCTGTTGTGGAAGGTAGAGGATAAGATTGCTGATATATATTTAAGCTTATTTTTTTAAATGGTGCGGAATTTTTTAGGTTCTAAGATGTAAAATGTGACTTGAATGTCATGATTCGGACTATTATCTTTGTTACTCTTTCAGTCTCTGAGTTTACCGGAAAAGTTTTGTCAAAGTTGTATGAGATGGTTAATTGCCTTTTGCTCAGTGGTAGTTTGTGTATGGGCCTACAATATATCTGTATACCCATTTCATGGCCCATAATATTATTTCAAAATATCTTTGCAATCCAATTTTAATTTTCTGGTTTTATTAACTTTAATAAACTGCTTATGCAACCTAGTTTGTAGGTAGAGTAGCAATGGGAAAGGATTAGAGAGAAAACAAGATTATATGCAATTTATACATTTATGTGTTCATAGTGTAAATCATGTAAATGACTACAAAAGGCAGCAAACTTTGTCAATACGAACTCCCAGAGAGTTTATTTGCTTGAATCACCTTCCCCTTGTTTGTTTATGGTTTAGATTTGACCAATATGTGTATATCAGCTGTTTTCAGTAGCTTCTTTTCAGTGTCTGCAGAGGCTTAAAGTTTGTGACTGAAGGTATTTTTTTCAAAAAATTACTCCAAATATCTACTAGCTTTACCAAGGAATGTTTTATGATTTCTTTCAGAGTTTGGGTTTTGTGTGTATGGGGTATACTTATGCATGCACGTGCATATTTGGATGAAGTATTCTTTTTTCACAGTGACAGCAGTAGTGTGGATCAGTTACTTAAAGAAAAAAGTCTATTCCCTGGAGAAGATCTATAGCATACTGGGAATATTGACTGTTTACCTCAAGAATTTCACATAAATTTGGTAGCTTAGTTATAGTTATGTCAAGTTTCTTTAATTATCATTCTTAGGTTTGTTTGAGCTACTGTCTTGAAAAATTACTCTTCTAGAACATTCAGTGAAGGGAATGTATTTAAATAGGCTAAGGGCCATTTGTGAGCTGAGAAAGTCAATAATGCTACATTAAAATGTATTTCAGCCATGTAAAATAAAACTACGTGAATGTATTGACACTTTGAAAACTCTCAGAATATGTTTGGAAAGTAATAATCATTCTATCTAGAATCACAAGAGAGACCTGAAAACGTTTATATTGATTTAACTGAATATCTGATGAAAAATAACCTGTGACTAGTGGAAATGGAGAGTTTTAACAGATACATTTTTGTATGTTTTATCCAAGAGGAAAAGCCAATTCAAGCGATAGTTTCAGAGTCTTTATGTAATTGTTGACACTAATTTCTTAGTTTACTCGAGCAACAAACAACAATGCTTGCAGTGTAATAATAAAAATGTAATGATTAATTTCTGTAGCTTTGTATATCCCCCAAATCTGTTAAGGTATGTTTCATCTGCTAGAATAGCAATTTATTTCAATTATAGTCCAGAAACACAAATACAGCTATTATTCATGAAGTAATATTACTTCTGGAAAAGCTAGTACTTGGTTTAAGGAAGTAAACTGTTGAATTGTTATTGAAGTTGTGTGGTGGCTTAAAAATTAATGATGAACAGCAGAAAAAAGTTATTAAGCCAGACAATTCTACATGTATGTTACAAATTTGAAATTTAGTACAGAGTAATATTGAAAATTGATGCTTTTTTTTTTTTTTATTCTAGTGTTTTACAGCAAGGAAGTTGGTGGCATTTTCTTTATTCAGGTCTATTATATATTTCTCATTTCAAAACCTCTCACGGTTACAATTCAAATTAATTATTTTCTATACCAGTAAATATGTATTACTGGCAGATAAGTGTTTACTATTCCTTGCATTTTTGTTGATTTAGTACAAAATTCAGCTTTCTTGACATGGCAAATTTTGCAAGGACTGAAGTAAACCACGAAATAAAACTATTGGGTTATTGATGTTAATGATTTGGGATGCCATGGGAAATCAAATAGAGAATAGTGTGCACGGAAGACATGGCTAAAGACATAATGAGATTTTAATAAACATACTTCAGGTTTTTTCTCTTGGATTAAAATATGTACAATAGCCAAAACCCTATTGCAGAGCAGGGAACTTTTTCAATCTGTCACTTCAAAGTGATTTATTTAAAAAAAAAAAAAAAATGAAGTATTTATCTGTTTGAGCAAAGATATCATTTAGGCAATGAGAAATCTAATCATGCTTATTCTGCTGCTTGTCCAGATGTGGGGTCCACCTCAGTTAAGCATGTTTCTCATACTTTCAAGATTGGAGACTTTTGCCATTTTATGTTCTAGCACTTGCAGATGCTCAAGATAGCTTTGTGCAGTGTGTTGAGGCTGTGCCAGAAACAATAGAACTGTTCAACTTCTGGCTGCTTCTGGTTTGAAGTAGATGGAGGTAGAAGGATGCCTGTGTCTGCATCCTTCAGCTTGGCTATGTTTCCCTTGTAAATTGTTGTCCTGTACTTAGAAGAATTCTCTGAAGCTTCAGGGAATTCATTTAATAGCCTTCCTATTTGAAAAAGAGGAATCTTTTATCTTTCTTTGAGTTTATCTTGAAGTTTTATTCAAGGGATCTTGTAGGGTAATAATTTCCATTTCAGCATTCATAAACTAGATATTTCTGTGCCTACATCTCCTGAAATACCTGATCTGGTAGGTATTCTCTGATCAACTGTGTATACTGGTGATTTCTATGCTTCATGTCTGTGCAGTTTTTTGCAGATTTAGAATTCTCATCATCACCAGAAACATAAATGTAAAAACAAGGATATACCTCTTGACTAAGATGTATAGGCAAAGAGAATAGAGGCTACCATTAGGCTTCTAAAAATTACCAGTGTGAGTCTCTTCTCCTATTTATGTATCTAAAAAACAATTTTTGGGGAGGAACAGTGAAATTATATCCCATTCCTTCTTATATGCTTATTGGTTTCTTCAGATACCTTCTTTTCATTAAGGGTGCTGTTATTAATATCTTTATATTGATAAAGTTCTGTTAGGGTATTTGAATAGATTTTGTGGTTATTTCATTGAATCAAACGACAAAGAGTTAACTCAATCAAGATGCTGATTACTTAAATCAAGTAATAACCATCTAGACAAGTGACTGTGAGCAAACTAGGTACGCATCAGCAGCATCAAATTAACACAGAGTAGCAACCACATCCTGTTTCATTTTTTAAAAATAGCATGACAGGAGTTGCTCATCTTTTCTACAGTAGCCCAAAAGTAAGCACACATTGTGGAAGACTGGATGAAACATCCATCAGAACTCCAGGACTGAGAGAAAACTCCCTGGTGAAGGTTTATTGTGGAATTCTCATGATGGAAATAAACCTCCCAAGCACAGGCCTGGCTGGGCTGAAGCTGTCTCTACCGTTACTGTTGAAGCTGTGTCTCAGCACGGGAGCAAATTTTAAGTTTCACAGGGTCAGAGTCAAATAAAAGGAAGCACAATTGCACAGTCCAGAAACAAGGAAACAAAGATGGGTTTCAGTCCCTGCCAGTCAGCATGATTTAGCAGATATATACAAAGTAGACTCATCTTTCATAATGTTCATTCTTCCTGTTCTTAGAAGAGATGGAACAGTCATCATGGTAATTAGGTCACTCTAGCTGTCCTAGTGGAATAAACACAAAGATAAGCAGCTGCCTTTATAGTAACTCATCAAGATGTGCCTCTTTTCCAGTCATGTTACAGGTTAGTGAGAAGATCTGTGCAAGAGCTAGCCTGTTTCATTCTCTGGAGTAAGGCACAGGAATGCATGGGAAGCACGCGCGTTCTTTTTGGACTCTGCAGGGAAAAGTGTGCAATCTAGTGTATGCTGGGAATTAGTCTAGTTAGGGTAGAAATAATACATGGGTTCTACATACTGAGGAACTCCACTTACTGCATAGGTAATTCTGGGTTTAGGTGTCCTGAAACTGCAGGTAGTGTAAAACAGCTGTTTTATCTTGCTTCATCTGGATGTTTGGAACTAGCACTTCCTACAAACTGTGAAAGAGTATGTGGAAGTGTTGCCTCCAAGGAAGTTGTTTCAACAGAATCAGGATCAGAGGCCAATACATGACAAATAGTTAGAATGCTGCAAAACACAAAAATCTGCTTTGAAGCAAGCAGCTTTAAACAAAGCTTCTAAGCTTTCTCTCTGAAACAGATTTTACTAAACCACACGCATGTTTAATTACTTGATACGAAGCAAATATAACATCTGGCAAGAACTTGCATGTTAAATCATGTTTACCCTTTAGCATTCAAACTATATGTTTCTGGATTTTTTTAATAACAATCTAAAAGAGGAATACTGTGCTGAAGAAATTCTCAGCATGTTGTTTGGGGAAAGCAAATTTTAAGTGAAAACTATTTCAGCAAACAATTTTTTCATTGTTTAAGCAATTTGTAGGTAGCATGTTTCATCTTCTGTTTAGTCATTATAATCAGAGCTTTTTCTTTCTTTTTTGGAGGTATTTCAATTTGTTGTTATTAAGTGCATCGTTATTTCAGTCCAGATTAGAAATAATTTAACATACTTTATAGACATAATTGAAGCAATAAATATTGCAAATGACTGAAAATGCTTCTAAAGTTAGTGTAGCAATATCCATGAAATACGTGTATTTAAATGAAGAATGACAGCTTTCTTACCCATTTTGTAATAAATATTAAAACAGACTTTCAGTTTATGAAACCAGCTGGATACATGACGCATCAGACTTACGTTCAGTGCTTCAGAAGCTGAGCAATGAAAGCAATTGAAACTAAAGATCAGAGTTCCTACGTTTTCAGTTACTTAGTGGGTAGCGTGTGAACTCAATTTATGGGAAATTTTTGATTGCTTAGAAACAAGCCAACCAGTTTTTAGTGCCAATGATCAAAAAGAGAACCAGTGAAAACCAGATACTTCGAGTGCCCATGTTTGAAGTGGAGTCTCACAGTTTGCCACATGTATGGACAGCGTATGTGTCGTCTGTAACGTGACTGAATTTAATTTAGGCCTATCTAGACTGCTGTTACTCCTTCTGTGTCACTCCAAGTCGCATAAGGAAAGAAGAGTAAGGAAAATTCTGTTCTGTGCTTTTATACTCAGCTTTGGGCTCTTTGGAAGTGAGGAAGCCTTAACAGCCAGATTCAGTTGCAAAAGGTATGGAAGTTAAACTGGCATTTGAACCTCGTGGTGAAAGAAGTATTGGTAGGATTTGATGAAGGATGCGAAACTGTGAGGGTGATACAGGAGCAGAGAGAAAGAAAACCAGCAGTTGAAGGGTAGGGGTATAAGATAGGAATGGAAACAGAATAGGTTAGGAACACGGGTGAGAAGAAAAACAGATGCCCCGAGTAGAAAGAATGAAAATAGAATTGGAAATCAGGAGAAATCTGAGCTGGCACTGAGGCAGAGAGGAAGGAGGGCAGGAACATTAGAGGACATGTTGGGGCTGGAAGTGGAAGACTTGCAACAGGACAAGTTAAGGAGGAAATATCAGTAGCATTTAGGTTTCTCTGCAAATTTGGCACCAAACCAAAGCACAGACATTTGTACAAATAGGAGAGTATTGTAATTACTCTAAAGACCTTAGATCTGGAACTGACCCATCTGTGGAGTCAGGAGGATTTCACAACTTGCAGGGTTTTTTTCCATTTTTAAACTTAAAAGTAATGTCTAAAATATATTCTAAAAAGCTTTATGTTGGTATTATCAAGTTTGCAAAATTCAAAAGGGTTGGTGTTGTGTTTTGTATAATCTTGGTAGGACTTCCTTTGGAAGATTTATTATTTTGTAGTATTTACTTGGCATTCTTTCCTATTAACAAGCTTAATACTAGGATTTGCTACTTCTTGAATGCTTAACTTTACAAATTTATTGTCTTTTAATGTACTTCATTATGGATGTTTTCTGTCTGGACTTCTGTAAGGCCTTCGACACGGTCTCAAAACATCCTTTTCTCTTAACTTGGAGAGGTATGGATTTGATGAGGGGACTGTTCAGTGGATGTAGAATTGGTTGGATGGTCACATCTAGAGGGTAGTGGTCAACAGCTCAATGTCCAGATGGAGATTGGTGACAAGTGGTGTCCCTGAGGGATGCATACTGGGACCAGTACTGTTTAATATCTTCATCAATGACATAGACAATAGGACCAAGTGCACTCTCAACAAGTTTGCAGATGACACTGAGCTGAGTGGTGTGGCTGACACGCCTGAGGGGTGGCATGCCATCCAGAGGTACCCAGACAAACGTGAGAAGTGGGCCATGTGAACCTCCTGAGGTTCACCAAGGCCAAGTGCAGGGTCCTGCACGTGGGACAAGGCAACCCCTGGTATCAGCAGAGACTGGGGAATGAAGGGATTGAGAGCAGCCCCACCAAGAAGGACTTGGTGGTATCGGTGGATGGAAAGCTGGACATGAGCTGACAATGTGTGCTCACAGCCCAGAAATCCAACCACATCCTGGACTGCACCAAAAGAAGTCTGGCCAGCAGGTTGAGGGAGGTGATTCTGCCCCTGTATTCTGCTCTGGTGAGAATCCATCTGGAGTACTGCATACAGCGCTGGAGCCCTCAGCACAGGAAGGACAGGGACCTGTTGGAGTGGGTCCAGAGGAGGGCCACAAAAACGATCAGAAGGATGAAGCACCTCTCCTGTGAGGACAGGCTGAGAGAGTTGAGGTTGTTCTGCCTGGAGAAAAGAAGGTTCCAGGGACACCTTCTTGCAACCATTCAATACCTAAAGGGGGCTTATAAGAAGGACAGGGACAAACTTTTTAGCAGGGCCTGTTGCAATAGAACAAGGGGTTATGAAAAGAAGGTAGATTTAGGCTATATGTAAGGAAGAAATTTTTTACAATGAGGGTCATGAAACATTGGCACAGGGTTGCCTGGAGAGGTGGTAGATATCCCATCCCTGTAAACATTCAAGGTCAGGCTGGACGGGGCTCTGAGCCACCTGATCTAGTTGAAGATGTCCCTGCTTGTTGCAGGGGGGATTGGACTACATGACCTTTAAAGGTCCCTTCCAACCCAAACTGTTCTATGTTTCATTGTTCAGTTATTGAGGAGTACTGCTGTGCATCTCAGGTTTTGTCAGTGGGATAGACCATGGTAAAAGAGAGAGGCAAAACCAGATTAGAGTTACTATCTCAGTACTTATGGGATGCTTGTGAGAAGTGTTGAGTGAATCCCCCATTACAGACATACATGACAGAAGTCTTTGAATATCAATATTACATTAGGCTGTGCTGGATGTGTCTTGTAGTTCCTTCATTCAGAATAACACTTGGCTGCCGTATTTTCTTCAGTACACAGACTTACATGATTTTACTATGAAATCTTTCAGCTTAGTTTCATTGTATGCAGATTTTGAAAAGTTAATAAATCTTTATCACCCATTCGCAAAAACACTCCTTTGATAGAAAAATATTAAAACAAGCTCTGGTTTGTAAGGATGAAGTCCTTCTCTGAGTACTCTCTCCTACTTTACTGTAGAAATAGCCTTTTTGATAACTATTGCATCACTCCGCTTTAGTAAACTTCAGGCATTATTGACTGACCATCCTAATGGCCCAGAGACATAACAAATTTGAGACCTCATTCCAGGTGTTTTTTAAATGGGTTTGTTTCCATTTTTTTTCATTAGCTCAGTCTGTAATTTCCTTTTCATTCCCAATTTTCATTCTTCTGTGAGACAAAAACCCGTACCCTTTCACTGTAACGAGTTTGCTAAAATTTCTTGATGGAGAAAAATCCTGTATGTCTGCATTCCACTGAATATTTTTTTTTCCATAATAGTAGTATTAAATCATTGGGTGGTTTTGTTTTCTTTTGTTTTCCCCTTAGAGACCATCTCGGCAGATTAAGGAATGTATTTTGACATTGTGTTACATGACTATGTATACATATGCGCGCACACTTGTGCTGAAATAGTAGCCAAAAAACCAGAGATACTGTTTGGTCTAGTAAAAAGCAAATATGACAGAGAAACTGAATGTGCTGCAGCGAGGAGTTACCAGTGAGCTCAACAGTGTAGTGAGGTCAAAAGAAAACTGAGTCTTAATAACCTTACCAGTACAAAGCAGATCATGCACACGTAAGCTACTGCAGATTTCCAGAATACAAAGTCCAATATTATTTTTTTTTCTGAAGTTACTGTTTGTAATTGGGTTGATAAGCATGGTCTGGAGGCACCCAGCTGATTGAGTAGACTTACAAAATCATCAGAGAAGTACAGATTTCTCTGGAAAGTATAGAAAGTAAGTACCAAGAAGTATGCATAACCGGTGTTTATACGTGTTTCCAGTGTCCAGGCTCTGTACATCAAACTAATTTAAGGTCTGAAGCAGTCTGCAGGAAGGCATTGCCATTTATTTTGTGTAAAGGCAGAAGATAAGGATATGTTCTTGTTGAAAGTCAGTAAATATGACTTGTAGATAAATTTCATTTGTCTGTTGCATTGCACATCAGTTAGCTGATGACGTGTATCTTTGTGAAGACTTACTCATTTTGGAACAAAACAGTCTTCCCAGGATGATAAACAATGTGTATAGTGGAACAGATTTACTGTCCTGTCTGCACCCAATCACGTACAAACTGTGGAGGATGTAAGAGTGCTGAAACTATTTTTGTGTGGTAAAACGAAAATAGGAACATACATCATCAGGGAAAGGTGATGAAATACTTAAAGTATCAGCACTCGAAAAGCATCTACAGGCAAAATTGACAGTAGTAGTCGATAACCAGATAGATAATTGGCATTTAGCAGTTTGAGTGTAGTAACTCTGAGAACAAATGTCATACTATTGAAAAAGAAAATTGCTTTAAAAAGAGTGACCTTTTCATGAGCTCAGTAAGCAGAATTTCCAATCTCTGCTCACGCAGCCTGTGTGGGAACAATCTCATTCATGCATTGGACTGTTTACTCATATAGGGATGTCTACCGAGTGATTATAAAGGGCATCATAATGACACCTGTTTGTTCTGTTCAAGTTAATTCCAGTGAAAATTGCTTCCTCTTTGTGCCTTAGAAACATGCCTACATCTGAAATCCTCAGGGAAAATATCTGAAGTAATCCCTTTGTTTTTGTTAAATGCTTTCAATCCCACCTAAAGATCAGGTGCTAAATAGGGTGGAATTGTGTTGAAACTGCTATTTGACAAATGACAGCTAACACAACAGCCACACTGGGTTAGAATAAAGGTTTATCTGGCATTCTAACAATTTGTTGTTAAGTGACTTCTGTGTGAGAAGTACCATCTTGTATTTAATAGTTGTCAAAGGATTTCTCTGCTAAGTGTATTCAGTGGCCTTTTAAGCAAGTGTTAATTTTTAGCATCCGCAACATCTTACGGTAAGGAATTTCACAGCTTTCATGTGTGAAGAATGATTTCTATTTGTTTTCATTCTGCATCTGCTAGGTTTATTAGGTGCCTTCTCATTCATCTGTTGGAAAATACAGTGAATAATTGATTGCTATTCTCATTCTCTGTGCCACTCATGATGTTAGAGGCCTCTCTTGTTTCTCTGTTTTCCTCACAACCACCTCTTTTCCAAGCTGTAGAGTCCTAGCTTGCTTAAGTATATTTCTTCCACGCAGTGTTTTGTTGCCATTATAGTACTGAATTTTCATAATGATGTTTCAAATAAGGGTTACAATAGTTACATAGATAACCATACCAATACTTATTAAACTCTTTAAAATACTGTATTCGTTTCTGAAAGGTATACCTGTAATGAACTAGCATGTATTCTAAGTTTGTTTATTTTTCAGTCATCAAAGCTTTTCTTTTCTTTTAGATATAGACAAATGCAGCTTGGCACAGAAAGCAAAGTAGCTGAACTTCTTCACCAAAGTAAGTTGAAGTCCTTTGAAAGTGAACATCTTCAACTCATGCAACAAGAAACAGCTAAGAATCTTTCACAGTGCCAAATGGAATGTGAGAAATATCAGAGAAAGCTGGAGGTATGTTATGTAAAGAGACACTTTATGGGGTATTACATAGCTACTTTCAATTAGATTTTAAAATGGAAAAGCTTGGGGGAAAGTAGCAAAGAACATACGTGGCTGAATTAGTATCTCCACCAAATTTCTGCTGAAGCAGAAACTATTGATGAAGATTAAGTTTGACCAGTTAAATGGAAAACAAGATTTCAGGGAGAGGAAGGTGGCACCTATTTACACAGAGCTGAATGACTTGGACCTTTCTATCTCTACAAGCTTAGAATTTATTATCTTTCAAACATGTACTTCCAAAAATGTATCGTATCCTGTTCACCTATTTTAGTATTGGAAAGGTGTCCAATATTCAGCGGAGTGCGATCTGTGAGATTTAAGTGGATTGGCAGTATATGTCTAAAACAAAAATCATGATACAAACTGGGCAGGACAGAATAAAAACCTTTTTTCCAAATGCCAGCTATGGCAGCCTTCATTTTTTGGGGAAGGATGCTGTTTTTCGAGGCATCACATTTCTAGTGCTGACCCTGCCTAGGATGGTTATGAAAAGAAACTACGGAGTGGAAACAGTATTAGAGAGTTTTAGATAAAATGTAATTTCTTGTTTTTTTCTGTATTGGGACATTGAGATCCTGGCTGATGAGGTTAGTTGTGGTCACAAGCACTGGGAGTGCCAGTTTTGCTAGACTTTGAGGTTGCTAAACAGATCTTTTAATTGCGCAGACATGTCTAAACTTTGAGAAGATAGTTAAATTTGAGTTGTATTTCCATTTTCTTTGTGGATATTTATTTGATCTGAATAACATCTTGAATATTTGGCATTCAATTCTACTAATACTTCTGGCGCTTCCTTTTCTCTTTAGAGAGACGCTTTGAAAGCAGTGCTCTTTCATTAAGAAATGTTCTTGAAGAATTTAAATATTTGATGTCTGAAGCTTTTGGTTTTGTTCCTTTTGACTGAATTCTTAATGTTTTAATTTCCCTTCTTTATATATAGTATTGACATACTAAGCGTTTTTCTTACCCTTCTTGTAGGATGTTGATCTTAATTAATAATGTAGTCATTGGTATCTCATGGCTCAGCTGCAGCTGCTTTGTGAACCATTTTTGGTTTTATTTGGATTTCAGCATAGAGTAGTTTTTCTTTTTATGTATGCTAAAACTAGGAAACAGATGGTTTATATATTACAAGATTTTAACCTATACCTGCATTCTTCTGTGACACTGGACTGGTCTCTTTATATTTGACTGGCTTTTTTCTCTAAGTGTTGTGCATTCTTTAGCATTTTTGACAGTGAATCTGGTATTAGTGCTGTATCCAGGACTTCTGTATCTCAAGATCTATGCTCAATTGTCATCTTGAATGTTTGGCGTTTTTATTTGGGAAGTTAGTATTAAACTTAGCTACAGTACTACTTGGTTATTACTTTACCTGTTTTGGTGGTGTTTCTTTCTGTGAAGCATGTCAATTGCTACTTTACTTACCAAGGATTTTTTATTCCACATGGTTTTATAATATTTATGTTGTCTTCTGTTTTCAAGCACTATATTAAGGTTTAGTTCTTATATGGACTTTCATAACTTTTACTTTTCAATATTTGCGGTTTTTGTGTAAGCTTAATAGATTAAGTATTTACACTAGTCCTGAATGTTAAAGTCATATTACCTTTCAGTAATAAGTGAAAAATAAGAATGTGGTATATCTTAAATACCAAATCTTTATTTCGTGCATTTACCATTCTGTAAAGGAACCTTCTTTTTTTAAATTGATAACTGAAATCTGAATACAATAAAACCAACAAAAATAAATGCATTTACACTGTTTTGACTGCTGTGTATTAGGTTTTTTTTAGCTGGTACCTTGCTTTTCCTAACTCTCCTTTAAAATTATTGTATTTTTCAGAGAGAGATTCTTAGGATTATGAAGGCCTTAAGGGCAAGATAATATGCTTGAAAAAATAACTGCTTTTAAAAGTATCTTAATTTTTCCTGTGCAAAAGTTATGTCAGATATTTAATATCACAGTGTTAGGCATTTTACATGTATTATATTTTGCCTCTTTCATAAATATTTGTAATGCTGAGTCCCTGATCTTTCCATTCTTCATTCTCACAGGTGCTTACTAAGGAATTTTATAGCCTTCAGTCTTCTAGTGAGACACGCATTATTGAACTTCAAACACAGAATTCTGAGTTTCAAGCAAGGCTAGAAACTTACGAAAAACTTGAAAAAGAGCTTGATGAGATAATCTTGCAGACAGCAGAAAGTAAGTTCTGTCACAAATTGTATTGTGTCTGTAGGTGTTTCTGGCATTCTGACAAGATGTCTTGTTTCTCATGGCACTTGGAAAGTGTTACAGTGCCTGTCGCTCTCCCTCCTTATGCCTCACAATTAAGATGCAGTAATTATTTTGATAGAAAATCTTAATGATGGGTTTCTAAAGTTTTTTGTAAATATATATCAAATAAACATGCACTTAGACATATGGATATTAAAAATTATCTCGGTGTTTCTTTTTCTCTCATTTCTCTTTTCCTTATTCTAATTATCTATTATAAGAAGATGGGGGGTTTTTAGGCTTCTCCTACCATTTAAATATGCTTTGAATACCAGAAAACCCTTTTTGTTGACAGAGAATTATAGGTTTCATAATACAGTACGTGATTAGTGTGAATTTTTAAATGAATTGGTGGGAGAAAAAGCTCTTCCTTGTGTTGAATTAATAATAATTAGACATTAAGTAGTTGCTTGTGGCAGATCAGTTTGTTCCAAGTACTAAACCCTGCATTAAATTCAGGCCTGATAACTCCTGAAAATTTTTGTCTCTGGTTGGCAAAAATAACAGTATCTGTTCTCAAACACACCAAAATTTCTGTGAAATGTGTATTGATTTGATTTGCTGCTTAAATGAATCCACAAGCAAGTAATTTCTAATTTGAAACTAAGACTTTAATCTTGCAGTCTTTTATCCTGTGTATAAAGAGTAGAACATTTTAAGATTTCAAACTAATTTGTATATCTCTTGTCCTTTTCTCTTTCTTTGCACTTCCAAAAAATTATTACAATTTATACTTAATGTTGTCCAGGTAGAAGATCATTGCATAATCTTTATATATAAACAGTAATGTAGAGCGAAGTATATATTAGTGGGATGCAGCAATGTCTGGGTATCTTGAGTAATTAAGCTGTATATTAATTTTATACACTACAGCTTGTACTTGTGAGAATGGCATGACTACCCAAAGATTCTCATCTGACCATAAGCATGCTTGCTATATTCATGCTTATGTTTTAGTTGGTAACATGGTTTT